>VWZZ01002130.1:352737-377321 GCA_013399095.1 Psophia crepitans | reverse complement strand
GGCCAGCACCAGCGGCCGCGGGAGGGCGCGGGGTTTGGTCTGTGTCCGTGAGGGGACTCCCCTCGCCACGACATAACCATTATGTATCTGCATACAGCCCGAAAAGGGGATAGGCTGTAAGAGACTCACTTCATCTTCCCACTAATGTCAGAGGCGTCAGGTTGCCATTTACTAATATAAAACCTAGCAGGTAGGAAAGTCACCCTGTATACAAAGACAAAAATTGATATGCATAACTTAAGGAAAACAGATAAGAACAGTAAAACATCTCCTGTAAGTGAGTGTCTACTTTTGGAGGTCTTAAAAGTTACTTCAACTCGGCCGGTGAAGTTCCATCTGCAGGAGATCTTTACTGGGTACCATGTCCCTTCCAGAACAGGCTGTGGTTGCATTTACGTTGGCTGTGGAGAGGCACAACATTCACCTCCGCTGACCGAGAAGCTGAACCAACTAAACCAAACTAAAAAAAGCACATGGTGCCAAGTTTCCTGAGCACCTTCACCACCAGAGACCACTGCTTCAGAGAACAGACTGAAGATGCTCTGTGCTGGGAGGTCGAAGCACCGGAACAGAACAAGCATGGTACTCTCACATCCACCTTCTTTCCTGCTCAGGAATAAAACCTGGCTAAAGCACAGAACTGTGGTAAGCCACATCCCCATGGCAGACACCAGAACTGCAAATTGCCTGTGGAGTGATGGCTCAGGCATGTATCTGGTCTCCTTGACCCAGGATTCCCACAAAAGGAAGGGGGACATAGCACGATTTAGTGAAATGTAAATTTCGGTAACACCAGGTAATAATGACTTCACGTGCAAATGGCTGTAATCCATTTTTACCAGAGTGTATCGGCCTCTTCACGTTTTAAAAAGAAAAGTATCATACTTTAGCACACAACACAGACCACCACAGAAAGTGAAGGATAAAAAAAGCCCACAAGCTCACACACCCCTACATTTGCAGAATAAGACAAACGTACCCTTCCCTGCCTCAGGTCTTATGATCCTGACTCACTCTGTGCCTATCAAGCCTGTTGCATTTCTTTACCATGCCATGTGATCTTACTACTCAGTCCCTCCTTCCAAGCTCCTAGCAGGAACAGCTTGTCTCCCAAAGGAAAAGCTAGTCAACATCATCATCTTCACTATTACTTTGTCTTCAGTTTTCTGCATGGCCTGCACAGGCTACAATTGCATCAGTAATATCACAGCTACTTGTCACAACTAAATGTACACACACAGAGCTCATCGGGCACAAGAACTCTAAAAAAAAACCCTCCCTCTATATTCGAATTCTTAGCAGGCATTTTTTTGGTTTTTTTCTGCATAGAGCATTCTCTCAAGTAGAAACAGCTTGTTGAAGGTATTTGAAGTCAGCAGACAGATTTCCTAAAGAAAATTTAGCTTCTACACACTATTCTAGTCACTAAAAGCTGATGCAGATCTCAGACCTAAGAGTAGACACGTTTTCCTCCTCCTGTTCACCAAGTCTTCAGAGTAGCCTGTACACTTTTTAAAAATTACCTGTTTTGAACAAATGAGTATAAATTTGAATGAAGCCTTCTCTGTCTACATAATTAAAGGAAACAATCTTGAATGATTTTTTGTTTCATGCATTTTAGCAAGCTAGCTTGCTGATGAAGCTTTCCTGACAATTCACAGAACCCACACGGGAGAGGCAAAGATCTCCCTGGTAGAACAAACACATCTGACCAAACGTGCTGTCACGTAAAAGGCCACATTGCTGCCACTCCCTTGCACACATACCCTCTGCTCCTCACCCACATCTCATCTGCCGCTTTAAGCGAGCTCTTCTGCAATCACAATTGCAGCAGCAGCTGTGCGTGTGCCATTGCCCGCATGATGCTGTGGGAGCTGGGCTCGGATACAAGTTCTCCTTAAGACAAACAAGGAAGTGGCAGCACGTGCCTGCTGCCTGCCAAGCAGCAGATGCTACCTGCCAACCATACAGAAACTCTGCCAAACGAGTGGAAAAACAAGAATGGCTAACTAAGGAGCAACAAGCTTCCTGTGGAATTCAGGACAACTTCAAATACTGATGGAAGTTATGACAGGGATGGAAGGATAGGAGGACTGCTCAATCCCACTGTAATGTATGCCAAAAGCACCACACTGCTACTACACTTAGTCTTTAAATGATTCAAGTACGAATACAGCTAGGGAAACTGTTTACATCTTTTACTTTAATTCAGAAGTTTATGATTTGCCCTATCTATATGAGCTTTTCAAGTTGCAGACTTTTCTCTATTGCCAAATTTAACAAGAAGAAAGTGAATCAGGAATAACTGCATAATTATTACATGGTATTTAAGAGTTAAAGAAAAGTGAGGGAGCTTTGTGAAGAGGTTAACACTTTCTTACATGAGAGAACAGGTAGTAAGACAGTAGAACGACACAATGTAAGCCTTTCTACTCTTTGCCTAGCTTTTATTAAATAGTACATACAAACTTCTTTTGTGCTTCCAGTAGAGAACATTGTCCCCCTATTTGTCTCCAAAAAAACCCAGACAACCCAAAATAGGACTTAAAAAAAAAATTAAATAGCAAGTTTCATGTAGCTTTATTTCACAAAATTTCCTCTCCCCAAAAATGACATGAAGATGACGTTTGTTTCATCTATATCAATTAAGCATAGCAAATTAGAAGTCAAGTATTTTCTAATTAAAGATTCTACCTGTGGCCTAAAGGGCATGACAGAAGAGCTCCAGCAACTCTTGCAGAGGCAGACTGAGGTGTTAACAGCCACAGCCTTTTTTCCTCTGCCCACCCGCTGAGGGTTTGCTGCCCCCATGGCACAGCTAGCAGAAGAGATACTACGTACTCGTGCCTCAGCTACTCTACTGTAAAGTGCCATGTTTCAGCACAGAGTGCTGTTAAAGATGAACTCTTGATAAAGATGAACTAGAACAAAGCTACCAGACCTTACAGTGGTTATGAAGGAAGTACAGGCACATGTTCACTTCTGCTGACGTAGCTCTGAGTGAAGAACCAGAAAAGCTGACTCCCTATGCCATTCCAGCAGCAGCCGCATCAGCTCTCTAGAAGTGCAGTCGTACTGCTGCCTGCCTGGTAATTATCAATGGTGAAGGTTATAAACCCAGATTACAGCTTCTGTCATACAGCCCACAACGGGTTTCCATGTGTGAGTTATTGCAAGTGAAGCCTCTACAGCCAAGCATAGAATAAAAACAAACACTGTCCAAAAGCTCTCTCTCATTTGAAAAGGAGAAACAAAAAGCAATTACGTAGAAATCTGCAACTTGGACTGAAACACAGTGATCTCAGAGTACCACTTGGCCACAGGGACCAAGTGCGACAGGAAAGCCCATCAACAAATCACTTAGATGGGAAGCAATTCTAAACAGACACTGGGAACAGAACTACCCCAGCCCTGTGTACTCCCAACAAAGCCTCTTTCAAGAAAGGTAAGCAGTGCTTGCACCCTCTAGAAAGCAATGCCATCTTCTCTTGGAAGAGTGCTGACTTCTCAGTGGGAGATGTTACATGTGCAAGGAAAGGAGTTCTGCTGAAATGTCTAGTTAATATCTGCTTAACGTGAGTAGTCAAGCACTTGTGGAGGAGGACTGCAGGAGTGGGTTTGGTGACGTTCATTTGGTTTTAAATTAAATCATGCACCACACAGAAGGCAGGCGCAAATGATTTTTCCAGGCATCCACCACATTGCCGGCAATGAGATGTGCCACAACAGCACGTGTTAGCTCTATGCAGCTGTTACCTATAGGTCAATGGCATTTAAAATAGAAAATCTTTCTTACACAGTGTTATGAATAAAATTGCACTTGATTTTGTTAAAAACTCATATCACTGTAACTTTTCCAAATATTTCCTTTCTGGCACCTTCATTTTCTTCATTAATAGGAGCTTCTCTCTAAAGACCTCTCATTCATGTTGGACACATGACATACAAGAGCAGTAAACCGTTACCTACCAGAAAATGGGTCTGTTGCTTCTTCAGCGCTTATTTCTATCTGTCTCCACCCTCCCCCCGAAAAAAGGTACAGGCAGTTCACCTCTAAGTGTCAGTTGTAACACTGAAATATAAACTCCTCAAGCAGACATTAGGAATTTTAGTTTCACAGATTAAATATTTGAAAAGTTACAGAAGGTGCTGGAATAGTACACATTTAAATTGCTTAAAAATCCAAACTTGCAGCAACTTTGTAAATTCAAATTTCCAAAAGGTTTATAGTGTCCTTGTGAACTTCTTCCACAGCAAGGCGTCCTCATGACAATAAAGCATCAAACTTCCAAGGTTGAGATCAAGAAACAAATCAGCAGGATGCACTTGCTCCACTAAGCAACTTTAAGAGAGGTGTCTCCACTTCCAATAGCAAAACCTACTCCTTCATTCCATTTTGGACCTTTCAAAGTGTGTGATCATTCTTTCCTGGAAAATAAAATACCCAATGTTATAATTTCCCCCAAAAGGTTTACATTATTCAGAAATAAGGTCGTATGGCTTTGCACATTCACAACAAATGCACATTCACACACATTTTAAGCCTGGAGTCCAACTTGCACAGCACAGACCACTTCTTTTAGAATACACATTTAGGATACAGGTTTTTATTCTAAGAGGTTGTGTCATTGTTGTCCCCACCATCCTCCCCCTGTAGTATTTTACTGCTGCCCTGCAAGATCAGAGAGTCCAATTCTAATAAGCCAAGTCCTTAACAGCTGACTCACAACTCCATTAGCATGCCAGAAGACTAATTTGAACTGAAGATTTGTTTACTGACCTCATCTGAATCCAGAAGAGCTGGAAGAGCACTGCAGGGAAGGGAAAAGAAAAAAAAGTTAAGAGAATTAGAGCACCTACTGTGAACCTATTATTAACAACTGTTTTGAGTCTTGGTCTTCATCATAAGCTTTTTAGGGCAGAGGAGAGCAATAATGAACACAGACTTTTCAATTGAACAGACAGAAATTAGAGGAATACACACAAAAGAGAACGAGCCCAAGGCATATCCTCAGTGACCTTCACAGTATTAAAATTCTTTTTTTTAAGCTTCTCGTTATCAACCAAGCAATTTCCAAGTTGCCATGAAATAAGCTGCATTCATATGGGAACACTGCTGAACTACACTGAAGATATTTACAATATAGGACCATACTGTAAAAACACATCCCAGAAACCAAACAAGTTACACTGGTACCATAACCTTTTCAGCTAGAATAGATCTTCCGCCTATCTATTGGGATCTCATCTCTTCACAACCCTGATTAACATACTTTCAAGAACAGCAAACCCTGCATTCCTCCTTAGGGAATCCTACCATTCTTCAAAAATTAAGTACTAGAACTGGGAAAAACAAATTACATTGAGAAAATGCACTTTTTCATCCTTTTGAAGCTTCATCCGATTTCTTAACTTCAAGTAGAGTTTTTGACTTAAATCCACAGCCTCTGCCAAAATTACCTGTTCAGATTTGTGAACGTAACTGATCTGTGAACATCTGTTCTGCTATGAAAAATTTTAACACAGACATTGACACTTTTAGCATGTATAAGTTATTAAAAGCAGAGTAGATATGGACTGCCTACATAGCTGACTATATTGCCAGAAGCATTAAAATGACTCAACAGACATTCCCAATGAAGTTGAGAACTACATGAGATTAATCAGTGGTTTATTTGGCAAGACAGTCAAAGGACTTTTCAGAGCACTAAAAAGAAAGAAAGCATTTGCTTGTTCTTTGTTTTCTGGATTTGTTTAGTTAAACTTCAGTGACGTGCAAACAAATCAGTCTGTGGTTTCACAGTCTGAGACCATGTTCCTTAAGTTGGCACATGTTCAAGCGGCATGAACTCTCAAGTCTGACAGAGTACATAATGCCAAGTGGAAGGATGCTAAGAAGTCAGAGGCCAACTCCAGGCCTGCTCATCTAAGTGCAGCATGTAAGTTATAAGGCATTCTAATGTATTTATGTTCCTGTGTCCAAGGAACCTACTTTTATTGTGACTATAAAAGTACTCACACATCTGTTACTGATGAAGGAACATTCTCCTCTACCCACTTCAGGTCATCCTCCTGCTACAAGTACATAAAGTAAAAGGAAAACAAAAAGTCAGTTTCCCCAAAATACCATCACATGCAAGCCTTTTTCTCCTCAGCCTACTTGACATAAACAAACATTTATGTCAGTTCAAAAAAACTCTACAAGAAACCCGAACAAAACCACACCTTCAACTTGATTTCTGGATTACAGAAAACGCTGAGAAAAAAAAAAAACAAAACAAAACCCACTTATAACTTACTGTCAACTCTGTAACAGTCTAACGGTGACTAGGAAAAGCAGGCCCTCAGGACAATGGTTATTTACATAATCTAGTTTAGTCTCCCACAAAAGAACATTATCTTTAGAAGACGTAACAGATGAAAGTTTATTATAAAAAGCACAAACTAGATTTTGCAAAGCTAAATTAATCTGTATTGTCAGGATTTCCCATTTCTACCTGATGAATGCTCTCTAATTCACAACACAAGCACGCTTGTTTTGAAGTTGGATAACTGACCCTTTCTGATCCCCTGTTCCCAAAATAGAAAAGTTCGATTTTCATGTTATCCTCTGATTAGCATTCAGTTGCAACCAACCTTTGAGGAGAACAACGTTAACGACAAAAACATTATTGCTATGAATTCCTACAGGTTTTTTTCCACTTTTAAATTTATGCATTTATTCCATGCATTTTCTATCTCCTACCTAAATGTGAAGCCACCTCTGCTACATGGAAAAAAAATGCAGGTGTATTAAAAATGTTCCACCCAAACTATTTAGGTAACTACACAATATACACATCACCCCATTCAAGTAATGAATCACAATCTCAAAATTAGAAGGGCAATTAGTTTATTTAAAATATGGCTCAGTCTCCCTCTCAGCCCGAGAAACTTGTTAAAATAATGTATTATTCATGATCAGAAAATAGCATTCTACAGTTCTATCTATACTGGATTGTGCAAACATTCCTAAAAGACTGAATTCTAAAGCTTCCATTGCACTTATAGGAAATTAAATGAAAACCTGTATTTACTTTTTTCAGAAGTACTGGAAACATGATACTTCGACTCACTCCCGCTCTGAAGCGGGCTAGGACACTCACATCTATAGGCTGAACACTTTGTGTATTTGTGAGCTACTACTGAGGAGCAACCAACCCAGAGACATGGATCTATATCCTTCAATATAGGGAGGGCATACTCACAGCTTTGTTGGCTTTTACATTCCCATTTGGCTCTTGCTTTGTACTTCTCATTTTCATTCCCTCTGAAAACAAAAGAAGGAAAAATGTTGGGGTAACTGAACTATAATTGTTCACAGACTGTCAGTGAAAATGTTGAGTGTCCATTCAAAATATTTTATTCAATCTAAAGAGATAGAGTAAGACAAATAAGTTATTCATCATAACAATGTTTTACCTTTGAAAGGCTTGTATTTTTCTTGACAGGTGGAGTACCTCGTTGTTCCTGAATTTTACAATTTTACCCAGGAAATACCAATTTCTGGTCCTTTTCTATAAGCCAGGCATAAATAGCATAGAACTCAGACATAGTTGCCCAGAGAAGCTGTGGAATCACCATCCTTGGAGTCAAAAGCCAACTATCTAACCACTGTCCTGGGCAACCTGTTCTAGGCGACCCTGCCTGAGCAGGGTGTTTGGACAGGATGACCTCCAGAGGTCTCTTCCAGCCTCAACCATTCTGAGACACGAGGCGACATGCATCTCTCAGCCTGGCAGACAGCCAGATATAGCTGATTTGGCAAATGCACTTCAGGGATTACACACTCTTCCTCAGCTCTTAAACAAGTAAAGCAGCACCGATATATTCCATCAGAATTGATTTGAGGACAGACAGCAGACCCCACGTTTTACACAACCTACAGACAATAGTGTTACTAGGACAACAGACATAGAAGGTAGATGGGAGGCAGGGAAGAGAGCGAAGCAAGTGGAGAGAAAGATACAACCTAGTGTTATAAATCAGGACTCTCATTCATATGCAATTTCATGAATACGTAAACATACTAATCCATATGTTTATACTGGACAGTCCTGTATTAGGCCCTAATACAAAAAATGAAGACAACTGCAGAATTCACAGGACAATGAGAATCCTGAAACTGGATTTTAAAAGAGAACCGCAAACTAAACCACTGCCTAGCAACAATATCTGAGAGATCCTCATGTCTGTCTTCATGACTGGATCCAAACCTATCACTCGATGTATTTAATAGAACAAAGTCCAGTAGAGCAACCACAACAGTAGAAATGTGTTCAGTGTCACCTGAAACCTCCAGAGTTAAACAGGCAATGTAAACAGTAAACAAAGCCAATGTTTCCTCTATCACTGCATGAATCAATGGCAACAGGAAGGTATTGACTCTGTATTTACAGCACTAATAACTTTCTGCCAGAAAACAAGAGGCCTCCTTCCACAGAAGTGTCTCTACAACAATGAAATTAGGTGGTGGAAGAAGTTTTTCTCTTACCAAAGCTTTCCTTTAACATTGGCTCTTTCTGCTCATCATCATCCTCCTCTTCAGACAATGGTGAGAAAGCAAACCTTTAGGAGGAAAAGAATGAAAGTTATCTTAGAACAGTATCTCTTGCTACCCAAGAGATTCATTACCCTGACATTCATGTGACTTGATTATTCTGTGTGGTTCATTGTTTTTAAGACCTATGCTAAACTACATAATCTAGAGTTTAAGTCATAGAATCATAGAACCTCCTGAGTTGGAAGGGACCCCTAAGGGCCATAGAGTCCAACTCCTGGCTCCACACAGGATCAGCCCAACCAGAGCAGTTCACTTCTTTTAAATTAAGTTAACAGATTGAATGTTATCTATGTGACTTCCAACACTTACTTTTCCTCAAGCCCCTATGCACACTGCTTAGTATCATTATGTATCTGTATACAGCAACCAAAAATCACCCACCAGTACACTACTTTGGATAAACAAGCACTCCCAAAACACAGTATTTTTAGAAAGAGGTAAGAAAAGCTGAACCTTTGGTTGTTAGCAGATGGTCTCCACAGAATCATGATGACAAAAAGGATCATTGAAAACAATAAACGCCAGATGGCATCATCCACCCATAGCTCCTGCCAGTCCTGTCAAGGAAAAGAGCAGCACGGAAGTTGTGAAGAAAAAGACTCCATGTCCTCCGCTCTTTCCAAGGGTGAACTGTAGGCATCTGACAGAGGCTCATTTCCCACAACGAGAATTTTACCAAGTGGTATGTTACTCTAGACACAATCCACAGAAAACTTGGTTCCAGAATGCCCAGTTTCATCTCTCACACTGCCAAATGTAAACTTACCAAGAGGCAACAACTGCAGAAAGCATTCAATATAAACTCACCGACTGACAGTCCACCAGCCTGAACTTCATGGTGGTCCAGATGATAAATACAATAGATGCTGCAAGATTAAAACAAGCCGCTTATTACTACAAAATATGGTAATCTAAATATATTACTAACAGAACTGTGTCTCCCAAACAAAGGACAAAGACCTAAATAGTAAATCCTTGGAATCTAATTTATTAGTTTTGAAAAACGAGAGATTGATTTATTGCACTGCACACCACTTGTATGGTAGTTTAGGCACGGGCCAGTATATTTTGTTCTTAGTTCTTCAGAGACACAAGGCATAAATCGAGTATGAAGTATTTAACCAAACTCCTCATCCCTATTCACTATTTTTATATTACTTCCATCTAGTCTCCAAACCATTTTTGTCATTATCAGCTGACAAATAAAGCTTACCTTGAAGCAATCTTTAGTGATCAATTCAAGCCATATATGGAAATGGCAAGTGCTCTTACTTGATTAACATAATTTTCTGCTTACCTGCTACTGCCAAGATGAGTGTGTTGGTGAAATGCCGATACAAAGAGAGTTTCACAACATTCCTTCGAAGTTTTAGCAGTTTCATTGTTTGAGTTAAGCTGATGAATATGTATGGAAAGTCAAGGAAAGTCTCTAAAGGGACAAGCTGGTCACAGATCTCATGATCAACAGCTCTCCCACTCACACTTAGCCCTCTAACAAGGTAGACCAGACTCAGTAGAAAAGAAGTTCCTATGGCAAAGGTGCCAAAGAGCAGGATTCATCCCCTTCATGTTTAGTCATGAAACCTAAAACTCTCGTCACTCAAAGATGGTATCCAAGCACCTGTTTTGCACTACTGCCCACTCCTCCAGAAAGGTGTCAAATGTATTACTGATAAATGGAAAATCAAGTCTGAACTAGAAGTGAGTTAAAATTCAATTAGACAGTGCACATGCGTGTCTTAACCCTTTTGCCTACAATTTGATTTCCACAGTGACAAAACAAATGCTTAGGAGAGAACTGGGGTTGTCATGGCTGGGCAGCAAGCAATTCACATTTTAAATAGAGCTTTGTGATTGACTTTTGCTAAAACAAATTTATATGGCGTTTGCTGTACATGGCTTTCAGTTCGGCATTTGACAGCAGTCGCTCAACTCATACAAGATTATGGTTGTTTGGATGCAACACATCAAGACACCAAAAAGTTAACACTGCCCCATTTTGTCACCCTACTACTTCAAGAGGAGTTCAAATCCTACAGAAAAAAAAAAATTAGGGTTGATGTTTTGGGGAGGAAGTTTTTTAGCAACATAAACTGAGTCTGTTCTCCAAAGGCTACTTCTGTGTTCAGAAGCTGCTCTACCAGAGATATCTACTGGTTACTTGGTTTTCAATGCACTGGCTATAGCAGAAGCTTACCTGAATACTCAATTACAGAGGTTTTATTAACTTTACCGGAAGTAGAAAGAACATATACTTGAAGCTGACTTTAAAAAGTTCAGCCAAAAAGACTCAAAAAAAAAAAAAATTGAAAGAAAATACACCCCACCAAGTAAAATAGTGAAGGATATCCACCAGCACAGGGCAGTGTCTAGGAAAGCCAGGGGAATAAAAGCCAAGGAGGCAAGATCATTCTGGGCCTGGAGACAAAGAGAGAGCCAATAAGAACAAACTGAAAAGGAAACAAGGTACGGAAGAAGTAAGGAGGGTCAGGCTATTTTACGAGAAACCACAAATATTTCACCACAATGCTTCTGAGTTTTACTAGTCAGAAGCAGAAGGTTTGAACCAAGAGTTTAGTTCAATGCACAGAGGGAAACTGACAATACCACATTGTCAGTTCTCAGTTCTCCATCACCAAGTAGTTTTCCAGATTAAGGCAATCATGCACTATTAAAAGGAACCTCTGCTGAGGTGATCACTGCAACTATTTGCTCTGGCTACTTCCATTACAGAAAGCTAGCAATGAGATCTTTCACAGTATCCGTGGATGAACTGAATGCCCCACTGGCAACCATGAGTTTGACTGAAAGTGGCAAAATTAGCTTTCTGTGTACATCAAAAACTATCAAAGTCCCAACTGAAACAAGGCAATCACCTTTTATTCCTTTCAAGTATAAGACAAAAATAGTAAGCCGTGAATAAGCTTGTAACACACTGCAGTTTATGAAAGGATATCCACAAAATAATACAGGCATCAATCATGGACAGGGCCAAGTTTGCTATCAGAGCCATAGTGTCATAGAAAAACTGAAAAAGTACCAAATATATGACATGTTAAACACCTTATCCCAAAATACCAAAATCAGAACAACAGATATCTACATCCTGAGACGCACTTCTTAATGAAGCAAGGAGCAGCACCACTTTCATGCACTTCTGCAGATACAGCTTCCAAAACTAGAGAGGTGGTTTGGTTGGGTTTTTTTTTTGTGGGTGGTTTTTTTTTTGGGGGGGGGGGGTGGGGTGGGGTGGTACTCAGACTCATGGCCAGGTGACCCAAGCTGTACGTTCATGCCTGCAACTAGCCCTACCTAATCTGACAAACTAGGCACAAGGGTTCAGGTAGAATATAATGTGTAAAACCTGACTAATCAGAAAACTGTTAAAATTGTTTCAAAATACTCAGAATTACATCTTGATACAGAACACATAGTAATTGTCAACAATCCATATCCAGAGTGTCAGAGTTTAACCACTTCACTGTCTCTGTTCCCTCCTTTCAGCATAGCCCTGGGATTCTCCCTTAGCATGAGTAAATAAAAGCCAGTAGCCTCTGTGGCACATGGGAAAATTCAAGCAGTTATTACTGACCCCTGTGACTCTAAGAACACCTTCCATGCCAGAAAATAATAGATAAAGGGCTCCAGCCATAACTACTTTGTGAAGAGTAACTCCAAGGCGAGGCCTGTAAGAAAAAAAAGTGAAATTTAGATTAAGGGGAGGGGTGGGGAAGTGAAGTCATACCAACTTGAATCTAACACAAGGCACAAAGCACGTGAATAAAAGGTCCTCGTGACAAGCCACTTCTAGATCCAGAAATAATTATAGTATTTGAAACTTACTATTCATTTTGCCTTATAATATGATGTGACTAAGAAAGACATTGCTAACTGTCCTGTTTCCTACTTAGCCTGTCTAGCTTTTTACGAACATTTCAAGAAGTCTCAGCCCTCCTCCTCTTTACCAGCTCCCCCCAGCACACCCACACTCACTAGAAGCTTTGGCGACCACACAGCATGCTGTTTTACCATTGGATGCAGCTGGGGACAGACAGATGAGCACCATTCTTGGCAGCAGAAGCCTCCTAAAGCAGATCCCCTCCCCTATCAGCGATTCTTGACCTCCCCCATTTCTAGAAGCTCCTCCTTTACCCAGAAGGCAGGCATACAATGCTCCCATTCCAGTTAGTGGAGTATCTCAGTGGTACACAGAAAGGAGTGGGAAGAAGAGCAATCACCATACAGAATTGTATGTCTCTGTTGACTAGTGAAGAAAAGTCTAGACCTTTACAGCACTTAACTACAGCATCTAGCTTTTAAGTAGGGAGTAGAGGGGAATGAATACTGCCCCAAGTTATTAAAAACAGCAGTGAAAAACCTTTTAGCAGAACACAACAAACCCGTAACAGAATTACTCACTTGACTATCCCATATCCCAGGCTGACTATGATGACCAGAGTCCGAGCCAATGAGCGCTTCACAGCGGAAAGCAGTTCTGCCAGTATTACTGCTCCTTGAACTACCAGAAGTAAAGAGGAGGAAGCTAGGTTATTAAAATATAATTTCTGTTTGATTAATTACTGCATGCAATTTTAGTATGAGAGCAGACATAATTATTTTCAGAAAGTAGGCTGTTAATGTGCACAATATTTTTATTACCTACATCTGGAGTAAGCTTTCAGAAAAGATAGGTCACTTAGCCTAAAAAAGCTACTGAAAAATTTTACATCTGTAGAAAGCAAAGAGTAAATGATCAACAAAATGTTTATTCGTAAGATCAAGCTGGATGATCTTCCAAACAAGTCAACCAACAAAATCTTCTGTACCATGGGTGTGGCTAATTAACAAAAGTCATAATGAAGTTTTACTTGCAGAGTTTCATTTGCATGCATCCTCACAAAATTTTATGTGGAGAGAATTGCTTAATATGGACTATCAGGCTATGGGCTGAATACCGGAAGCCATCTGCAATGCTATCACACTGAACAAGGAGTTTTAAACTATCTTTCCGAGGCCATTACTAGTTGTCAGACATGAATTACAAGCGACACTTAGGAAGTCCTATCTTAAACTTCAGGCCAACACTATAGTCAATACTCTCCAGAACCTACCATTTTACATCCCTAAAAGACTACACTCAGGAGTCAGAGAAAGAAACAGCATTTCAGCTTTAGAAGAGCACAGATCATCATATTTACAATATATTAAAAATTGCAGAAGCTCTGGTTCTCTGTTCGTTTTGAAAGAATCCTCAAGTAATTAACATGCATCTGCCACCCCAATTTAGCACAAGCCATTAGTGCCTCGTCCCATCAATTAAACGGCAAGCTGCAACTGCTACCTACCGGATTCCCCTGTGTAGCGGATATTCTGGAACTCTGCATAGAAAACTGCTTTCTCGAGCATTCCCAGGAAGATAACAGCACCAATCCAGAACTGGATCCTCAGGAGATCCCGCCAGTAACAGGCTGACCACGCAAGCCATAGAACCCCGAAGAATACGTACACAATACACATCACCATGAAAAACTATTACACAAAAAGAAGAGATAGGAACCTTAGACCCAGAAAAGTAATTTTCTTGTTTCCATTTCACAGCTGTAAGCTCTATTTTCTCCCTGAGTATGGCAACTTTTGAAGTTTTTATATACAAAAGGGACAAGAAACAAGCATTGCTTCATTTGTCTTCTCTGGACTCTTTTACAGTGACAGTCTAATTTTTGACTGCCAAAGGGAATCAGAGTAATTAAATTTCTGAGCAATTTCTCTCTTGAAGAGCAGTCTGCCAATTTATTCACAGGCAGTTTTTCTAAGGAAGGTATCAAGTACTACTAGCTTTCAAAAACTCGGGTAAGAGCTGAGGCAAATCAGCAAATCCTGCCCCTTCTCACATATTACTGTATTACTAACTTCATCGTACGTTTAGATGACTCTGCAAATAAGCTTACAACCATTCCACAGAGATAAGCAACTGATAGTCGTAATCCCTCTGTTCAAATAATTTGACAACTCCCTTCAAAAGTTGATTTCCAGCAAACTCAGTTTTTGACCAAGCTTTAGCTCAGCCAAAAGTCTGGAATTAAAGAAACCCAGATACTCGTTTTAATATTATCATTTTGCAATTGTATATTTTTTCAGTCCAGTGTTACTTGCTTCAGAAGAACTTTCAGAGTATGCGTGTCATACAGCGAACAGTAAGCTTGACAATGCTACTCAGTGCTGAGTTTTCTAAATGAGAGCACCATACCACTGCAAGTTAAGTTTTCAAAAATGACACCGAGATAAAGAGGGATAAGAAGAGAGACTAAGACATTGAATGAATAGCAGGAAGTACTCAGCCAAAGTACAGGGCAGTAATAATAAAGCAATCCCCTCTTGCAGAAGGTAGATTTTTTTTTTTAAACCAAGCAGGCACTGAAGCTAGCCGCACAATCCAGTAAAGTGTTCACAAACTGAAACACCTTACTTAGGAGAGCAGCTTACCGATCCTAACGGATTTTCACATCTGACTAATCTACGTAGTTCAAATGGTAAGGACCTAGGCATGATAATTCAGGTTCAGATGCTCCATTACAGAAATATTTAGAGACCTTTTTCTGGACCAGCCACAGGGGGATATAGACACTAGTGAATTACATATCAACAAAGCTGCTGGAGGCTTTTTGCTTCTGTCAAGCTCTCCTATTTACAGGACTCTCCTGCCAACAGTCAGGCTAGATACCTTACTTGTTATTGATCCCCACTAAAGTCTGTCTACATAAGTATTTAAGGTTTTTTTATTTTCTTAGCCTCCTGCACAGAGGCAACTAGCAACCAAGTCAACAACTCCTTTGAGTAAAGAGGGTATTAGCTCATTGTAGTTCAGCTATGTTTTCACTGTTAGGCAGTATTAAGGACCTCCTCGTGGGGTTAAGACAGCTGGTGGAGGAAGGAAGATTAAGCTGTAAAAGAACAAAGAAAGCAGTGACAAGTGAAAGGGTAACTATAAACAAAAGCATGTAACAGCAAGTTTTCTAAGGTATGAGCTAAGGAGAAAAACAGCATCAGTAAAAGTGCTCAGTTTAGAGCAAATGATAATGATAACTTCTGGAACTACAAACTGACAGCCATTAAGTCAAACAATCCAGAGAAAGACATTAGCAGCCTATGCAAATGTCTGAAATATATGCGAATTTCCCCAACCCTATTTTTAGTAACAAAAAACCCCATACACCAAAACAAAAACCACCCTGTGCTAAATTATTTTTTCTGAGACACTGACTTTGTGTTTCCTAAAGTATGGAAGGAGAGTATTTAATTGAGATTCAAACCAACTGACAACTTTGTAGGTCAAAGAAAAGCTTTTGTACTCACAATCATCAGAGGATAGTCTGCAAGTGAGAGATACTCATATGGGCCCTTCAGTTCTACTGTCACTGTCAAAAGACAATCCAATAACCAAATTGAATACGAACCAAAAGGAGGAAGCCAGGATAAAGTACTTAACTGATTTTTACTCAAGCATAAAGAAACTCTAAGTCTTCACCTGGCTTTTAAATCTAGCTTGCACTTTAATCAAAGAAAGTTAAGACTCGTAGCACACTCCGCTAAAAGCATGCAGTTAAAATTACACGCTTCATTACCAAGTAACTCATGGCATCACTTAAGGTAGAAGTAATTTGTGCTAGAGATTCTTGTGTAATGGGAAGTCTCAGTTAATGTAAGTTAACTTTTTAAGCGGATTTTAAAACTTCTCTAAAGTTTGGATAGTTTATCAATGCACTGCGATATAGTATAATATAATTTCAAGGTAACAATTATGATCTTTGTATTCTACATGATTTGAGCTTATAATATACATCACTGTGTTGTCTGGACATTTCTGAAACACATCACCAACCCTCAAAATTGAACTGCTTGGGATTCTTTACTTTCATCACTAAACTGATGGATCAACAACCTTAGGATCTTCAAGACACTAACAATCACCTATTTTCTTATGATAAGAATGAGTTGTAATTGGTAATATTACATCTATGTGAAGTGAAAGATAGTGTCTTATGAAAATGAACCATACAGTAATTACTAAAAGTACCTTAGAATACACTCAGACTGGTATAGATAAAAAGGGCACTATATTTTTAGCTTACTGTATAAACAGTGATCTTACTTGTAAAGGGCTTATTTTGATATGAGGAAGGTGTTGTTTTCACCATTCTTTTAACTTTGGTAGCGGAATCCTTCGCAGCTGTAATTCCAATCTGCACAATAAATATATACGGCCCATCTCGCCAAGTTTTGATAACGGCATTCATCGCCTGAAAATAAAATGTCTACATGTAGACAGTGCATAGTCAAAATGACACGAAGATGACAGAAGTAGACTCACTATACATGGGTGTAATCTTCCATGTAAAAATAAAGTTCCTCTTTCCAGACCTAAAACTTGTTAATAAATATTTGATACATAAATTTAAGATCTATCAGACATAATAGTTAAAATTTAGTTGTTTGAATCCAGAAGAATCCGCAAAGAGCTGAGAGGCGATCAGGGCTTATTTGCAAGTTTAATACTGGCTTACTACAACAGTCATCTCAGAGGTACCGCAAAAGCTACAAAGAATTCAGCAGAACATCTTAATTCCTTGTTTTCAGTCTAGAAACCTTAGGACAGTCACATAGATATTTCTCTCCTCCTGAAATCAATTATATGTAGCTGTGCTGTTACCAAACAACTCAGCTTGCTGGTGAAGGATGAATTTTATAGTGTAAGATAGAAGACATAACTGAGAAGTAAAAGATTTCCACAGTAGTCATTTCCTGTGGAAACTACTACTGCCCCTGCAACAGCTCTCATACCTCTAAGACCCAAACCCTGCCAATTAACTGACAGCAGAAGCTTGCCCAGGTAAATATTTGCACCATAAAACAAATCAGAGATTTCTTTGAGTTCCAGCACACAAAACTGTTAATTCCACAACTGAATTAGTTCTACCCATTTCAGAAACTGCAATATTTACACAGAATTTTAAGGTGAAAACTAAGATTATCTACATGTATGCCACTCATATGACCACTGCAGAACTACCACAAAGACATTTTTTCCTAACAACCTCTCCAAGAGAAATTCAGTATTAATTAACCATTTCTTAAGAAGCCTCCTGATGACCTAAAGCCAACAGAATTTATGTGTTTAAAAAAGGAGTTTATGCTGAGATTGACTGAAGTTAAAAGACTTAGTTAAAAACACAGTAAAGTCAAATGAAAACGTGTATGTATTTTTATACACCTTTAAAATATCTCCATTCTCTTGCTGCATCGATTCCTCATTTCACAATTGCACACAGTTATTTATGAATTAGCTTTAAGGTAAATGGCCCTGTAAGTACACAGGGAGCAAAATACGTTTCCTTTGTTAGCACGCAGGACATTCAATTTGAAGTTATTTTGACTGGTTAAGACTTGAACATAATATATAATGAAAATACTAATAGATTTGAAAATCAAAAGTAATAACTCAACTTGTTCAGTACAATGCTTTAAAAGACAGACTAGTTAAAGATGAAAACAAATGTAATCTCTAAGTGTTAGTCACCACTTAAAACAGATCACATCAATGATTACTTTAAATTACTATGAAAAGAGAATTTTTTTTTTATAATTTATACCATGAGTTTGAATGGTATGAGTTCTACATTTCACATATAGAAGTAGTTACTCTTTCCACACAGTGCTACCTAGTTCCAAGCTAAATAAAAAACAAAATCCAGGTGTCAAAAAAAACAGAGAATTGCACCATACTTGTAAGTACTGCCAGTAATGTCTTAATAAAAGAAATATAAATAAAAAAACAAATTAGGACTGTTGAACCTCAAGCCATGTTTAAATTCGAGATACATACAGTTTTATCTGACACCATGGTGTGATTTCCTCCACTCTCCTTCTTATCTTTTAAGCCCTTAAAGAAAAACAGAAAAATAGATAAATCAATATCCCAAAACTCTTTCTTCCATGTCTACACTTGGTCATTAGAAGGAAAAATAATTACCTCTTGTTTATCAGGCAAGAGGGGCTCTGGATGAACAAATTCTTTATAGAAAATCTGCAAGATAAGAGAAAGGTACAGCATTTATAGGCAGTTTATAGTAACATGACATTACCTGAACAGTTTTCAGTGAACTCTATTATAAAGAAGAATTCTCTGAACAGCTGTATTAGAGAGCTTTCTTTTCTCTAAATTAAACAACTGTCCATTTGTGAAGGGAGTGTTGAATACTTCAATTAGTACTTTGTCGTTTGAGGGTTGCTTTCCACCCCTCAGACAAAAGTTGTCTACTTTTAGTACTGGACCCACAGACGTGATAGTCCAGAAGTTAATTTTATTTTCCAAGTATGAATCAGTTGTCTATCTCCACTAGTAGATTAGGTCTAGAGATAGAAACAGGATTTGGAGATTTTTGCTTTAGTCTGTGCAAAACAGGTCCCTAGCTAAGTGGATGCCCATTAGAGATCCAGATTTTGCCAACTCTCCTGAACTATGGTGACTTGAAATCTAGTGAAACTGCTATAACACAAGAAAAAAGGTGAACAATCATAAAGGAGAAATTTCTGTGAAACTTCATAAACTAATATCTGAAAGGAATACATTTTGTTAATTTCAGTAGACTTTTCAAAGGAATTGGAGGAAGAGTCAAAGATGTCTAAAACCCCAGTTTCACCAACCTGAACCTTCAGTTAAGATGCCAGAGCCCACAAGATCTCTTCTATAAAACCAAGTAAAAACAGAACTGACATTTCTCAGATTACTAAACATAAAAAGCAGCAGCACAGAGATTTTAAAACACCTTTCAAGCCATCTTTGCATATCAAAGGAGCTAGACATCCATACAGATTATTAAAACCCCTTTTCAAGTCACCTTTAGGCATGCCTTTTTTCTTAAAAAAATAAACAACAAAAGACCCACAACACTAGGTTCAATAGTTATGAGACATTTCTCAGTATTCTCTATCCACAACCCCTTGTCTAAATTGGAAATGGCTGAATACAGATGCAACACTGAACAATTTGCCTTGAATTCTTAAGTATGTCATTAAAGAAAGACATCATGTTACACTGATACCGTCATTAGTATGATCGCACAGCTCTGCCTGGTGATATACAGCCAGTGCAGAGCCTGCATTTGCATATTACTCCCCATGCTGCTTTGCATTGTTTTGTTTCAAATACATTCTAGCACTACTTATTTTTCATTTTAAAACTGCTCTCAGTGCTTAAGTAACCCATTTCTTAAGACACTTCCGTTCCCATTATTATAAATGAACATTATCTAAGCAAAAAATGCCAGTGCTTTATTGACCCAAATTTAGTGGAAGTTTCACTCTGCTGCCAGATTCATACTTCTACTCAACTAGCAGTAGCCTTCTGTAAGTGAAACAAATTTAGAAGACACAATGACAAACAAAAAGAAGGCCTGAACTTTACAGTGGGTGTTCCCCCTCTCCCTTGATGGGCCAGATGTTGAATAGCAAGCCACAAGTAAAGCAAAGTTAAGCAATCATCACTACAGTTTGGTTGTCACAAGCAGATAAAAACCAAAGTACCTCCCAACCTACGGTGATACTTACATAGGATGCTAACACATCTTAACAGGAACTACTGTCTTCTCTGTATACTGCATGAGAGAACAATGCAATCTGTGAAGTTTCTACCCATACCTGAGGCCTGAAGAGCTCGGAGCAATTTGGAAAGAGGACAGAAGCTGTAGCATAATATCCTGACCAACCCGGATGCTCTTCAAATGTAGTCCCAAAATAGTTCTCTGCCTGTTCATCCTGCCAAACATAAAACAGAACTTAGGTTAGCATCCAGTACACCAAATGGGTTATCTCAGTGGGCAGCTGAAAGACCTGGAGAGCACCGTAAGTTCCTTCTGCACACACATTTGAATACAATTTAATAGGATAAAGGCCATCAAGACCACACAAGACTATTCTTCCTCAAAGGAGGGGGGAAAGAAAAAAAAAAAAAAAAAAAAAGGCAAAACCACCCCCTACAGACTTTACGTAAGAATTAATACCTAATTTTAAAAAAATACATGAAATCCCTGTATTCCTGCAGCAGATGTACAGCAGTCAGTATAAACTTCAGTCTATGCAAACAAATTGTACATTATCATATTAAAGATTAAAGACCTCAGTACTGTATTATGTTAGTAGTTACAACTGTCATAATTAATATTTTAAGTATACATGAAAAAGGTATTACTGTATAAGCCACAGTTGAATTCTACCACAGCTGATAGAAACATTATACTTTTCGCGTAACTCACAAGTACTTGCAGTGCGCATCCCTAAAGAACAGAATTTCAGCTAAACATGAAAAATATTCCATTTTTTCCATCTGTCATTAAACATTGTTGTAAATAACATTTTCATCTACTATAAACTCACACACTTCACAGTGTAGAGTTGATGCACATATTTAAGCTTCTGGATTTAGAAGAATTCTGACAAACACTTCCACCTTACCCAAAACCCATAAAAGTCAGTAATTCTAGCAAGCTGTGGAACAATTCCTTTCCATTCCAGTCCCAATGACCCAGAAATTTGTTACTTTCCAACAGAGGAGTGTGTCTTTTAGGGCCAATGAGGATGCAAGTGAGACATCTCCAATCCCCTTACCCCCAAATCAGCTTATCCCTAAAAAGCATAATCCATGTTTTTCCATACAATTCTTACCCCAAAGTTGAAGACTTCATTGTAGCAGTCAGAATATCTTAAGTACCAAGTAACATTGTAACCCAGGGAGGGATCACAAGATTTTTCATCCCCTTCAACTAAAAATAAAAAGATAAGAACGTGTAAGACACTCTACCCATCACGCTTTTCCTTCTATTCTGTGCCAAACTACCACAATTACACATAAAACTGAACGCAAAGCAATAGAAAAAAATTTCCTCAAGTAATCTATTACTGTTCAGTGAAAGAAAGGTGCAGGTAGAAAACCTAATTCCATTATCATGTCAGATAATTCTATTAAAGAGCTGAAGATCATCTGGAAACTTTTTGTTCTCAAGACAATCATGGGTATTTCAGCAACTGCAAACACCAAACAAGAGAAGAGCAATGACTCCCAGTGATTACAATACACAAAAAGATCTCCCTTTCCAAGATATGTGGGACACATAGGTAGAGAACACTAGGGACAGGTTAACACCAAGGGCAATTTGCACAGATAATATAAATACACCAATACCATAACCCAGAAAAGAAAGAAAAAGGTAAGATGTCGCAAGTCAACAGCCACTACCCCACTCCCAAAAGACAAACAAGCCATCTACACGTTACCTCATACTGACAAAGCTGCGAAGCTACCTAAAACAGCACTAAGACAACTTTCCACTTTGATATATTAGAGAACAAGATGCATGAAGAGTGAAACACAAGGCTCCTCCCTCCCGCTCAGGAAAGACCATGTGATTTTTGTGTTTCAAATCTCATTCTGAAACTAAAGCCTGATGAAGAGCATTTTACATAAAGAAGGAAAGCTTCACTCGTAAACAAAATGAGCAGTGATTACTCAGACTCTTGGAAGAGCCATTTAGATGATTATGTTTGGGTTTCACCAGTCAATAGATGGCAAAACTTTCAAGTTGACAGCATGTTTTAGTGGCTGAGAAGTCCCCACACCTTCACAGGCAACATTAATCTCAGACTAGACACACACAAATTTGTTACATATACAGAGCTTTTAATGAATGTTTCTATATTGACCACTGGAAGTAAAAAAAGAAATTAGAAAAAACACCCTGCCATGGAGTCTGAACTGACTAATCCCACTTTAAACCACATGACAACTAAAGCAAGTATATGTACAGCTAAAAATTCAGCTGAGTCTCTAATACCAAAGATTAAAAAAAGACTAGAATGCAATCACTGAAAAATAAGAGTTTCCTTATGACACCTCCTGGTAAGCATGAAAACAAGGCATCCATTCTCCACCTAGCCCTAGATGTTGCAGGGGGCACAACAAACTAAGAGGCAACACAAGCACTGCAGTGACATGCACAGATGATAAACCCTTAGAAGACAAAGGCTCTTCTGATAACATGGATCAAATTAGGAACTTCTCAAAAAAGTGCTACCAACAAACAGGAGGGATTCAAAAATACCTTTTAAGTATTTTTACCTATTAAAAATAAGTAACTAAAGGTAAAACATGCCATGACTAGAACAATCTGCAAACAACAAAATTACAGAAACCTTGAAAAGGAAGTACTTTAAAAGGCAGAAAAGGCATCCATGGCATTTATTGAATTCAGCAACATGGAAATCTAAGTTCCCTAATCTTCCAACAAAACCAGCAACATTGAACTCAAGTGCAGTCTTTGTACTCATTTACAGAGAGCAGCATTTCTACCATGATCCTAGAAAGGAAACCAGATGCTTTCTAGAATAGCACTTATGAAAAGTAGTAGATAAAAATAAATTCATTATTGACAATACCAAACACCAGTGGCAGTCTTCCTAGTCAGAAGCAGAAAGCATCAGATGAATACACAAAAATAAATCAAAAATCAAGAAGGGGAAAAAAAAGAGGAGGAGATGCAGGTGTTAACAACCCATGAGCAAACATGTTTGGCAAGAAGGGTCATATTGTCCACACGAATACCAGAGCAGATGGAAGAGGCAACAGACAGAAAACAAGGAACTAGTTTCCACATTTTGACACAGACACCAGCAGAAAAGAAACAAAAGTTGAAGCTTCCCAGTATCAGAAGCAGTTCAAGTATCATCTAGGCTTAGAGACTGAAATTAAGTTCCTAGCCTTTGTTCCCTCCTCTTTCAGTGATTCGTTATCTAAATTCATGTGACTTTTTTAATCACACTGCTACGTAAAACAAGTGTCTTCACTAAAGAATTTTTAGGCTTAATGGCTGTTTAGAGGTTCACAGCACAGTGCAGTTCAAGTCCACATCAGGAGCCAAGAGACGGAATTCTTACTGCCAGATCTGCCCCAAACCTGTTTCGCAACAAACAAATTTTATTTTCTCTGTGCCTCAGTTCCTTCTTGCTCTCGGTTATTTCAGCTGTACACCTCAAGATTAGATTTACCACACACTTCACGGCAGGGACCCACATCTTAAATGCTCCGTTAGCATGAGTACACTATTTTTATTAAACTTTAGACTAGAAAGCCTAACATCTATCAAAGCTCCAAATTGCCACTTCAAACCCCTTCTCTTTTTCCCCAAGGATGAGATTTCTACATTTTGATCCTGCAGCTGCACATTTGGTAATTGTCTTGCTGCAAGCCATGAAACTCAGCATTTGAGGTACACTTGACAAGCAGGAAAACCTTAACCCTGGCGTGATGGACCTTCACTAATAACCACTTTAATACTAGTCTCCTGTTTCAGATTCATGTCAGATTAATGGAGGCACTTTAACAAACTACCTTTGAAACACTGTCCCAAAAAGAATTAAACCTGAAAAATCAGTAAGTACTAAACATAACATAGCACAGCAACACGCAATTTCATCAAGAAGCATCAGCTGATCTTCATGATACCTTAATTTTCTCAGCTAAAAAAAGAACACAATCACTGCAGCAACTAAGTCTTGAAGCGACAAAGGCACAGATCCCATAGCTGTCTCTAAAGTGACTTATTTCCTTGTTTGACATGTGCAGAAAGGCATTCACAGGCACTGTAACTGTATAACTACCCAACTAGCAGCTGGAGATCAAACAGCTCTCCCTCCACAGTAAGAACTGGTACAAACAACTGCTTAAAGTGCTCTGCTGTAGTGAGCAGCAACATTCCTCTACCACTCCCAGAAGCACACAGCTAAAAAGGAACAGGGCCTCACGAAGTACTGCCTCCTGCACACCAGTATCAGTCACCCCACAATACAAATAGCTCCTGTCCCAGCCAGCACCTGATCACCCAGCTGAAGGAATTTAGATAGCTTCACAGTGTTTTGAGTCCCAAATGTTAAAAGG
>VWZZ01002130.1:286748-351077 GCA_013399095.1 Psophia crepitans | reverse complement strand
CTCTACCGGTGTTGCCGGGTTGGCTCCACAGCGGAGGGGTCCGGGCCCGGGCCCAGAGTCGGCCGGGGGTGGGGTGCAGGCGTGTGAGGGCCGCGGCGGTGTTGTCCCCCCCGGCCCTGCCAGGGCAAAACCTTCCTGCGTACTCGGCCACGGGAGGTGGAGAGAGCGGGTTAGCCGGGGCGCAGGCTGCACCGCTGAAGGTAGCCGGGTAGGAGGGTGTTAAATACGGCAACAGGGTCCCGCTGACCTGGTGTGAAACCCCGAGAGTGCAGGTGTATCTTCAGGCAAAACCGGGAGGGGTTAAACTGCCTAAATTCATGGTTACTGTGAGGTCTCTAACAATGTCCTGTATGACATCCTTGGCCCATCCCTGGCAGTGTTCAAGGCCAGGCTGGATGGGGCTTTGGGCACCCTGTTCCAGTGAAGGGTGTCCCTGCCCATGGCAAGGGGGTTGGAACTAGGTGGTCTTTGAGGTCCCTTCCAACCCAAACCATTCTATGAATAATCCAGGTCTGTTAATATTTAGTTCACAGTAATTGTGACTGAGTATTCATGGCTGCCATCTGCATTTTATGTGTTGCATGTATATGATTAATAAGTATTTTCGAAGCATCAGGTCTTTGTCTGCCAGTATTAATACTTAATTCCCTTCCATGGGTGTCTGAGCTCAGCATGTTCTGGGAAATATTTTGGTGATAGACGCTACTGGCAGTCCATTTTTTCAGGCAAGCCAAAAATTTACTGCTATCTAATAAATCTAAAAGTTACCTTGAGCCTAGAGATAAGGTAAGGCCATGAGAAGCTGCCCTCCCTCCCTCGTCCGTCCCACTGCAGGTAGAAGAGAAGGGTGCAGGATTTCTCCTTTTCTGCCTATCCTGCCTTTTTCTCCATTCTTATTACTGGAACTTAATATTTAACTGCAAGGACTGCAGAGAGAGATATGGCTTCAAAATGCAAAGCCCCAGGAATTCACTTTTGCTGAAATTCAGCTCTGCTAATCAGATTCGATTGTTTGCCAGAATTATCAGAGTTTAAAAGGAAATGGTTTAGGATGGAACTAATGTGTAAGAAATTCTTCCCATATCCGAACACACTAGTTCAAAGTCCAACACACTTTATATCACCACAGTTATCTGCAGTCTTTAAACTTTACCCCTCTTGAGGAAGACCCCTGTCATCTGATCATTCAGCAGGTGTTTGGTGTACACATTTAAACATTTTCTTTATCTGCTTTTTCTAGTGTCCAAGATGAGGCTGTGGACAAAAGTGCCTTTAAGGAATGCAACCAGATTGCTTTTTACAGGTAATGTAGGGTTTTTTTGGTTAAAAAATAGTAATATTAAAAGATACAGGAAGTAGTTACATATTGATTTTTAATCACAGCAAGTCTGCTGGTTTCGGGATTTATCTTTCAACGTGAGCATTCCACTCACCTGTCAGCACGCAATAATCAGCATATTTTAAAAGGTGAAATCTTACATACAAAACCTCTTCTGTTAAAATTCAAAAGAGTTGATCCTCTCATCTAACAAAGCCCGAGCAATATTTTAACTATAGGTACACTCAGACACAGATTGTTTTCTTGATGTGGATGTTTCTTGAATATCTGTAGTTCAAAAGAATAGAATTCTCAATAGGAACCATTAGTCTGTGACAACAGCATACATGATTACAGTCCTGTTGAGCAAGTACCTTGGCCAGAATTCAGCATCAAATCTAAATTCTAGCTCATTAATCTCTTAAAGCTAACTTTAAGCTAAGTGATCCTTCTCTTCCCATTTCTACCTGAGATACCTCTCCTCCACCTTTTTTTAACTCCCATCCTCCATGGTTTTCTGTCCAGTGCTGATTTCCCAGTGTTAGACCAATTAGTCGCTGATGTACTGAGTAACAGTTTCAGATGTTCATTTCTGTTCTGCAGGAAATTATGTTCAGAAAACCCCAAATAATGTTTTGCCAGTGGGAGCACCACTCCTTCCTCTTTTCACACCAATCCTTTCTAGCCTGGCACCATTGTAACTTAACACATCTAATTTCTCAGCGAGAGGTTGCCACACATTGGCAAGTATCAAAAGTATCAGATCCTGTCTTTGCTCTGCTTTTAAAATAAATCCTTCATCTGATTGCTCACATTTGTGCAATATCTGTTTGCAAGAAAACAATCAGTTTACTAATGAAGAAGCTTCCTTTTAAGGTAGCCTCCAAGACACTTATCTTCAAATAGTTCATAAAACCTGGGGTGAGCAAGGAGCATTATACAGTTGAAAGAGTCTCTGTTTCAGGGTCTCTCTCCTAAAAGCACCACCAAGGCCAAAAGCTGTAGTCAAAACTATAGTCAGCAGGCTCATTGAAAAACAATTTTCTCACTGCATATTCAGGGGGTTACAAATTGCAAATACATCCTGCTTCATCACCACAGAATGTAGAACCTGTTCACCCGGGAGCTGCAGACCAAGTGGGGGTATATGACAGAAAATGCAAACCAGATTATTCAGCTGAAATGTCTGGGGTCATGGAAAGAAGAATGTAACTGGACAACTGAGAATTTACTGGGACACTTGAATTAAGACTATTACAGTTTTTAAAAAAAACTATCGAGTGGGGGGGGGACTAAACCCCTCTAACATCTCATTCATAAACATGTATGTGTGCTCAGAACTATATTCCTTCTGTTTCCCCTTGACTCAAAGTGCTGATAATAATTGTATTTGAAAAAAATCAAGACAAAATTATTACGTAAACATTTCTAATGATATTATGTCCCTCTGTGTGATCTAAGCCACAATTAGGGAAATCAAAAATAATTTTCTGTCTTGACAGGCGTCAGAAACTTCTACATCCTGGAAAATCCTTGTATCGCGCATTGTTGGATTCAGTCACGTTAAGTCATGATAATGTCAAATTCCAAATTATTCATGAGGAGAATAAGGTGAGATCCTACCTAGCATAAGAAAGATCTTACAGAAAGAGCAGTGAATATTATCAACAAATCTGATAATATTTGGAGGTTTTGATATTCTTCAGTGATAGATATTTAAGATACAATGCAAAGTATCGGCCTAAAGATATCCTTACTGGTCAGTATTTATTTGTCACCTTGAGACTGTAACAAGGAGAAGAGGTATTCTAAGGAACTTTAAAGTAATCTTTTAACAACTCTCTGAAAAATCTGAATAGAACTCTTTTATCTGAAAAAAAATATGTGTTTAATTCAGAGTTTTCTCCAATATTTCAAAATAATAAAGTTCTTTTTCTATAATGGATTTCAAAATAATAAAGTTCTTTTTCTATAATGGAATAAGAAGACCTATGTTCCAGCAGCTCCTAACCATACCTTTGTATTCCTGTGTTTGTTCAAAGGCAGTTTATTGGGGGAAGAAAAAAGGTCTTCACATCTAAGAAGACAGCTAGGAAGAGGGGTGTCTTACTATTTCCCTAATTTAACAGTGTAGCAGCTAGCACATTCCCTCAGGGAACAGGCAACCTAACCTGTCCTCAGATTATGGGACTTTGGAACTACAGCTCTCTTCCACTCTCTAAGCATCACACTATGTAGATACTCCACAGAAATGTATTTTCTGCCTCTGTTGTTAATCCTGGCCTTCTTTGCAAGTCAGCACAGAAAAAGGAGCCTGTTTTTTTGTCTAGACTTCAAAGTCTATGAAAGACTGAAGACTCTGTGGCTTTTTAGACTATTTGGGGGTTTATGCAGAGATGGCATCATGTAAAATATTTCCTAGAAAGCAGAATCTGAAACTCCAAGTGAATCTTTTGTCTCCCTCTGGTATTATGGCTCTTTCATTATTTCCTGCCTTTGAAGAGAGCAGGGTTGATTGGCTTCTAGGTAGAGGGAAGAGATACCAGGCCAAAATTCTTCAGCCAGTTTTGTATCTCATGGGAGGAGAGATTAAGAAAGGAAAAAAACAGGAAAAAAAAAATCCGGTCTTCTGGTGTAGGGATCCTCCACAGAAGAAAAATGAGTCATTTTGTATGAGCTAGATCCAAGTGACTAAAATAGCAAGTTACAGTGCGTAGGGCATGTATGCATTTTCTTTAGAGGTCTTTCTGACAGTTCATCAGTGTCAGCACCACTGTGAATACTAGTGAGCACAGCGCACTGACATTGGTGCAAAAAGCCCACATCTCAGTAGTACCCCACTCTTACATTGACAGCACAGTGGTGAAATTTTCCAAACTTAGAAATTAGTGTATACTACCCCTGTTTTCCATGCCGCATGTGTGGAGAGCTTAAAAATGGTAGACATGAGAGACTTGGAGATAAAAAGTCCGCTTAAAAAGAGTTGCTTCTTCAAAAGGGAGAAGTAGAATTAGCTGGTGTAAATTCATATGGATGGTGATTGTTGCTCTGCAATGCTAAAGAACATTAAGTCATAAACCAGGCATATGTTTTTGCAGACAGTAAGCATTTGGTGATGTTTGAGTTGAAAAGGAAGTTGCTATTTTTTATCACTACCAGTTTATCTGTTGGTTTACTCGCAGGTTCTTCTACAAGTAGAAATTTGTGAAATAGAAGGCAATATTTTCAGGCTTAAAATTGATGAGGTATCTCCTCTCAGAGAAAGATACAAAGTTCCTGATGTTCTTATAAAGGAACCTACCACCCAGAGGTAAGTGATGGGGAGCTGATTTAGCACCTTAATAACTTAGACAGCTTTGTTTGCAAGAGTGTTTTCCCTTCTTCCTCATTTGTGCTACACTACAATTGTCTCTATACAATACAAAGTTGTTACAGGAAGAGAAAATATAAATGCATGTGGTTAATTTACTTTCAAAAATTGATGTTAAATACATAGGAGAAAGTTTTGTCATGTACTTAAGAAACTTGGGCCTATTTTACCCAATGAGAAAACAGCCTACTTGTTATAATGCATCATTTTTACCTAAGGCATTACCTGTTACGTGAAAGGAACGCAGACTGGATAGTTTTCACAGCAGTTCTGTAGCCACCTGTTGCACTGTGCACTGAACCCTGAACATAGTATGTATTTCTGGTGTTCTTTGCCTCAACATCAGTCTTGAGGTTTTCATAACGTATGCAGATATTCTCAGCCCATCTTTTGTTTCAAATCATTGTTTTGTTACAGTGGATTTCACGTGCTGCTGATTGATATAGAGCTGTTGTTGCTTTTCCTTTGCCAGACTCTTCATATCCCAGAAGCAGGCAGGTATTTTGGTGCTGGCCAGTGTTAATGAGGACTACAAACTTCAAGTCACAGCAAACCCCTTCCAGTTTGAGCTACAGTCAAAGGGTGAAACTGTTCTGAGCATGAATTCCAATGGGTTGCTATATTTTGAGCACCTACAGCCACCTCCCAGGTACAGTATCTGTCTATTGCATCATAGCATGTACTAATTGTGCTGTAGCTAAACAATTCTGTGGAACTGCAATTTCGGTGATAGAGGCTCTTATGCATTGAAATCTGCCTTCTGTTTTACTTCATGCCAGTAAGTACAATGGTGAAGTTTTAACAGAAATTTGAGATCAATGGAGTTCAGACTATTTTAATCCCTTGCAGCAGTCTTGTGCAAAATGGTAACCTCATTTAACGGACAATTCTGTAAAACACTAAAGTATCCTGGTACCCCTTGTCTTCCTTGGGAGTGAGTGATGATAGTCTGATGAAGTTATTAGTTTCATCTCCTTCTATGACTAAACTTACTCTTTAGGTTCTCGAAGTAAGTTTTGTTCAATTTACAATGTGCCATATAGCTGCAAGATTTTACAGATTAGTCCCACTGCAAAGTGCTGGAAGGGTGAGAAACCACAGTGCAGGACATGTCGTGACTAGAAAGACAGCGTAGCAAGCATCTCTCCTAGGGAGCATTATTTCAAAAATTGTAACTAACAGAGATCCCTTAACAGAGAATGACAAAGAAGTGAAGATCTTCTGGGCAGGTAAAATGCTGATGCAGATAGAAATAAATGTGAAGGGAGTAAAGATTATTTTAAGACACTGAATATTAAAATTATTTCCTAGTTATACCTCTCAACTATGACATCAATTTTCAGAATAGTCAAGCACCAAAATTCTTATATAATGTATAAGGCAATGCGTAATGCTATATGAATTTTCTGTTTGAAATCCTTCCTTATGGTAACAATGAACTGATGATTTCTATGTATTTGTTTTCCCTAGAAAACCTACAGCAAAAAACGAGGAGGCAGCACATGATTCCTCTAAGGTAACCTATGCATACTGCAATTCCAGCATGAATATTTTATAGAAAAGAGAATTAGAGTCACATGTTCATTTCTTCTGGTACTGTGTTTACAAACAAAGTCTAACCACTTCTGCGTCAAATTCAAAAAGGACATGGTATTTCATATTGAGATATTTTGCAAACTCATTGTTGAATAAAGGTTTATGTGTTTTACCAGGGCTGTAGAAGGCATCAGTTAGGCACATCTAGCTCAAAAATGGCTTTTTTTACTGCGGGCTTTTGTTTTCTTTAATTTCCTTCTTTTTTGTCCTCTCCTTTGATTTGGAGTACATGTGTAAAAGGAAGCTTTGCAGTGATATTTGGTCATTTTCAAATTCCTTCTTCATTGTGAAGAGAATTTGTAAAGGACGAGACTTGGTTTATAACAGTCCAAAAGTATGCTCCAACATACATTCATGCTTAATACAGAAGTAAGATTCTTGCTGAAAAAAGACCATGTCCTGGCAGTGCATAAAGGCACATACCAGTTTTCTCAGGAGGCTGACTTATGTCCACGATATAATTTTAGCCTCCTGTGGAGCAGATGGCTGCTTACTCTACCATCCTGTTATAAATGGCAGGAGCTATGCTGCCTTCAGCATACTTGTGTCTGAACTGTGAGTTCTGCCAGGGAGCGTGCTTGCTTTGAGGGAGTCACGCAGCTGCAAGACGCCAGGTTTTCAAGATGCAATTGGATAGGGTGCTAGATAATCTCGTCTAGGCTCCCTTTCCCACAAAAGGTTGGACCAGATGATCTTTTGAGGTCCCTTCCAGCCTGGGTTGTTCTATCATTCTGTGATTCTGTCCAAGACCTCAGGTATTACTGTATGCTGTAGCAGAGTGCGTGGGTGCTCCACTAGCACATCAATTCTTCAGTGTAAATTCCTGCAGCAAGATCTGAATTGTGGTTTGGATTTATTTATATTAACCATATTTGGCAAAAAAAGTGATTAACAATGTACAAATCTCATGCAAAGAAACATATTTTTCTTAGAAATACATGGTATGATCCGTTATATTTGCTAGGCTTAGCTGTTTCTGTTTATGCAGGAGAAACAGGAGGCTCTAGGTCTCTGGCAAGAGAAATTTGGCAGTTTCTCAGACATCAAAGCTCATGGTAAGTCTCAGTCTAGTTTTGAAAACAGCTTTACTGCTTTGTAAGCAGTACCTGTTCATTCATATTTCTGTCTGCTTTCTGTTTAGCTGCTGAAAGTTTATCAGTGTCTCTCTCAGTCTTTCGTTTAACTTGCCTATCAGATATCAATGATAGGTAATAAATTTGACAAAAGTACTGGAAATATTCATTAGATTTCTCTTCAGGAGTGAAGACAAAACATGACCTATTTTTTCAGCTCGCTGTGTGCCTTTTCTGACACAGCTTAACCCTATGTGCATTGACTGACTGGTATATAATGCGCTATTTTTTATTTTTTTTTTTTTCTGTTTTAGTATCAGCACATAAAATTGATTTCATTTGTAGTTTATGCTCATGACATATCAGAAATCATGATATCTAAGCATTAATAATTGTCACAGAAACTTTAAGCAGGGGACTACAAAAAGAAATACTGAGCAATCTTAAGGGATAAGAAGGAGGTTATAGAAATGTGTATGTCAGTAGCTCAAATACAATTTAAATTATTAATTACCAAAATTTATGACCATCTGCTGGCTGTCCAGTTGTATTCTACACTGAGTTGGTTAGCTTTGTCCGTTACTACTATTGTGCAGACTTTTATAGCAACCAGCACTACCCAGCAGCTGCAGTAAGGAGAAGGAAGTCTGAAAGAGCTTCCTTTTGGCAACAGAAGCTTCTTCAGTTCACAGTCAAGACACAGAGGGACTGGAAGCTGTTGCCCTTGTTGTTCATGCTGTATCTGATGTATTAGGCCAGCATCATGTTTTTCTGTTTCTCTGTGTTGGAGGAATAAAGTCCTTATGGTCAGGTTCTGATCCTGAAGCCACTGCTTGTCAGTTTACAGAATCTCTGGTCACCTGCCAAAAGTTGCTCTGGATTGAGTAGTGACAAGATGGTATCACGGGCAGAGGCTCTTGGGCATGCTCCTCCCCTGGCTGAGGCTGAAAAGAACAATAGAAAACAGGCAACTCGGACCCTAAAGTCCACTCTGCTGTACCACTGTGCTGCAAGGCTTGGCTTGTAGGTACCGGGATAGAAACAGGAGATAATTTTTATCAGTGTCACTACAGAATAAAGTGACCCATGTATTTTTTTTCTATTAATCTAGTGATTTTATCTTCTTAAGCAGATCAAAATCAGAATAAATACAGTAAAATCTGTTTAAAACATTACCTTTATAGTACAGAAGTAATAATGAAAGTGAAGTTGAAAGCAAGTATGAAATTATTAAAACCAAAATCTCATATTTTTTAGGGTTTTTTTTCAGTTAGGTTGCTCTGCTCTGTTGCTTTCAGCTAAACCTGAGAATGGAACTCTGAGGTCTTCTCTTTCAATGTTTTTCCCACAGGTCCTAGTTCTGTAGGCATGGACTGCTCTTTACATGGATTTGACCATGTTTATGGAATACCACAACACACAGAAGCACTTCTTCTCAAAAACACCAGGTAAAGGTGGCAGATTGCTAGGGAAAGCAGTATCGTTTTTGTAGAGGAGAACTATAACATTGTCTTAATAATTTAATGCAGACAACAGCTTGAGATAGGTGTATTATATAGTGTATATTTTAGTTTAATGATAACAGCAAACTGAATCATAGCCCCCGTCCACATGGAGTAAGTTGTTCGGCCTTTCCACTCTGCAATTTCATGAGTGACCCCTTCTGTTCTCTCTCAATTTTCCATGCAGGTGTTTTTCTGAATTGCAGAATTGGTCATGTTTAAGCAGAACGTTTAAAAGATCAACTCCATGGGAGGGTGGCAGAGTTCAGAGTTCATATTTTAGTATGTAGGGCAAATGAACAGCAGTCTCACTGACAGCAAAACCGTTGTTCGATTCAGGTAGCGAGGACCAAAGCAAAGAAGCAGTAATCTAAGCTGTCCACATTTCAGCTCTGGATGCTGAACAAAAGACCATAATACAGAGTGTTCACAGAATGTTCACTGAGTTTAGTGGAGTGGTGATAGAGCAATTGGCCTAGTGCAGAATGTTTGCATATAACAAACACATCTGTTTGTTTGTCCTAGTGATGGTGATGCCTACCGACTTTATAATTTGGATATTTTCGGGCACAAGATACACGACAAAATTGGCATTTATGGTTCAGTGCCCCTTCTCTTAGCACACAAGCCTAACAGGACTTCAGGGATCTTCTGGCTGAACTCTTCAGAAACACTGGTGGATATTAGTACAAAGGCAGTACCTGAGGTGAGTGTTGCTCACTTTCCTCAGAATTTTATAATGAAAGAAAACACTCCAGGGCAGGGCCAGCTGGAACATAGCAACATTATTGGAAATTTATCTTTTGCTCCCCAATGAAGAATTATAAGTCCTTTCCTCCTGTCTTCCTTACTGCTAAATTTATTTTATTAAACCACTGAAAAGATGGAGATGACTTCTTTCAAGAGTCAAGTCATAGACTTTATATCTTAACAGGTCTACAGGAGAAGGCAGAGAGGAAATATGTAGTGTTGGAGCAGAAAAAAAAATTCTACACAGGTGGATGTAGCAGGCAGAAAAAAGGGTGGACAAAAATCTTGACAGTCCCTTGGATCTGAGGAATTTTTCTGAGTTTTTGAATTCTTGTAATTGCCACACATTTCTGCTTAGCAGGCTCATTCTTCTGTGGAAGGTAATTGACCTTCAAGAAACATAAAATGTTCAGGAAATGAGCTCACTCAACTCTTGAAACACAAACATATGAATTCTGTTAAAATTGAAACGGGGAAAAAATCTTGCTTTAATCCAGCACTTCATTACATGGTTAAAATTATTAATTTTCTTTATTACTTATGATATAGTTATAGAAAATCCTCAAAGATACTGCACAAAATGCATAATCTTTAATTACAGAAAAGCTTTAATTACTTTGCCCCTCATTACCCATTTTTCCTCATTAAGTATTACCCTATTTTGTATAAGCTGTCTGCAAGGTAAAGGCTTTGTGAAGGATATATAAGAAACATTCAGTGTGCATTCCTAATACGTGCCAGGTATGTGGCAGCGAGTTTCGTGGGTTTCCATCTTTGCTCTTCCATTGAGCAAAAGTCTGATATAAATACTCGGTTTTACCTTGGTTTCCTTCGAAGCACACGCCATCCGGATCTGCTGCAGAGACTGCTAAGCAGAGAGCGATGCCTCGAACTGACGTGCGCTGGATGTCAGAAAGCGGGATCATCGATGTTTTCCTGCTGATGGGACCCACTGCATTTGACGTCTTCAAGCAGTTTGCACAACTGACAGGTACTCCCTCATGTATTTGGAGTCAGTATGGTACATTTACCTGGGAGATTCTCTGAGGAACGTGCTGTACCCAAGAGCGGGTTAATCATTACCTAGCTCCTTATGTGCAGCGGGCCAGTTGTTCCCAAACTGAAGTTTGTAGAGCAAAGGCTGGTGCCTTGTGAAGACAAGCGTCCATGCTTGCTGTCCTTAGCAGCTAGTCAAACATGGCCCTAATTGAGAAGCCAGCATAACTACTGCTACGTGAAACTGCTCCCTTAGATGAAGAGACACAGGGGGCTAGAACTGCCATGAAAACAGGCCGCCTTATCATGAGAAAAGACTGAAGTTATGGAGTAACGTATCCTGGAGAGCAGAGAAAGAAGATGGGTACCTGTCCTGTGTGTCCTTTAGGGCAGGGAACAGAGATGGCATGCAGGTGGCATTCTTCATCATTCTTCATCATTCTTCATCATTCTTCATCAGCGACCTTGATGAGGGAACGGAGTGTACCCTCAGCAATTTTGCTGATGACACTAAACTGGGAGGAGTGGCTGACACACCAGAGGGATGTGCTGCCATTCAGCGGGACCTAGATAGGCTGGAGAGCTGGGCGGGGAGGAACCTGATGAGATTTAACAAGGACAAGTGAAAGGTCTTGCACCTGGGAAGGAAGAATCCCATGTGCCAGTACAGGTTGGGGGCTGACCTGCTGGAGAGCAGTGTAGGGGAAAAGGACCTGGGGGTCCTGGCGGATGGGGGGATGACCATGAGTCAGCAATGTGCCCTGGTGGCCAGGAAGGCCAATGGCATCCTGGGGTGCATTAGAAGGGCTGTGGTCAGTAGGTTGAGGGAGGTCCCCCTCCTCCTCTATTCTGCATTGGTGAGGCCGCATCTGGAGTATTACGTCCAGTTCTGGGCCCCTCAGCTCAAGAAGGATAGGGAACTGCTAGAGAGAGTCCAGCGCAGAGCCACTAAGATGATCAAGGGAGTGGAACATCTCCCTTAGGAGGAAAGGCTGAGGGAGCTGGGTCTCTTTAGCTTGGAGAAGAGGAGGCTGAGGGGTGACCTCATCAATGTTTATAAATATGTTAAGGGTGAGTGTCGGGAAGATGGAGCCAGGCTCTTCTCGGCCTCACTAAGCGATAGGACAAGAGGCAACGGGTGCAAATTGGAGCATAGGAAGTTCCGGGTTAACGTAAGGAAAAACTTTTTCACCGTGAGAGTGACAGAGCACTGGCACAGGCTGCCCAGAGAGGTTGTGGAGTCTCCTTCTCTGGAGACATTCAAAACCCGACTGGACACGTTCCTGAGTGATGTGCTCTAGGTGTTATGGAGAGAATGTGGTTCACCTGAACAGGAGCAGGAAAGTAGCCAGATTGCAAGAGGATCTCACCAAGCAGAAGTGCACGCTTAGGAAAGTTTCCTAGCTCCCTTTTGCCTTATGCATACACGTTTTCTAATTTTAAAAATACCTAAAAATTGCAGTTCTGTGGTTCTCCTTGTACTACAGCACCTGGGGGCCTGGCTACACTACTCAGGTTCAAGCAGTCACAGGAATTACATTCTACTGATTGAAATCTATTTAAGTGATTGCATTAATGACAGTTAAACTAGCCTAGAATAGTTCTATGTTAGAAAAAAATAAAGACTAGAATTATATTGGTTACTGGAGTAACACCAGCAACATGGAACACCAAATTCCTTCTCACTGTTGTATTGTCATTACAGCCCTCTGCTTTTTCTGGCTGTTGAGCTTGTGTGGTGGTTTAGACAGTTATTTTATTTCCCAATTTCCCCTCCTCATGTGAGGGGAGGAGCATCAGGAAATAAAATAACTGTCTAAACCATGACAGTTCAGTTTTTGGCGCCTAACATGGGGCTCGACGGTTTGAGATAATGACAGACAGGACAGCTGACCCCAACTGACCAGAGGGATATTCCACACCGTGTGATGTCATGCTCAGTTTATAAGGGGCTGGGGGAAGAGGGGGGCAGCGGTGTTCAGAGTGATGGCGTTTGTCTTCCCAAGTAACCATTACGCGTGACGGAGCCCTGCTGTCCTGGGGATGGCTGAACCCCTGCCTGCCATGGGGAGTGGGGAATGAACTCCTGGTTTTGCTTTGCTTGCACGTGCAGCTTTTGCTTCACTTATTAAACTGTCTTATCTGAACCCACAAGTTTTCTCACTTTCACTCTTCTGATTTGCTCCCCCTTCCCAATGGGGGCCACCGAGTGAGTGTCTGCGTGGTGCTCAGCTGCCGGCTGGGGTACAACCATGACAGCTTGTTGTAATGCTTGTTATTTCAAGAGTTCAGTCACTTCGGTATGAAGAACATGCTCTAGACTCAACTTAGCCCAGTATTCCCTATCTCCAGACAGATATATATTAATCGCGTTACTTTTTCTAGAGTCTCTAGGCAAAATCCTGAAGGGCATTAACAGTGTTATCTTCATTTGTATACTCTTCCTAGGTACTCAAGCTCTGCCCCCCCTTTTTTCTCTGGGCTACCATCAGTGCCGGTGGAATTATGAGGATGAGCAAGATGTCAAGGCAGTAGATGCTGGCTTTGATGAACATGACATTCCTTATGATGTGATATGGCTGGATATAGAGCACACAGATGGCAAGAGGTATTTTACATGGGACAAAAAGAAATTCCAGAACCCCAGAAAGATGCAAGAACATCTCAGGAAGAAAAAACGCAAGGTAAATAATATAGCAGGAAGAAAGAAAATATTTCTTCCTAGTAGGACGCTACCCAAGGTAACTTTAACCAAGGTACTTCAGATACCAAAAGGAGTTTAACTACAACAGAGTAAATTTGACTGTGTTGTGGTCTGGTTGTTCTTCCAGTGCACAGGCTATCTTGTTTAATTCAGCTCCTCATGTCATTTTATTATTTCGTGGTTGGTTCTGTACCCTGGCCATCAGGCTAAATTTGACCCATCTTACAGAAGCAGCCTAGTGCTGTCCTTGATGGGCACAGTAGAAAATCTTTCTGATTAACATGATCTTTCATCATTGGCAGTTGCTATCCTTGCTTCAGCTTTTCTTTGTATTGGTAATACTTTTTATTTTCTGCTTATACTAACTGGGATTTGTCCTTTATGTTGATATGATTACTTACCATAAACTAAATGGTTTTGCCTTCTGGTGAAGTCCTGGTATGACGTAAAGTCTTTTAGCTTAGTTAGTCTTAATTTCTGCTTTTACAGCTAAAATATTTTCCTTGGAATTATGGAGGTATGAAAACATACACAGTTAATATCTAAAAGGTGTAGAATTACTTAATGCTTGATCTTTGCCAAAAGTTAGTGAACAGGGAACTGTTGAAATAGCATTCAAGTTTTATAGTCTCTCAGTCAGAGCTGTAGTACTTTCTCAGCTTTACAGCAAGGCAGTTAATGGCAGCAGAAAGTAACTGCAACATACAATATGTGGATGCTTAAAAAAATTAGAAACTTCTGTTGCGGTTTTATTCTATAAAAACTAAGATATATTTAAGTGTCTTAAGGCAAGTGATTTTAAGCAGGGACATGAACATGGAAGTTAGATATTTTCCCATTCACAGAATACAACAGTGAATTACACATAATGTTTTGGGGGGTTGGGGTACTTGTTTTTATCTGCAACGTTTCTTGGCCCTTATTTTAGGAAGGTAAGCATGTATTCATGCCCTCCTTGTAAATTCAGCTATTAGGCATAAGTTTAGCACAGTGTATACAAGAACCAGTAACTGCTTTCTAAGATTAGTGACAGAGCTACCTTCTTTACCTGATGTGAAATCCTTATCTGCCTTTTATCAGAAGTGAACTCTTACTGTTTTATTCAGTACAGTTGATGCTAATGGTGCATTTTATTTTCTTATCCTGGCAGCTTGTCGTCATCGTAGATCCCCACATTAAGGTTGATCCCACATATACCCTGTATTCACAGGCAAAAGAAAAGGGATATTTTGTGAAAGACAGAAATGGACGAGATTTTGAGGGCATCTGTTGGCCAGGTAAAAACCCACTCTGTCTCTTCTTTTCAAGTTGTCTATTTTAAAATTTTTGCAGAATAGTTTAATTGAGACCCATGGAAGTAGAATGAAATTCTTACATTCCTTGCATTTTTTTTAAGTATTCATAATTTCAAATACTTTATGATTTCTTTCGTACAGTCATGTTGTAATTGCCTCAGCTGTACAACTTCCTCTGCTAAGTCTGTTGGATCTGCAGATAGTCCCAGTGCCTAGAACTGAAAAAGTTTGGTTTGTTGATCGGAACAGCCATCCCTATTCCCAGCTTGTCTTGAGTATCAGAAATGCAGTCTGGTCTGTTGCAGTAAGCACAGCTTATGTAGTCTGAATGAAATTAAGTGAACCCTGGTATTGAAGACTTTGATTCAATCATAATGTAGTGATTTCAGATGTTATTTTTCTTGAGGAGATCTCTACTGCAGGGAGCCAAAGGAGATTGTTCCCCTTCTTTACAGACAGAAAGCTCACCATCCTGGCAAAGGAATGAATGTGGGAAAAATCAAGGACATATTACAACTTCTAGCAGCGTGGCAGGATGTAATTATTCAGCTTCTCAGAGACACTTTCCTAACTGAGCTCAAAATACCAAGGGTGCTGTCTCTCCTTGGCTTCCTGTTCATGTCTGAACGTATTTCAAACTGCTAGCAGTCATCCTGAAATGATGCTGAGCTTCAGACCTCCAGAATCTACGTGTGGTGGTCTGCACAACATAGGAAGGGGTGTACTGAGTTTCAAGTCAGCCTGGAATTTGCTCTTGAGCTTTTGTCTCAGAAACAATAAGAGCTACATTATTGCTGCCAGTTATGGAAAGCATCCTAGCTTTAGGCTGCTGTATTTATGAGCAAAAACAATGCATGCCTGCCTTTAAAATCAGCTCAATAATTGGCATTTCCCACATCCACAGGTTCCTCTTGTTACCTGGATTTTACCAATCCTGAAGTGCGAAAATGGTATGCAGATCAATTTGCCTTCAAAACATACAAGGTGTGTGTTTATTTGCTCTGATCTACATATCCCAGAAAGCCTGAAAATGGGGAAAAGAGAGAAGATAAACTGCTGGCTAAGAAAGTTGGTAGCTTTTGTAGTTGTATTATCATAACGTAGAGGAAAATATCTTGATAAGATGAAGTATCATAGAATGATTTTCTCCGTGGACTTATCTACACTAAGAACGTTGAAACCCGTATGCCACCAGTGAACCTGCTCACTTAGTTGCACCAGCAGGATGGACAAACTGCAGGCATTTTAGCAACCCATAGTCTAACACAGCTGCTGCAATTCCAGCTTTTACTGCCATGATAGCACACAAGGAGTGTTGTGGAAGTGCTCTCTCAAAGCTCGTAGCCCTTTCACCCTGACCTTCCTTCCAGCACTCCTGCCTAGAGAACACTACTGGACACCTCCAGTTCCCCCCTCGCCCCACCCTGAAGTTCTGCTTTGTGGTAGGGTTGTTGAAACCACTCCCCTAGTAGACATGTGTAGTAGACATTTCCCATGCTGCTTTTCCTCTGCAGTTTTTCTCCTCTTTTCTGATTTTTTCCTCATGGCTATTTAATACTTCTCTTTTCCCTCCCTCTTTTCCATCACTGGAAGGCAGGAATAGCAACTACCTACTGAGTTTTGTAAGAGTTGCAAAAATCAAGTGGGCTTGTAGGGTGCCACCCTAACCAGAAAGGCTACCAAGAGAGATGAGATGAATGAATGTCAGCTTTCAGGTGACCACAGGAGTGTAATTACCACATCTTGCTTTGCTGCCACTGTTTCTACTCATAACCCAGACCGGTCTGACAGTCACTAGAGATAAACACACTAAGTCACAGCAATGGCTCTGTTATGTCCTAATTGCAACCTTCTGTCATAGGGATCCACTAATATCCTCTTTGTATGGAATGACATGAATGAGCCTTCAGTCTTCAAAGGGGCAGAACTAACAATGCAGAAAGATGCTGTGCACTACAACAACTGGGAGCATCGGGAAGTACACAACCTCTATGGATTCTACCAGGTAGAATATCTGGAGGCATAAACCAGCAGTTATTCTCATGGAGTATGTCTAATGTGGTAATTTACACAGTACTGGGTATGCTGTAATCTCCATCAAGGATTAAAACTCTGCTGTGCTAGATATTGCTATATTTGAAATAAACTCTGGGATTGGTCACAAGAAAATGCAACATTTGTGCCTTTCTACTACAACAATGTAAATGATGTCAGCTGTGACTACATGATAATTATTTTTTTTGTTCCAGTGTATCCTAGTAAGAAAATGTTGTTTTAATAATATGTGTTATTTGTGGGTACAGATTTCTTAATTTTCCTGCCTTGGAATAGCTAAAAAAAGCGGTGTAGCAAATATCCTAACTACAGAGTTTGTCTTCCTGACTTTTATATTCATGATTTTCAGCAAATGGCAACTGCAGAAGGACTCATCAGACGTTCTTCAGGAAAGGAGAGACCATTTGTCCTCACACGATCTTTCTTCGCTGGATCACAGAAGTATGGTAAGTAAGGACTAGCTGGATGCCTTCCATGCTGCTTTGTTCTATTACGTTTGGCATACAGTAGTTAAGTCTAGTGAGAACAGAAACTATCTTAGAAACTCTGACATGGTGAGCTCACAAGAGTGCAAGTGAGGAAAAAAAAAAACCAGGAGAGGCTGACAAAGTGTGTACAAGTTTAAGGCAGAGTAACAACCTGTGTCCTGTGACAAACCACTACCTACTTTTATTGCGTATTTCAGGAGCATGCGTGTATAAAGAAAAAAAAGTTGCAGTGAACAGCAGTTCACCAGTAGTTCACAACCATTCTTGTCTTCTTTCCTGAACTGCAAGCATAAACTGAAGTGTACGGCCAACTTTCCTGTGTAATGCTGAAACTGGGTATTTCCAGGGGCAGTGTGGACTGGAGACAACACAGCGGAGTGGGATTACTTGAAAATATCCATTCCAATGCTTCTCACCATAAGCATCGCGGGAATTTCATTCTGTGGAGGTAAGGTTTTTAGCTGGAGTTCACTCTGCATAAATCATTGGTGCCACCAAACTTGTATCCCAAGATAGACTTCAACATAGATAGTGGAAAGCTCAACAGTCCAGTGCATTTCCAGGCAGTTTCATAGATTAGTCTGGTTTCAGAAGCCAATAACCTGGCTCTCACTGTTATTTCTCCACTAACTCTTATGTAACGTTTGTATCCCATCTGGAGCAGCAGTCCTCAGGTGGTTTTCCATAGCATCACTGTGACAGTCCTCTGTCACCAGGGAAGGCACTCTGCCTCCAAAAGCTCTCCTGAGATTTTTATTAAAGGATAACTTGTTACACCATTTTTCCACTCTTATATGGACAAGCAGCTGCCCAACAGCTGCAAGCACACTGTGAAATGCATGGATTTATACACTTGGAATATTTGTTAGAGGAGAACTTCACATTTTCAGAATAATTTCCAAAAATGTGTATTTTTATTTGTCTGCGCAATATCTAGCTGATGTGGGAGGGTTTATTGGAGATCCAGAGCCAGAATTACTTGTTCGCTGGTATCAGGCTGGAGCCTACCAGCCCTTCTTCAGAGGTCATTCTAACATGGCGAGCAAACGGCGAGAACCGTGGCTCTTTGGGGAGAAGAACACCCAGATCATCAGGGAAGCCATTAGAGAGCGCTACGTCCTCCTGCCATACTTATACACACTGTTCTATCGGGCACACACAGCGGCTGAACCAGTTATGAGGTAAGAGCATAAGTCAGGAGGTTTAGTGATTATCTTCAGGAAGTTACTTGGAGGAGGGACGTTACATTACCATCTCTTACTTTTGTGATTACTTATTTAAATATTAAAAAAGAAAAAGCACACAAAAATTACTAAATTCTGTTTCTTCCATTCAGCAAGCTTTGGTAGTGTTCTCAGAGCAAAATTACATGTTTTGGATTTTTTTACAAATGACGCCTGGAACACACCAATTCAAGAAACATTGCACAGCCTTTAAACATGTTTTTAAAGCACTGTGGACTCCAAACTTCTCGTTATGATAAAGAACATGAGTATTCCAACTCACACTTAAAACAGTGCTTAATGGGCTTTGAACTCACTGACCTAAAAACATAAAGGCCATTTTGTCCCTCATGAAAGTAGTTGTTACTGTTTTAAAAGCTTGTTTTGTATTTATAATTTGATCATTTATCTCTGCAGTATTTCTTAGAATTTTTCTTTTAGTAGAGAATCTAATAATCCAGCACAGAAAGGAAATTAGAAAATAAACTTTTGCTCTGCTGCTCTCTAACCTCTAAGAAAGTGCCTCCGTGGAACTGAATGCAACAATCCTTTCAGCAAGAGATCAACGTCATTAAGTTCCCTGGTACTGCTGTGTCTTTGAGGTTGTCCTGGAATTGTCCTTTTGCACCACATTTACCTTTACTTACTGTTATGAAAATACAGTACATCTCCTGAGTTTAAAAAACACAAAGGTCTTTTTGATAAGGGTTGAGTGGTTTGAGTTTTGAAGATGATTTGCATTACAGACATAGTGTGAGCATCTGTCTGTGCATGTATAGGCATAGATGCCTCTGGTTTATGCACTGATGCAGACAGTGGGTTTCTGTCTTGAAATGAAGCTTATGTCGACATGTACACTGCCCACAGTATTAAATAAAACTTTGATTATGCTAAATTCACTGCAGAAAGTACAGAATTAGAGAGGAAGCATGGTATTTTTCTCACTGAGACAAGCAGAGCGGAAAACGTGTCTCATGAGCAAGCACATGAACAGAGGGCTGCAGCGAACAAGTGGATGCCTATGAGCGAGCAGGGCTTTCTGTGTAAGGAAATCCAGACCCTGTCTCGGAATGAGCTATTACTGTCATAATGTCTCAAACTTTAAAACAGATGGTTATTACACTACCCTTTTTTTTGAGAAAGACCGCAAATGAAATTCTGGTGCAGGTTTTTCAGTCGTGACCAGGAGGAGACATGCTATAAAAGCAGTAGTGAGCTGCTGAGAACAGGAAGGACTGCGCTGCAGGGAATAGCTCATCAAGTGTCAGCATTGCTGGTAGACTGTGACAAAAAGGCTCATCCATCTCTTCTTTGCTAGAAGAAAGGTATATGTAGCAGAAGTTTGTAAGGAAGAAGGCAGGAGGAAAGAAAGTGAGGCTGCAGGAGGCCAAACCTTATGTATATTGGAGTGTCTTATTAACCCATGTTGTACAGGGAACTCTGATCAGTGACTCAAAAGCTGTACTTTAAGGCACAGTAGTGGGCCTTGCCCTATTTTCAGTTCTTCATAGCTGTACCTTGTAAAAAGAGGGAAAAAATGGAGGACGAAAATGCCAGAAGGCCTTGAATGGACTGGTGGGAGAGCAGAAACTAACTGAATTCCACTGTCTGTCTTTCTGCAGGCCTCTCTGGATAGAGTTTCCAGGGAAAATAGAAACTTTTGGTGTGGAAAACGAGTACATGTTGGGTAAGCAGGTGCCTTCTCATTCTTTGTAATTTGAGTTAAATATTTTTGAGGTGATAGTGTCTCGCATGATAAAAAAGAAAACATGAAAAGTCCGCCTAAGACTTTTAAAAATTATATTGTAACTGAATATAGAACTTGAGACTTCTTTAAGGGATCCAGTTTTAACAGCAACTTTAAAATGGGAGTCCTGTGAGATGCAAAACCTGAGTTCAGTCTCACTAGGGCAACAAAGATGGTGAAGGGTCTAGAGGGCAAGATGTATGAGGAGAGGCTGAAGTCCCTTGGTTTGTTCAGCCTGGAGAAGAGGTGACTGAGGGGAGACGTCATTGGGCCTACAGCTTCCTCTTGAGGGGGAGTGAAGGGGCAGGCACTGATCTCCTCCCTCTGGTGACCAGCGATAGAACCGCATGGAGCTGCAACAGCGGAGGTTTAGGTTGGAGATCAGGAAAAGGTTCTTCACTGAGAGGGTGATCGGGCACTGGAACAGGCCCCCCAGGGAAGTGGTCACCACACCAAGCTTGACTGAGTTCAAGAAGCGTCTGGACAATGCTCTCAGTCATCTGCTGTGATTGGGCTGGTCCTGTGTGGAGCCAGGAGTTGGACTTGATGATCCTTATGGGTCCCATCTGACTCAGGATATTCTGTGATTCTAGTCAGTTTGAAAAAACATAGTCAGTTTTGACCTGAAACGTGGAAGTTCACTGTAGCAGGTAAGACCACAGTCTGCTTCAGAAATGACAGTAGCAAACAGTTACCATCCAAACCTGATTGGTTTTTACCAGCCTGAATGGCTGGCTGCTTAAGTCAGTTTTCTCAGAAATTAAACTTAAGAGACAATTCTATTTGTGTAAAGCTCATTCAGCCTACACGGGAAGAGAGAGTGAGAGGGGAATGTTGCATTTCATTATTTTTTTGTTACCTCTGGGCTCAACAGTGCCTACTAATGGCTTTAAAATGAAGGGACATTGACTTTTCATGCAAAAGTTAAACCAAGGTAGGCAGAACACGGCAGCAAAGCCGTGTAGTGAAGCAGAGCATTTCAGAGGACTCTGGGAGTTCAGCTTGCATCACCAGTAGGCAAAGAGGGAAGTTTATCAAACTGTACATTCTATATACATTAATGCATTATTTTTTTTAGGCATAAAGCAGAACCATCCCCAGTGTAATAAGCTTAAGCAGATTTTTTTTTTTTGTTACACAAAGACATTCCTATCTTCCACTGCTTTGGCTAGAAAAGTGTATTTTATTGTTCAACCAAAGAGCAAACAGGCGGTCATCCCTCAGACTATGAGGGATCCAGATGTCCCTCCAAGCTGGTGGGTATACATTGCAGCCCAGCTGCATCCCAGTGCCACAACAGAACCAGACCCAAGCAGCCATCAGCTCCCTACACATGCCTTTTTTCCCAGTAAAAAGTGAACCTATGCACACGGCATGCCCAAGCAAATCCTTAAAATAGCTATGAGAGGCTGACAATCCCAGAACACATAGCTTCTGCTCCGATGAGATGCAGTCTTGAGAACCACAGCCATGTTTATGTTTTTCTCCAGGAAATGCTTTGTTGGTGCATCCAGTCACAGAGCCAGAGGCCAAGGCAGTGAGTGTTCTTCTTCCAGGATCAGAAGAGGTGAGGATGAATATGAAGCTGTTCAGCCCAAAGAAGTATTTTATACAGCAACCTTCCAGCTCCAAGTTGTAACTGCTGAGCCCTGCCGCTGTGCCAAGTGCTGGCTGGCCATTTTGTGCCACTCCGAACCTTCCTTCCATGTTGATACCTCACATGCTTGACTCAGAGGAAATTTACTTTCTTGCTTTTCCAAGAGCTTCTGCACAAATCTCAGATCTCCTATAACTTAAATCTCCCCCCAAGGCTTGCTGCTTCTGATGGAACACCAAAAAAAAGCTTCACTAAATTGTCAATTCCCTTTTTTCATCTATTTCTCTCTGGATTAAACTTCTTTTTTATGTGGAAGAAAAGGGATCTTTGAAGAAAGGTCATAAGGAAGGAAGCTGTGGGGAGGGAAAATTGTAACAAGGGAATACAAGCGTCAGTAGCCTGGGATGTGTGTAGCAAAGACATGCAGAGACCAGTTTCTCTCTGAAATAAAGTTAGTTATCCACAGGATGGCAGTGTGATCCACTCCTGCAAAAAGTCTTTGGCTGCAGCAGCTGAGACCTGGAGGACAGGAAAGAATTTGGGCAAAGTAGTTCCTCAGGGAAAGCCTGAGACTCTAGGGAGGAATGACAGGAAAGACAGCAGCAGAGGGGTGTGAGACCATGCGGAGCCTTGTGACTCCACTAATATACCCGAGGACACTAATATACCCGAGGACACAATTCTTCTCAATATAAGGAGAAAACCAGCCTACGCTCTCCAAACAAGTGAAGAAAAATATCAATGTGCTTATTCTGGAAATCAGCATTTTTAGATTTAAAAAAAAATAAAAATTGTTTTGCACTTCCAGATGCTTTAAGACATGCAAGATATTATGCAAACTGTAGAAAAGATCAGCTTAATTTTGTGCTTCAGAAATGAGAATGTATTCTTTCCATCCAGAAGGTCATTTGATCTAAGCAGTAAATACTACTTCCTGCACATCAAATAGGTTGTTAGGAGTAGTGACAGTAAGGTTAAGCAGAAGAGTAACTGCATCTGCAGAGGGAACAGATCTTGCTTTATATCTCATGCTCATTCTTTTTTCACTTTTTCTAGATCTGGTATGATTTCAGAAAATTTAAACGAATGGAAGATCCAGGCACTCTGAAGATCCCAGTAACACTGGAGAATGTATGGTTTTGTTTTAAAATACTGCTTCCATTGAGCAGGGGAAAAAACAACCCCAAAACAAACAAAAAACCCAAACCAAAACCAACAAATAAGCTTTTCTTCTTGTCAGTGTTCAAAATCAGAAGTGACATTTCAATTTCCTTGTAAGAATGTAATCTAGAATAGCTTTTCTAGAGAAGGAAAGTCCCATCTCCTTTGTTGTTAGATGGAAAGCTAATGTGTCCTGGCAGTAAAGAAAACAGGTGATTTAAGGGTGACGTCTTCAAGCAAAGATATTTCACTCGTACACAGACAGAAAGATTACTACTATTCCCATTGTTAGTTGAATAGTTTTCCTTATGTACTTGTGGTAAAAGTTCATTTCTGAGCTTTGATAAGAGCATGCTTCAGTTATCCCTGTTTCAAGTTAAAATTATACGATCAGAAAACATGTACCTTTCTACCCTGGGTTTGTTTTCCACAGATTCCTGTGTTCCAGCGGGGGGGCACTGTGATACCTCTGAAGACCACGGCTGGAAAATCCACTGAATGGATGATAGATACTTCTTATGAACTCCGCATAGCCCTGGACACAGAGGTACTCTGAGATAACTTTACAAAGTTCTTTTGCTCCATCTGGCCTTCTTAGGTCCTTGCTGCCTGTTCAGTCAGCACAGTGGTATCTGCATCTCTATGACCAATGGCTCTCCTCCATTACTCCTATTTGAAGGAGCTCCCACCTCCCTCCCATTGTTCCCTCAGAGTGAGACTATCGGAGTATAGCAGAGGCAGAACATTTTTCTGACCTTTTTCAGCATTCCTTTAGTCCCTTGGAGGAAGAAGCAGAGAACAAGCAGGCCACAAACTTCCTCTTGGACACAGAGAGAGAACTTCCCACAACTATTCTTTTCCTGTTTACAAGAGCAGGGAGCGATAGGGCAAGGAGTAATGGGTTTAAACTAAAAGAGGGGAGATTTAGATTAGATATTAGGAAGAAATTCTTTACTGTGAGGGTGGTGAGGCACTGGAACAGGTTGCCTAGCGAAGCTGTGGCTGCCCCCTCCCTGGAAGAGTTCAAGGCCAGGTTGGATGGGGCTTTCGGCAACCTGGTCCAGTGGAGGGTGTCCCTGCCCATGGCAGGGGGTTTGGAACTAGATGATCTTTAAGGTCCCTTCCAACCCAAACCGTTCTATGATTCTATGATTCTGTGTGACACCTGGCACCCACATCAATTTACAAAACCAGGATTTCAGGTCTTTAAGCCGTCTCAGAGCTGGATTCTTTGAGCCTTTCATGGTTACAAGTCACTAAAGGATAAGCACACACCCGTCGCTATGAAGTATAACCTGTAGTGAGACATTTTTAGTTTCATTGTCCAGCCCTAGAAGCTGATGTTAATTTGTATTCTGGCGTTTTTCACAGGCCTGTGCAATAGGTGAGCTCTACCTAGACGATGGGCATTCATTTCAATATCTCCACAAGAAGCAGTTCCTGTATCGGAAATTCGCTTTCCACAAGAACGTTCTCTCTTCCAGGTAACAGCAATTATGCACAAAAACCACCAACACACTGTCATTGGAAATGTCTTGTCTAGTTCATGAGGCCTTCTTACGAATCTAGAAGTATTAGTCTCATTTGTGGCTTAGTGAAGTCCCAGAGAATGCAGAATCTGTCATAAAACTGCAGAAGTAAACAATGTTTTGCATAAGTCTAAGGGCAGCAACATGGGAAATACCGAGTTGTCTCATATTGTTTCAGTCTGGTCAAATTAGAGATTCTACAGATTTACTCAAAGAAAGTCATTAGCAAGAGTAAAGCCTATCAGAGACACAAAAGAAGATAAACTGGGAGATTTCCAAATAGGCAACACCTGGAGTGTTTGCATTTTTTGAGATGTATTTTTCTAAGGTCTCTTCACTGAGGGAGTGGTCGGTCATTGGAACACAGTACCAGGGAAGTGGTTAGGGCAGCAGGGCTGTCAGAGTTCAAGGAGCATCTGGATGATGCTCTTAGTCATATGGTTTAGTTTTAGGTAGTCCTGCGAGGAGCAAGGAGTTGGACTAGATCCTTATGGGTCTCGTCCGACTTGAGATATTCTGTGATTCTGTGTGGGAACCGCAGACAAACACCATTACATATAGTCTCCAAAATACACCATATATATTAGCATGGTAAAATATACATGAAAAGCACTTGAAAAGAAGCAAGCGGGCACACAGCCTGCAAAGATTGAGTGAAACAAGCTAAAAGCCAAAAATATCCATTGCTCCTTGTAAGGAAGGAGAAGCTAAATATGTCACTATGGCACTTTCACTACTGAGGTATGTTGACCATGGGACATAAATGGTGACTTTCCAGGCATTTCTTTATTCCTTCAGGGTTCAAAAATATGCACAAGGTGGTCCTAAAACTACAAAATTTAAGACAGAGAAAAACTGTAGCCTGGCTTGGATAATGTAGTTAAAACTGTGCTTCAAATCTCTTTATCTGGGATATGGAATTTGAAAAGCTTAAAAATTCATGACGGAAAAGAAAAATGTTGCTAAATTGCAAATCTAGAAGTTGGAAAATGTCATTTTGAGATGAATGACATAATATTCTGTTTACTCCAGAAAGGAAAGTTTCATTTTGATTTGAACTTTTGTAGAGCTTTTTAATAAAAAATTAAATTAGTTAAAAAATGAAAGATAATTGTGCCTCACATTGAAACCTCGTGACAAATGTTAAAATTAGCTTTACATTTACACTTAGGAGTCTTAGCTATCATTTTGCGAAAATACAGAATTTTTCTCGTCAAATCCGTGCTTTTTGCCATAAAATACCTTCTCAAACTTTTTTTCTTCTAACTTTGTGAAATCTGCTCTGCAGTGAAAAGTTAGCTGATGTTGGGAGAAAGTTTTACTTGTTTCAGGAGAAAAGTACATAGAGGAAAGGAAACTGGTCCAGGGAACTTTCAGGGTGAAACTGAAGTAGTACTTTCTCTGTATGATGCTGAACTTCTACTGATGGACAGAAACTAACGTATATGAAATAATTTCCTTTTTTCAGCTGCACAGATGAAAGCGGACAATACCACGCTACATGTGTGGTTGAACGGGTGATAGTTCTGGGGTTTGGACAGCAACCCACTTCTGTGACAGCCTGTTCCAAGGGTAATGAACTGACTCCTATTTTACCACAATTTTTTTAAATACTGCTGCTCTGCTGCCATTCACTAGAGGTGGCAAACTGACAGCTCTGTAAAGGAAGTGTTACAGCATAGGGAGCATCTTTGGTTTGTTTTCTTTGTTTTTCTTTTTGATATCAAGGACAGAATTTAGTCAAAGGAGCCAGCAGCTACTCACCACTAGTACTACATGTAGAACTGCAGGGCACTTGCTTTGTAAGGCTATAGATACATCAGTAAAATTGGTTCAGAATTAACAACTCCAGATAACTTTGTCCTGCACAGAATGACCAGAGATAGCATTTCAAATGAAGGACCACGTGCTCAGATCTGTAAGCTTGCAGACAAAATCAGAATTACTTTCCTGTTCTCTTGCTCATTCAAAAGTGTCTGGAGTTTGTGACTCTGTGGGGAGCTCTAGAAGTTGTGAAGGATCCCATATGGATAGGCAGCAACATCTGCAGAAAGGGCTTATCATTTCTGTCTGCTTCCTAAGCTATTCCCTTCACTTTGGGAATCGTGAACATAGCTTGATGTACGATAGTTTAAAAGGTCAGGAAAAAAAAAATAGTTTTTCCAATTCTGCTGCATTCTTATGTGTATACTGGGCAGATTTGACTTATTATTTCTTTTTTAATCAATCATTTCCACCAGTGACAGGGACAGTCTGAATTAAAAGCTGGAGGGAGTCATGTGTAACTGTGTTTCAGAAGGGTTCTTCTTAAATCATAAAGTAAACTCTCTTTTCCTGTTCAGGTGGGAAAGAAAAAGAAGTGGGTTTCACATACGATATGAAGACCTCTGCGCTGACGCTGGAAAATTTAGCCCTGAGTGTTGATGCCGACTGGGAGATTTGCATCAACTGAAGGAGACACAAGTTCTTCAGAGAATTCATTGAGAGGTTGAGGGGAACTAAGTGGGGAGGACTTAAAATGTTGACTTGAATTCAAACAAATCAAGGAACGTACTTCCCACCCACACTCCCAAACTAACATTTCCTACCATTTTTCTTTTAAAGCATTAATTTCAACTTAGGTAGCTCTTCTGTTCGGCAAAAGTAATAGGATTGTATCTTCAGGGGGAAAAAAAAGCTAAATACTGTCTGCTCCAGGCTAGCTTCAGTTAGGCATTAAGGTGGAGTTCTGCCTTCACTTGCACCAAAAGATTCAGAAATTGATGGAGTGAGATTGTGGCTTAGTGACGTGGGGTTTAATGGAAGTATTTGGAAATGCTGCTATTCAGAGACTGGAGTACTTGAGAAGAGCAGATCTGGGCCAGTTGGACAAGCAGCATCAGTAGATACTCCAGGTGCAGAGGTTATCATCAGAGTTCCGCCTGCAAGCTGCCTTGTGAAAACAAACCCAGAAGGAGCCACCCAGTGTGATTACAGACACTTCCCCTTTCCAGTCCTGATGACAATGCAAAATTAGGCAGTCTGTACAGGAAAGTAAACAACAGGCTAAGTAACCAGGTCAGTCACTGAAGGTAAGGTTTAAGTAGGTTGTGCCAGTCAGTTGTAGAATAGTAAAAGATGGTAACGTGGGAGTGCAGAAGTCTCTTCAGTAGTTGGCGTTGAAACTGGTATTGGGATTTTGGAAAGGCACAGGTCTACATAAGTGCAATACTGGCTCAGGGTAGCAGCTCGACACATATGGAAACATTTTTCCATTTTCTTGCTTCCCTCTCTCTGCAAGTACTGCTTGTTAGGAGAGAATTGGCATGTTTGGATGACTGAATATCATTGTTTAAAGCCAGCCCGGTGAAGCAGCTCTGCTTATGGAGAGGCTCTGCTTCTCCACATCTTCCAACTCTTGCCAAGGTTTGGCTTCCTTTACGTATATTTCAGTAATTTCTTGGTCACTTTTTAGTATCTGTCTGAGATTCGAGCTTGTTATTTATGAAGCACATTTTTAATTTTAATGGGATTCATTCTGCATTTAGCCATCTCACTTCATGCTTATTCCCCCCATTCTCTTACAACTCACCCTAATGTTCCCCTGCCTCCTTTTCCCACCATCTCTGCAAACAGAACTGTTGTGTCCCGATGCTTTCTTCCCTTTTACAAGTCCCACATCTCCTATATCCTGCCTGTTCCCACAGCCCTGTCGTACCAGCCGTCTCTTTTCGCAGGCTACCATCGCTCCACAGCTCAAGTTGTTTACCCTTTCCATTTACTACACTTGGCAACTATAGAATTTTAAAACCCGTTCTGCTTTTAGTCAAACCTGAACATGCCATTGGTTGAGTTTTGCGGACATAAAGGGCAACATTTACTTAATTTCTTTTGGCAAGATAAGGAAGTATTTTCTAAAAATCTCAGTAAATTAACGCTTAGGAGACAGAGAAGGATGGTCACTGTTTTTGCCAACTACATATAACGTAACAGTGCATTTGTCTGTTGTTCCTTACTCTTCTTACCAAGTCCTCCCTGTGCTTGGTCAGTCATTCCCACCTGCTGCTGTTTGTCCTCTGCAGAGCAGATTTCTGGGAATAGCAAGTGTGAGAGCGAACTGCGACTGCTCTGCTCTTGACTACCAAGCACTGTTTGTTCCCCACCAGACCCTTAGGTTCCTTCTTTTTCATTTTGCAGAGCTTCTAGCAGGCAGTGTGATCCTGCATGCCAGGAACAGGCAGCCTAAATACCCCTGGGCTTAATGCAGATGAATTAATCCAGGTAGAACAGTAGCAAATAGATCTTTTATGTCTGTGAGAAGAGAGACAGAGCCTATTTTTGAGACAGAGCCTATTTTTCTATCAGCTTCTAAGCTTTAATTGATGATTGCTTCTTATGTTTAAGCACAGCAGTGCTTTTGACAGGATGTAAGTATTGCCCTGGAGCGTTTTAATTGGTATTTCTGAATTTAGAAAGTAAGTGAAATAAAGTAACAATGAAACGAGTTACATGTCTTATTCCTTCCAGTCTTCTTTCTACTATTGAGAATCACTACCAAGTAGTATTCCAAGGGTGTATCTGGTTAAGGTGAATGAGTAGGTTTTATGCTCTGGCTCTCAGTATGATATCTGCACTCTAGTAAGTACTCATGGGTCAAATTTTCAGTAGTATGACATGCTTAACTTCTGTGGATTTCAATAGGAATTAGTTGCAGAAAATCTTAGCAGTTGTGTCTTTAGATCTGAGGAAATAAATTATATAAAAATATCTTTTACATTGATATTTAGCAATTCACATACTTTCCATATATTTATGCTGTAAATGAAGAAATAAATTATATCTTCACAAAAAAGTAATTTTATTCAGCTAGTGAAAACAACTAGAGATGAAGCTTCATAAAAATTAAACAGATTATCATCCATGTAGTTCAGTTTTGCTCTGTCTGAACAGGTCAGCTACTGGGGTGCTTCTGCTTGCAAGAAATTCCATTGCAAAAGTGGTTTAATTCCTAATAGACAAAGGGTTTATTTTGCTGTTTGTAGCAGACAGCACATCCATTCTTCTCTATGGTAAATTGCGTTTCTTTAAAGACACCGAAGTCTTTTACTAGCAACTGCTGTTTCTCACAAAAAAAAAAGACCTGCATAGCAAAACATCTGTCCAGTAAAATATAAGAAAAGGAGAGCTGGTTTTTGAACAGGTAGAACCACAAAACACTCCTGAACATCCATAGAGAGCAACTTTGGCTTAGAAGTTGTACCCTGACACTTGCTGACCATCCCAAGGGAAAGGAAAAAAAGAAAAAGCAAACCCAAACCAAGACACTGCTAATCCATCACTTGATCCTCCTCAGCAGCCCACAAGGAGTTGGTCAAATATCACACTTGTGCTACTGACATTCTTCCCAAAGCAGAGCTCTGTGTATGAGACACAACAGAAGATTTTTTTGTATTGTGCAGGAAGGGAGAATATGAAAGAAAGAACACGTGCTCAGGCTCCAAAACGAGCATTTTTGCTGAAGCTGTGCAGTGAGAAGCCCTTGCATCTCCCTACTTGCGTTGCTCTTGAAATATCCTGGAAAGCGTGACACATGGCGCTGCCAAGCTGTCCTGCAAAGTAATGTCAAATATGAGACCTGCAATCCTTGCATCTAAATGTGATGAGGAAGTCATCAATTCTGCATCTGGACAAGTCTGCTCAGGCACTTGAATCTCTCCTTTCTGATTGCCCTGTGCTGCAAGAAGGCTTGCATTCATGATAAAAGAATTTAAGCCATCATTAGAAGACTGAGGATTAATACTCCTAGAGGTTAGTCAAGGTTACCAACTATATTACCTTCTTTAAAAGTTCCCCCCGCCCCTGGCAGTTTTAGTAACGAGCTGTGGAGATTGTCCATTGTACTGTTGCTTTGAAATGTGTAAACCAAGCAAGTGGCTGAGAAACAAGAGTCAGTGCTTTGGAAAACACCACAGTACTAGTGCAGAAGGTCAGCAATGTGTACATGAGCCAGAGTCCAGAGACTAGTGTCATTAGGCAAAAATAACACTGATGTCACCTTGTGATTTAAGACTTCCCGATCAAAGAAAAATCAAGGTGTTAGGGGGCTTTTCTTGACACATAAACAACGTCAGTTTTTAAAGGACTGGATTATAGAGAAGAGCAATGTGTTCAGCTTTTCTTTCACAGGGACTGTGAATTTGTCCCTTACCCCACTGTTTTGTGACAAAATAAATGCGCAAGGTCAGACATCTCGGCTGTACTGTCGGTATATCCTAACACAAACGGAATGGCCCAGTTTCTGCGCTGGACCCCTTACAAACTTCTGTGCCCCCACATGAAAAGGTGCCTTTTCCATGGGAGGTGGCTATCACCAGGTGAATCTAGTGCTGGCGAGCTGCTCTCGAGAGGAGCCAAACCCAGCTGGCAGGTAGTGACCTGACCCCGGTAGCATCAGATAATTTTTCACCATTGGGAGCGTGTCTTCAGATAATCCTCTCTGCTAGTAAAAATCTCCACATATCTTTTCTGCAGCAAAGGGTAGAAACAACAAGTTGGGTACAACAGTTCCTTCGGGAGTGTCAGGACTAGTTTAGTGACGGCAGCACTTCATACGTACATTCCCAAACCAGCAGGAGCTGAGCTTCCAGTTTCACTCTCTTAAGGAAGCGAGGAGCTGCTTGCACCAGGAGTCAGCCTGCACATGGAGCCTATCCCAGGAACATGCCCAGCCTCTGCACGAGCTGCGCAGGCTCTACACCACCTCGCTAACCCCCTCCCTCTCACTTTCCCTCTCTCTCACTCTTTGCCTGTAGTTATTTTTAGATTTCATGGGTTAAAGTTTGTCCCTTGTGGACGCTTACACGCACAGGGCAAGCACACACGCGTGCTGTAGATACTGCAACTCAGGCGTGGGACCTAGCCAACGGATTAGCTTGTTCGGCATCAAGGAATAAATTCTGATTTCTTATGACAAAATACTGCCCTTTGAGAGGATGCACGACGTGCTCAACCTCACGGAATTTTGTTGCTTGCAAATTTGACTAGGAGACTTCCAACGCATAGAAAAAGCGGTTTACAGAGCAACTTCCTCTTTTCTCAAATTTCCTTCCAGTCTGCGAGACCTTGCTTTCTTTCAGCCTTTGCTTTAAGCCCGATTCCCATGCCGTCTGCCATAAATGCAGCAGTGGCTCAGCAGACAGCCACTGGGTCGGTTCCCAGCGCTGCCCTTAGCACTACCACTGAAGGTGCAGGTGGGGGCACAGCGGGGATTTATTCTGCCATTATAAGTCGCAACCAGCCCATTATCAAAGTCAAGGAGAAGACTTATGAAGAGCTTCACAAGAAGTGCCTGGAGAAAAACATTCTCTATGAAGACCCTGATTTCCCACCAAATGAGTCCTCCCTCTTCTATAGCCAGAAAATCCCCATCAAGTTTGAATGGAAAAGACCACGTGTAAGTAACATGTTTGCTGAGTGCCTTTTACTTTCTGTGAATTGAAGTATTCACCCTGAGCTTGCAGTTTTGCAGACAGCGTGTATCAGAGGAGGCGGGGGGAATAAGCTGGAAGTATGTTTCCTTAGAGCTCTCCTGGAAGATAACTAGCTGGGGCTGCGGAAGCTCAGAGAGCGTGTATGTAGTGACTAAATACAGTAAAATGAAGTGAAACAAAAAGAGAGATGGAATGAAATATGGAACTTAGTTTTCTTCTTGCAAGACCTGCTAGGGATTTTCTTATCTGGAACTACCAAAGAGAAATTCTCCTCGTTCTGCAACAAGTTAATGGGTTTTCTGAGGCTTAATTTTTTTAAACACTCCTTCATTTCACTTATAGTGCTACATCAGTATTCTGCTGGTTTCCTAATCTGTGAAAATAAAAGGACAGGTTATGGTGTGAAACATGCTTTTATTCAGTTGGTTGTTCCCAGCATTGCTTAGCCAACTTGCAAAGGTGGTTTAGCATACTACGCGCTCGGCATGTGGGTGTTGTAATTTCTGTGAGGACCCACTCCTGCCTACTAATCCTGTTTAGTTTCCCTGTTTGTAGGCTTTCCCCAGCCAGCCTTCCTCTGCTTTCCCAGCCTGAGTCTCTCTCACAGGCAGAGGACTAATTCCTCAATTCCCAGTTGATTCCTGGTCCTGCTGCAGGAGGAGTTACCCTCTTTCCCTGTCGTTCCTGCTGGGCAGCTGCTCCCCTCCAGCGAGGTAGCCCCCTCAGCCCCCTGCCGGCAGCGAGGACGTGGTCCTGAGCAGCATCCCCAGCTCCCTCACCGGCAGTTTTTGGCCGCCTCTTCTAGATTTGCCATACTTCCCCAGTGCCCAGATCTGTGCTGCAATGGCAAAGTCAGAGGTGATAGGTAAAACTAACCACAGGAACGTAACTAAATAGCAAAAGACCAGGAGCTCTTGCTCACAGACCCAGGGGAAGGCCACGTGCCGCTGTCACAACAACGATGTGAGCAGCGTGGGGGGAGCAACACGACTCCCCCATCTGCCGTGCCCTGTGTGTACGTGCTCTGTCATTCCTTCATCATCGCCCTGGCTGCACGTGTGCATGAGTTAAATGCAGTCACAAGTCAGTCATCTTAAAGGGATGGGATGTCCCCTATTTCTACAGGGAGAAAAGCGATATGGGGTACAGTGGAGGAGTGCCAGCACACTGGGGCAGACAGACTGCAAGCGCGCACATGAGAAAGCATCAAAACATTAAAAAAAAAAAAGCACAATGAAACCTCAGACTTGTCTAACATAACTGAGCATGCACAGATCAAGCCATTGCTTTTGGGAAGGTTCAAACTTCAGGGTCTCCATCCAAAGATATTTCTTTGAGCCACTCACTAACAAATAAATGTGGAAGCTCTATACTTATTATTCATGTAGCAACAACCACCTGGCAACTGTGTAAGACTCAAAATACAAACTAAACATCAAAACCAAAGATAATCTGTGTTCTTTTGGCACAAGTGATCAGTTACCTGATGTATCTTCAATGCCAGCTGCAGGCAGAGCAGAGGCAGGAGATCCAGAGCGCTGCAATCTGTGCCTGCTGAGTACTGGCATGCGGTGGGATCACGGATCCAGCCGGTTCAGACCCCGATAGAAATCAGTCCCCCAATAGAGGGGACACACCAGGCCTGATTTGTAGAGATGCCTGTGCCTTCTGTTGCAAATGTGTTTCTTTTAATATAAACCCTATAATTCAGGTCACGGCTGTACCCAGCAGGTCCCCAGAGAGAAGAGACCCACATATAACGCTTTCTCCTTTTATAGCGTGTCCCCTACCCTGCCATCCATACCACAACTGCAAAGTGAGACATCTCTTGGGTGCTGATGCAGAAGATCTGTATTTATTGGTGCTGATCTCCGATTGGCCCAGGACTTTTGCTTCACTGGACTTTGTAGGATATATAGCACTGGCAGGAGGACTTGTCTGATAATATTATGTACACAAATAGCCAAAATAGACGTGTTAACAGAATGTCATAAAGTCAAATGAATATTAAGTAGTAATACTGAGCTAAAGTGTATTTTGCTAAGAGATTAAAGCAATTATTGAAGCACCAAATGTAAAGATTGGACTGCACAGACCATTTTTGTAGTAGCCTGTAAAGACATGGGCAACTTCTGTTCTTATTACATGGCAATGGCATTTTCTTTACCAAAAGAAAGCAACTAGCTTATAAACTACAGTCTTACAAAGTGGTAACTTTTAATCACTTTGAAATACAGGTCAAACTTGAATTGAATCAGACTTGACAATGTTTTATAAAAGAAAACAAAATACCAGACAGCTCAGAGGTTCCAAGAGAATATCTTAACACTGCTTCATTCCAGATCTTTTCCCTGATTTCTGTAGCATATTGTATATGCCACAAACGCCCAGAAACAGCAAATAAGTGATCAATGTGCTCTAAGGTCTCATTTAAAACAGAGAGCTGGAAAACGGGCAGCCTGTTTCTGACTGCCTCTGGCTCACCTTGGTCATGCCACCTAACCAATTTGTATCCAAGGTCCCCATCACCACATGAGATCAGCCTATGAAAATATAATGTACATGAAAGATTAACACTGGCCTTGAGTGCAATTTGTGATGACGTGAATCCAAGTGGGATTGTTAGTGCAAGTTTTCCCAGAAGCTGCAAGTATTATTTGAGGCATCACAAAGCAAATCTGAAGAGCACGTGTTTGCCAGGTCCCAGCGCTGTAAGCAAGCGCTGATGACAGTGCCGTTCCTCAGCTGAACAGTGCTGCTTTGCTGTAGCTCTCAGCATACCGTGCTGACATACGGAAAGGCTGCGGGTCTGCTTGTGCACCTGGGATTTACCCGTACCCTACAGCAAGTCAGCCACATGGATGACACTCCTCCAATCTCCAGCTCTGGGCTGAGGCACCCACTGAGCAAATCCCCCTCCCACGTGGGCTCTCGCCACTTCCCCTGGCAGTGGCTGTGCTGTGACTCAACCCTTTCCTCAGGGCTCCTGCAAGTCATTACTGAGAGGTGTCCGGCATCCCAGCCCCACAGCTACTGGTTGCTCTCATGCATCTGGCCCCACAGGCTCTTCTCTTTCCATTCGGTGCTACCGGGAGGTCAGGTCCTCCTCTGCCACCTCCTGAAACGATTGGCCTCTGCCGCTGCGAGGGCTCGAGGACTGGTCTTGTGCCTTACCGTCAGAAGGACAGCTGCCACGCAGGGCAGCTGTGAGCGTTGGCATGGGGACAGCAAGAAGGCCCCTGTAATTCTACCCAGCAGTGCCACGGCATGCATGCGCAGAGCTGACCTCCTGACACTCAATGTGGGCAAAAGCCAAGTGGCAGCCCTGAAAGTTTCCCAGAGTAAAGCCTGCAGGATCCATCCAGTGTTTCTGTTCAGAGCGTTCATGAATGTGGTAGGTATGTAGAGGGAAAATAAAATCCCCCTCAGTTAATGCATACTATTAAATCATTTGCTCACCCATGGAAGGTAAGAGAAGCCCAAAGAGCTTCTCTCACCTGTACCAGGTTATATTGAGCTCAGTGACGGGCTGCGCTCAGCTTTTTTAACAGCCGCAGCCTCCCACACCAGTGCTGCCTGCGGGAGCTTCTCTCGACTGAGAGCAGGGACGAGGTCACTGATCTTTGAGGGCTGAGAAAAAGTCTGTATTATAACATAATACAGAGTATCAAGAGGTCCTGCTGCAGTCCCGTTTGGATCTAATGACACAAGGGCTTTTCCATATGAGGAAAGGCTGAGAGAGCTGGGTCTGGTTAGCCTGGAGAAGAGAAGGCTGAGAGGGGATCTCATCAACACTTGTAAATACCTGGAGGGTGGGTGTCTAGAGGAAGGGGGCAGACTCTTCTCAGTGGTGCCCAGTGACAGGACAAGGGGCAATAGGCACAAACTGGAACACAGGAAGTTCCATCTCCATATGAGAAAAAAAAACTACTTTACTGTGAGAGTGACAAAGCACTGGAACAGGCTGTCCAGAGAGGTTGTGGAGTCTTCTTCTCTGGAGATATTCAAGACCTGCCTGGATGCAACCTCTGCAATCCTATGCAACCTGCTCTAGATGATCCTGCTCTAGCCGGGGAGGGTTGGACTAGCTGATCTCCAGAGGTCCCTTCCAACCCCTACACATCTGTGAATCTGTAATAGGAAGGCTCTGCTGTGATACTGTGCCTTCAAATGCATCGTTGTCATTCTCCTTGCTCGCAGCCAGGAGGTCAGAGCATCAACTGCCACATTCAGCAACTTCCTTATGGTGATCCTTTCCTTAGCCATGAAAATCAGCAGGAGGAGCTTTCTTTTCACAACAAGTGCAAATAAAATCAAGTCAGCAGACTAGTGGATTTTGCTCAGAATGAAAATGAATCCATCAGATCATCTGCTGGACAGGTGTGAAGCTGCTTGCATTTAGTAATCACAAAACGCGTGCCTCTGCAGTCAGTACCACAAAGCAAAGATGGCATTTAGTGTCACCAAGACAGGACTTTCAGATGAGGGTAATCCAACTCTAAAACCAGCTTGGTGTCTGACAGCGTCGAGCTCTACCTTGAAGTCTGTGGCACAGCCAGTTAACAGCATGGTTTACACCACAAGAGGCCAAAGGAGAAGCATGAGGTTACAAATTCTCTTAGGCAGGCCAAAGAAGATGACTCCTCTACCTGGTAGGATCAGTTTAGGGAATTTACTTAGAATGCCATAGTTTAACAGCAGTTTTTAAAAGCATGAATGCCTTTTGCTGCAACAGTATAAGCTGACTGGAGGATTTTTTCTGACACAGAAGAAAAGCTAATGAAAATATAACAAAGGTCAAATGCCATTTTTAGTTGTGTGCTGCCTTTGCATTTTCCAGTGCTCCCTTCCAGCTGACTCATGAGTCCTCTGCCCAGAAAGCAGCACGCACTACTCATGGGTTTTTCCTAGGATTCTCTGGCTCTTTTGCTGTAACTTTGACTCTGTAATGAAATTACAGTCCGAATTGAATCAACCCAGTGAATACAAAGGTCCTTTGGACAGTACCAAGGCAGTCTGAGGCACTCAGATCGGAGAAGACTCTAGACGAATGACTGCATCAGTGAAGTGCAGCCTCTTGGGACTCTCTGTGATCACCTGACCTAAGAGATGAAGAGCAATCCCTTGCTCAGCCAGGCAGACTTGGAAGGACAGACCTGCCACCTGCATCTCGAACACCAGGTCACCTCATTCTGCTGACTATGTACTTCTCATCAGCCTTGGAAGACCTTGAAACCTTTCCCTGTAACTTCGGCTGTACTCAGCACAACCAGCACAGCTGGAGATCAACTAGGGTAATACAATATTAAAAGCATATCCACAGTGTACTGAACACACCTAGCCACCATGAAGAAATGCAAGAAAAGCATTTCTGTCATAGCTGCATCAGCCCATGTGACAATTGTACGATTCCCTCCTTTGCGTTCCTTTACCAACCATCCTCCAAAGCAGACAAGCCCAAGATGCAATAAATTGCACTGAGGAACAATCATTGCTGTACATTTAATATTTGACAACACTTAGGCACCATCTAACTACCTTCATCTAAAACACAGTATGCTGGATTTCAGAGTTTGTTATTTCAGCAGGAGCAGGATCAAGCTAAAATACAGCGGTTGAAAAAATGCCATCCAAAACCTGGCATCAGAGTTAGTTTTCAGGAGAGCACCACAGCAATGTGAGGAAAAACTTTTCCACCAAAGCAAGTGGGTGGAGAAAAGCATGAAGGCATCTCAAACAGCTGCCTTCACAGAACTGGACCCCAGGACAGCTGACCGAGGCCCAAAATAACAGGACAATCCCTACGTTCTCGAGGAGAATAAGGTGGCTGCTGGGGGGAGCCGGAAGCTGATCTCTCTATATGGCTATATGACTAATTCAAATATTTACATCAAAGCAACTCTGCTGATTACGGTGAAGGGGCAAAAAAGTGGGCTCAAGCCAAGTGAAACTACTAGACCTGAAACATGAGTCTGGGAAAATCCAGGGCTACCCTGATGACAGGGGATAAAAGTTTTAGACAGCAGAGGTAACGTCAGCTGCCCATACTGCCACACAAGCAGTTGTCAGTTGTGCCTCCTTCCCACTCCAGCCCAGCCATCTTCCAGCAGATTGGGTTCTTGGCCTACACTTTGTCTTCTTCCCCATTTGCAGCTGCTCAGTGAAGTGGTCCTCAGGCTGCGATATCTTTTTCCTTACCCTCACAAGATATGTGTCCACATACCATGTATTCGTGTATGTGAGATGCAATAAAGCAGGGACCTTTTCTTCCTCTGTAGAACAGATTGTACTTACTTCTTTCCTTGGCTTTCCTATATCCTGTGGTTCTTTGTACCACATAGAAAAGGTTCTGTGTAACCCTGCAGTAGTCCGAACTCATATGCTAGTTGGGACTAGCTAGGTCTATGTAGTCCTTCCCTCCCTATAGCCATTCTTTAATTATTTATGCCTGTACAGCATCTTGTGCCCATTCTGTACTAGTATAAATACTGACAAACCCAACACACCGTCCAAAATGCAGGACAAAAGAAGAGCTTCCTGTCCTTAGGGGCAGATGATATCTCGTTTCTGAATGCAGCACTGGCAATTAAATACTGCAGCATGATGGAAAGAATAAAATCTCTTAACCAGCAATTGATTATTCCAGAGAATTAAACATCTGATCCTGGGCAAATTTTGAGAAGGAGGATTACTAGGGTTCATTCCTGATGAAACGCATTCTTCAACACTATTAGTGCCCCAGTGTATTAGTTACTGCAAATTGGACACCTTTAATCTGCAGTCATTTTTAAAGAATTTAATCTGGTCCCCTGACACTCTTTAGACTTGCCCTCTCTCCTGTCTCCTCCAGTATTTTTATTATTTTTTTTTATTGTGCAGAAAAGTATTTTTCCCTATTCTTCTCATTTTAATGTGTTTGAATCCCATATAGAGGGAGCCCTCCAGGCTTTTAGATCCTGTAGACAGAGAACGCTCTGGCTGAAGTCTGGAACATCCAGATTCCAAATCACTTTTGTAGTGAAACTCTGCAGCTAGAAACTCTGCCAGAGATTTTGATATCCACAAACTATCCTACAAGAAAACATTGCCCTAAAGCAGCCTTTATTTCTGTGGCAGACAGGCATCACAATGCGTACTTTCCCTGCTCATCCATCTCTTTATATTTTGCAGGAAATCTGTGAGAATCCACGGTTTATTATCGGCGGAGCCAACAGAACAGATATCTGCCAAGGAGAATTGGGTATGAAACTCTTACTTCAACTCTGCACTTTTTCAAATCTGCAACAATTAATTTTCTTTCCTTCCAAGGTGGTATCTGAAATCTCACCTCAGTCTCAGTATACCACTACACATCTACTCATTCCTTTTCTTTATAGTAAATCATTGATATCTGCCTAGTAGCAATCTAGGGAAGATCTTTACGTGACAAAATGCTTTGCAGGGTGTTTTGCTTTTCATGAATTAACATCATGAGTGTGTTACAAAGCACCATTTGGCCTTTCTTTCAGGCTTTGAGGAGGGACAAAATTAGTTAAGACGAGAATAAGAGATAAAGAGAAGGAGTTATTTGACTGAAAGAAAAATCTAATCAGCTACTGTCGTACTTTACCGGGTATTTGGTCCTGTTACTTCCATACAGGAGATTCTGAAGGCCTCCAGCTAAGTGTGCCTTGCACTCAAGGGCAACCCCTATATTGAAGAACTTAAGCTCAGATGCTCAAAGATACTTTGATATATAGAGCTGCTACTTCAGTTCAAATGATGCCTCTGCAACAGCCGTCCACGCAGCCCCCACCTGCACTGCTTTGTAAAGTCACTCCCCACTCAGCTTTCCCATGTCTTTCATGGTTTGACACCTTCTCCTGTGATCTTTTTCCTAAGCTAATACATCCTAATATGTGTTAATCTTTAAATTTAAGTGTTGTTTGTGCTTGTGACTGTCCTCATCACTTTCTCAGTACTACTACTTTTTTTAAACTTATTTAAAACTCCCTTTCTTTTTGAGGTGACCAGAATTTACATGCATAATATGTTCTCTCTTTTGTCTTCCATTTCTCCCCCAACTACACAAAGCATTGTTTATCTTTTTTACTTCTGCTGAACACTGGACAGTTTAAAAAACTCCTGTTCACAGTGGACCCCGCATCCTTCCTAAGGGGAAATAGGTAACTTACTGCTATATGCATAGAGTTGGCTTTCCAAAATAAATACATATATGTATTTCTAATGTTTTATCACTCCACCAGTCTCAAATTTCTTTTACAACTCCCTGCAACCAGGTTGTTTTCACTGCCTCGTATAATTCTTTCACCCCACTAATTCACACTGCTCAGGCAAGCTTACCCTATAACCTGTTTTACAGTAGCATCTAGGAGTTTTTAAGGGCTGAGGCATCCTTTGCTGAACACAAAGTACTGTGGGAGAAAGTCACTTTCCCAGAGCTTCCACAGAGGCAGCAAGCTTGTGCAAGTGTCTGAAGGAGGAACCGAAAAGCGCTAAATGGGACAGTGTTTACAACAGCGCAGACACAGATTCAAGAAGAGGAAAAGGCATCCGAGCAATGAAGCAGGGAAGAGGCCCCACAGAACGATGATTGGGACAGTAGAATGATAGGATCATTAAGGTTGGAAGAGACCCCAAGGATCATCTAGTCCAAGCGTCCCCCCACCACCTATTACCCACTAAACCGTGTCCCAAAGTACCACATCCATCCAAGTAGGTTATCTTGAGAGCAGAAAGTGAAAATGGGAGACTGAACCTCAGCTGTGCAGGGCTCCACCTGGGAGAGAGTTCTCTCTCAGCTGGTCTCAGTCCTACGTTTGGAAGGAGAACTAATGCGGGAAGTCAGGCAGGCATTCACACGGGGCAGGGTGATGTTTTACAGGGAGCATTGTCTGTTTAACAGGAGCATACCTAGCCACGGATGATGACAATTAGCACTTCCAGAGCACAAATAAACAAAATGTTAAAGTATTGCAGAAGACATGGAGAAGAGCCCTCTCCTGAAAGGTGGTGGCATGCTCACCTCCCTTCATTTTGTCTGCTGCTTCTGCTTGTTTACAGGCGACTGCTGGTTCCTGGCTGCCATCGCTTGCCTGACACTGAATAAAAAGCTACTCTGTAGAGTCATACCTCATGACCAGTCCTTTATACACAACTATGCTGGCATCTTTCACTTCCAGGTGAGTTCCTCTGTCTAGCAGGAAGCAGACGTAACTGTATTTGCCCAAGAGAGCTCAGTTCAGGTGCGCTCTTCCCTCTCACTTCTCCACCCTTTGATAGCACGAGCAACAGCAGGAAAGGAGGAGGGATTGAGCTGCCTCACCCTAAACACTTCCAACAAGGCAGTCACAGAAGGGCCAGCCCATACAGGCAATTAGGGAGCATTAACCCACCGAGGAAGCATTTGCAGATCGCGGTGTCCTGCGTGTAAGAGAGCGCAACAGGTGCCCGGTCCTGCCTTGCTGCTCAGATGCAGCGCTACAGCCAGCACAGACACACTGGTAGTTGGCAAGAGCATCTATTTTTAGGACCGTCAGCAGCTGGTCTTTCAATAACAAGTTATTGAAGAACCGCTTATTAAGAAAAGATTGACTGCTTTGCATATTTCCCTTGGTTCTCCTAAGGGACCTGTCACTGTCCCACACACATTGCCCGTGGGAATTCAGTCTGGCTGCCTGCCTCCCAACGGCCATCGCTTTTTCTCACATTATGAAGCAGTTAATGTCCACATTTCTCCTCTCTTTTCTCATTTCTCCCTCTCCCTGCACCAAGTCAACCCAGAGGTTTTTTTTCCTGTTTGTCTTTATTCAGTTCTGGCGCTACGGAGACTGGGTGGACGTCGTCATTGATGACTGCTTACCCACGTACAACAACCAGCTGGTCTTCACCAAGTCCTCCCAGCGCAACGAGTTCTGGAGTGCCCTCCTGGAAAAGGCCTATGCAAAGTAAAATGACCCGCTGGACTGTGCCGGGCTCCCTGCTGAGGTTTTGGCTGGGGAAATGGTTAAAACACTGCGTACAGGACCTGTAATGAGCTAGGGGGTTTTGCTACTCATTCAGATGTCTACATTTGATTCTCAGCTCTTTTTTTTTTTTAAATGTGTGCAGGTGGCATGTTTTAAAACTTTGAACTTGAGGGTTACGAAACAGATGGTTTGTGGGGTTTTTTTAGTATATGTGTGTACATATATTTATTTATACACACAAGACAAAATTATGTATAAAAAATACAGGTAGGTATGTTTATCTGTGTAAAAGAGAACCTTATTTTTCTTTTCTCTTTTCAAGACTCCATGGGTCATATGAAGCTTTGAAAGGAGGCAACACCACAGAAGCCATGGAGGACTTCACTGGAGGAGTCACAGAGTTCTATGAGATAAAGGATGCCCCTAAAGATATCTATAAAATCATGAAACATGCCATTGACAGAGGATCCCTCATGGCCAGCTCGATTGACGTGAGTCCATGTGAACTTTGCAGATGAGCCATAAGAAATGGCAGAGGAGAGGGACCTCTCCATCGATAATCACATATATGCCACATTTTGGAACTGCTTGGTTTAGTCCATGTAGCAAACGTCCATTTCTAGGAGATGGAGTAATCTCCACTAGACACCACCCATTAGCAAACAGCAATTGCCAAAAGGGAAACAAAGGGAACATGGAGGTGGGAAGAAGGGGTGCCATCAGCAAAAACAGCACCCCTCCACCCAATAAAATGAGGTTAGTTGTGGGGTGCCACAACTCTACTAAGACACAAATCTTCATGTCAAAAATGCTACGTGTGCAAAAGCTTAGGAAATCAACCTTTCAGTTGCCAACGTAGTCTCGTATTATCTTTATTTACTATGGTTGATTTAAAAGGGAAAGTAAAAAAAGTTAGCTTCAATAATCATTATGGAGTATGAAGTTGCAGTGAAGGCAGAAGAACCAGTGGTATCGACCACTGTAGGTAAGCACGGACCATCTAGCATGTAATGAGAAAAAAGTGATCTAGTATATCTTTTACCACTCATCTTCCTTGTGTTCTCTTATCTCTCCCCACCCCACCTTTCTGCATGATACTTTTCTCCCATTCTTTGCACCAGGACAACCTAGGCTTTTCCTATGGATCGGCTCCTCGGAGCGACATTGGGGAACTGATTGCTCGAATGGTGAAGAATCTAGAAAACGCGCAGATGGCTCACTGCACTGTAGACTACCAGGGGACAGATGACAGGCCAGCCTGGGTTCGTATGTTTCCAGAAGTGGTTGACATCACAGGGCTTTTATTTACAGTCAGAACAGTTAGAGAAACATATCATCTATGCTTTTAAATCCTTATTTGGCTTCACTGAGTTAACCCAACACTAAAGACCTGTTCCTATGGCTGCTATTTGATTGGATTGCAGTCCTTTCAAACACAGGGACTGATAGCGGAGGGCTTTGCTGATACTGAGGCAAAGGGCTGTTGGCTTGTGGCAAAAGCTTGTAATTTCCAGAGTTTACCTGTACAGAAGAAATGGAGAGCAAAATCACATCAAATTTGTCCAAGTGACACACTGGTTATTGTATTGGGGAACTAGACATGATTTGTGCATTTTATAAAGTCCCTCACTTGCAAAGGATGGAGAGAGCAAGAATAATAAAACACTAGAATGGAAAAAGATTCCTGAGTGTGGAGGAGGCGTGAAAGAAAGAAACAAGCAAGGTCTGCGTGGCTCTCACTGCAGGCACAAAAGCGCTTGGTGAATATATTTTGAGACAGAGTGTGATATGGAGCTCTGCCCACCAGTGGAGGGGAGTCTGCTCTCGGGATGCTCCTTTGAGATTACTGCCTTTAAAGATCCTCATTTAAGATGCGTAACAAGGAAAACAAAAAACATAGTCGAGTTTTATATGTGTGATAAAATACAAGGTGACTCCAACATACCCAAGCATCTAGCAAAACAGAGAGAGGGATGTTAAAACTGTTGAAGGAAAATCCTGTGTTAAGAAACTTGAAAGCTTCCAAATCTGTAGAGGGACACGTTGCTTTCTCCTTTGTCAGGCAGCTGTCATACCTTGCCCTTTAGGGAGCTGCATTTCCATGACAATGAAATTACATCTGTCACTTTAGAGAAGAAAAAAAAAACCCAACACCCACCCCAATTACATAATCTAAAACTTCTGTTTGCGCAAACTGTCTTCTGCATTTGCAACAGAAACAGCTGATTTTTCCTCTTTTGACACCCATATTTAGACTTCCTAAAAGACGGAAATGGTGCAATTCTTTGGGAAATCCCAGCAAGACTCTTGTTTCGCAAGTATGGTTGCCCAAATCACCCAGGCTTTTGGGGGGAATTTCCTCCCCAGTGACTGTCTGCTCAAAGATGGTTGGAAAACTCTGTAGTTGCTGCCCCAGCAGTGGTTTTGCTGCTGGTTATTACACACTCCTGAGCCACCACCAGGAAAAACAAAACCAAACTAAAAAACCCCGTGATTCTTGATGGAAAAGAGGCAGGTAGTACAGAGTTCAGAAGCACTTTAGAGAATTGGCGCAGGGCACCAGCAAAAGTTCGTATTCTTAAACAGAAAAGAGAAAAAGGGGTTCTGATAGGTAACAGTGGAGACAACATGAGTAGAAGTGAAGAAAAAAGGAAATAGATATGAGGTTATAGACATAAGAAGTATGGAAACAGGAGGAAAAAACAAAACAAAACAACAAAACTAGGAGCAGAAGGGAAGTAATTGTGACAGCCAGAAAATACTTGGATGAGATCTTCCCTGTGCAAGCTGAGAATCTATCTGTCCAACCTTACTAATTCTCCTTTTCCAGCCCTGCCTTTCTCATGCCCTCAGACATGTCAAGAAGGGATGGCAGATTTACTGGCAGGGCCTTGCAGACATCTCAGTGACAGGCATAACGGGAAAGTTTCGCACATGGCCCACATGCCCACAGTGGAGACTTCCCTTCCCGCCGTTCTCAGTGATGTCTCCTACAAACACGGCCAACTGTGTGCACCTGCCATCTTCCTCTCAATTCTTTATCTCCCAGATAAACAGCATTCTGACATTCGCAAATAATAAAAAAAGAATGAAATCTAGCAGACACATTAACAGTTGATTGCCAAGACAGTAAATGCACTTACACCTGAGCAACACATTGCTGAAGAAAGCTAGGCTCTTTCTGAACGTCTGTTGGAAAAAATTTCAATCATGAGGATTTTAACAATCATGAAATAAAAGTACGTCTCCATAGGAAATTATTTTTTTTCAAAATTATGTAAGCTAGTAGGAACAGTGCATTAACTAGAGTGTTTTCATGTCATTGTGATAAGATTGCAGCCTTGTGTAAAACCAAAAGCATTCTTCTAGGTGTTGATCTACTCTGATGTTTCCAGTTTATGTGTAATAACCTTACTGAGCCATACAAGAACATACTATCCGAGAAAGGACCGAATAGTCCCAACAGAAAATCTAATTATTTTGATTAAGCATGCTATGTACTACCATGTTCCAACTGAAAAAACCCAGTAACCTATGCAAAGGGAGTAAGTAAATCCCCAAGTGTCCCTTCCAAATGATATTATTAACTTTTTGCTTTTTTGAGTTCATGCTTCGCTCCTTTCTAAACAACATCATTAATTCTGTGGGCACTAAGCTTGGCCACCTTGGCAAACACAAAGAAAAGACCAAGACAAAAACCTCTGTCACCCCAGCGGTGCCCTCCTCGCTTCAAAAGTCCTGGGTGGCAATACCTGCCTTAGAGCAGTAGACTGAGCTTTGCGTGACTCTTACAAGTCTTTATCTCGTGTCTAACAGACCATCGTGCCAATGCAGTATGAAACTCGGATGTCTTGTGGGCTTGTTAAGGGTCACGCCTACTCTGTCACAGCTGTGGAAGAGGTATGTACCGTCCCTTTCCTCCTGCTGTGGGGAGCTGTGGTCTACACTGGCCTAGAACCATGCAAGTCAGCAAAGCTATGTGGGGGTGGGGATGGAGCAAAACAAATTATGAAATTTATATTAAAAAAAATGAAAGCCTCGTGGAGAAATAAACATGTCCAAGTTTTGGCTTTCTGGGGAAATGGATATTCCACCATGGTGTGCTTGGGCAAAGGTGGCCACAGCCAGCCACCTCCTGGAGTTACAGCCTTCCTGCACTCACCCCAAGCAGGTCAGGCTGGCCAACAGCCCAGGAAAGCACCATCACCGGAGCAGCTGGTATCAGCAATTTAACAAGCAGAATGTTTCCTTTTGAACCCACTCTCAGTCTGTTCTTGTTGCATTCTTTTTCAATTAGACAACATTTAAAGGGGAAAAAATACGTCTAGTAAGGCTGAGAAACCCCTGGGGGCAGGTGGAATGGAACGGACCTTGGAGTGACAAGTGAGTAAATGGAACTTCAACTGATTTGAAAAAAGAAGTTGCAGCTTTATTTGCCCTTATGCAGCTTGTGCATGGCCCTAACATTTAATGATGAGGTACCTGAATTGTCTTTGCTGTCATTTTGACACATGCACTTTGAAGTTGATGATAGTTGACTGCTTAGCTGAAGCTATAAACAGAAAAGAGTACCTCAAAAAGATGTTGAGGGGCTTTAATCAATGGAAATGAAGAGCGCGCCCAGTCAGTCTGATTTTACTGTCTAGCAAGCTCAGCAATGTCCATTTTCAAAAGAAGATGTGACAGTAGAAAGATCTTTTAAGTTATGGAAGAATTGAATGAAGCAAGATGTCACCACATCAGTTTGGATAAAGCTTCTCATTAGGTTTTCCTAAAAGGAATTTCAGTAGCTACTCCAGCAATGAGAGTCTGCAAACACTTCTGTCAAAATGAGCACAGTTCAGCAGGTTTTTGAGAGGCGCTAAAAGGAAGTCTGAAGGGAAGACAGAGATGATAGAGAAGGGGGTAGCATTGAGGACAAATAGTTGCAAGACTCACAAACAAAAATGATATGGATGTAGCAGGATGACTCCTTCTGTTCTACAAGGCTTACAGTAAAGAGTAGTAATTTTAATGAAAACTGTATTGCAAAATGTAATCTAACTTGTGTACTCTTTGGAAGGTCAGAGGAGTGGAACTTCATTAAAGAAGAGGAGAAAATCCGCCTGCAGCACAAGATTGCAGAGGACGGGGAATTCTGGTGAGAATGTCAGTCAAAAACCCCTGCTTCTGTAGGAGATGTGCAACTATAGCAAAAATTAATGACACTGCACTACTTAAATCTGCTAAAAACCACTGCAGTAATCCCTGTTTGTCTTCATATTCCAAATAAGCCCTGCTCTGAGATCTCCTCATCCTCCCACCAGAGTTTATTGAGTGCTACCAGCACATTCCTTCTAATTATGCCACATTTCATCACCGTTCCTATGTACCATCCTCTCAACCCAGAGTCCCCTGGTTTGGAGCTGTACCTGTGTTAAATGACCAACTGGCAGGCCAAATGCATTAGGAAATCATGGCACTCCCACTGCCAACTTGCCCTAATAGTGGCAGTAACGTAGGTCACCCTCCTCCACCTCATCAGAATCTTCCAGACAACCACCCACCATGTAAATCCCTTTGAGTTCAGTTTCCCCTTAATTCCTCCAGGATATCGTTTGAAGATTTCATGAGGCACTTCACAAAACTTGAGATCTGTAACCTCACACCTGATACTTTGGAAGCTGATAAACTCCAGACCTGGACTGTGTCAGTCAACGAAGGGCGCTGGGTGAGAGGCTGCTCAGCTGGAGGTTGCCGCAATTATCCAGGTGAGCAACAGGTCTTAAGAGACATAAGGTCTCTTCAAAGGTGACTGTATTAGATCCCACAGGTTAATTCATACCACAACCTGATCAGTGCTCAGCCATAAGAAAAGCCTGGCTTCCTCAGTGGATGAGGCATGCAATTTTGGAGCTGGAAATCTTCTGTCACTAGGTTTGCGACAGACAGCACCTCGTAAGCCCAAAAAGCAGGCCTGGCAAAGATGAATCATTGTTCAAATACTTCACAGTGTCCTAAGTAAGATAAGAGAGATCAATTTCACTCCAAGAGTTAGATTTCACTTGGGAAATCCTCCTTCTGATAGGTTTAGGTACTTGGGAATTTCGTCAGAGGCCAATTTTTTTGCTGTGCAGTTTTGTTAGAACTATGTAAAACCCATAACACAAAAATATATATATGTATTAGCCAAATTTTAACCTTTCGCTCAGAAGCTGCAGGCAGGGAACTTTGTTCTCTTTGATCATGAGTATCATTAGAAAACCGACGCTTTACATGTTTGCATTGGGTTGTTGTTGGGATTTCACAGATACATTTTGGACCAATCCCCAGTATCGCTTGAAGCTCCTGGAGGAAGATGATGATCCTGAGGATGAAGAGGTTATCTGCAGCTTCCTTGTCGCACTGATGCAGAAAAATAGGAGGAAAGAACGCAAGCTAGGAGCCAACCTGTACACCATTGGCTTTGCCATCTACGAGGTACCACCTCCAGATTGTTCTTAGCACCATGGCTGCAAATCCTGACAGTATGCGTTTACCAAGAGAGTCACTGAATCACTCAGCCTGACTACCTGAATTGCAGTTTTTTTACTTTGCAAAGAACTCAGGAGAAACCTGGGAGAGAGGAAGGAAATTCAAGGCTTTGTAACCATTCAGCCCACAGTAACCTCAGGGTTTACCCCATCCATAAGTAACACTTTTTAAGCTTTTATGGTGACTTAATACCAGATTGTAACGTATTCTTTCCCATATATCCTTCAATTCCCTTCCATCCTTGCTGAAACTAAGCATTTCAGTAAGAAAGTAGTGTAAAAAAGGAAACAGACATCCAAGATGTATAGCTAGTGATTAACCTCTGTCCCTGCTATCGACTTCACAAAGAAGTCCATTTACTCAGTCCCTTACACAAACATATTTAGTTCAGATCTTAGTGGATCTCAGGCAGATCCCAAGAAATCTGGAAATGAAGAAATTGCTTAGAATAATTATATAATCATTATGTTCTATTATAATAGAATATACATTCTATTATCAATTTAAAATATATTTAATTATTTACTGGCTGCATCCCCTAAACGTACCTGAACGTCCTTCTGTACGACCTATAAACAAGTGGACTCACCTAGCAGCTCTGACTGTTTCTTCTCTCTGTTTCTCCCAAAGGTGCCCAAAGAGGTATGAGCAGAACGGAGGCAGACTGACACCTTGGTGTATGCTCACAGCTAGTGTTACTGTTGTGCCTGTCTGTAAGTCAGCAGGAAACTGTCCAGTCAAGCCTGTTTTCAGGGATGCCACAAAAGTGGATCTGCTAACCCTTCTGCTTTGAGTGTTTGTTAGTAACATTTTGGGAGTAATTTTTCATTCCTTCTCACCCACACCCTGTTTTCACCTGCAACTTTTCCTCCTTTTCTATTCATACGCAACCTGGCCGTGGCTTGCGCGGTCGGTCCGTGAGCCTGGGCTGCAGGAAGCAGCGTCAGCAAGCACTTGGCCACTGCACCCCACGCAGAAGCACCCTAAACCACTTCCGTTTCCTCCTGTGAATAATGGCAATGGCCCGTATCCTGCAGCCACAGACTTTTCTCTATAGCCTCAGCATTTGTTTGGAGAACAAATGGTATTTTTAGCCATTGAAGAAAACGTATTAGAAGTACACAGATTAATTTTTTCTGAGCCTGCTGGTAGCTGAATCAATTAGCATCAAAAGCTTTGCAAACAAGCTCACCTGAAGGCTCTGTTACCTGGAGAACATGAAGATGACAGTCTGAATGTTTTCTTTGCTGACTGCTTTACAGGTGGTTGGTTATATCTGCAGCAGACAGCTTAAAAGTGATCTTAGCCCACAATTTTTTATTTAGTTTTCATATTTGAAACAATGTGACATTTGATTATCAGGTTTTTTTAGCAGATACAGAATTCATGCTTTGTCCAGGCAAGGACACATTTCCACAGAAAGCACCTTCTCCTTACCACGCTGCATGCAGGAGATTGCACACACCATTCCTTCCCGCGTCACTCTCCAAGGAAAGTAGCTGAACTTGGTCACACACAACTTAGCATCCAACAAAATGGTCAGATAAAAGTGCTTACACAGCAGAAGTCAGACAATGCTCTGCAGGTAGGCCCTCGAGCACCCCTCAGGAGCCAGGTAGACCCAGCCAGTAGCAGCTTAAAGGTGACAGTCTCCATATCTGTTCCCAGCTAGCATCCCTTATCAGCTGCCTGCTCGCTAAGCCGCTGCTTCATTTGTGTTTTCTGTCCCAACCACGTACTGCCTGCATGACAAGGCACCTGGGGAACGGGTAAGGCTTCTGTGAAGTCAAACTGACTCATTTATTCTGCAGATGCACGGTACTAAGCACCACTTGCAAAAGGATTTCTTCCTCTACAACGCTTCCAAAGCTAGAAGTAAGACCTATATAAACATGCGAGAAATCTCTGAGCGTTTCCGGCTACCTCCCAGCGAGTATGTTGTCATCCCATCAACATATGAACCCCACCAGGAGGGAGAATTCATCCTGAGGGTCTTCTCAGAGAAAAGGAGTCTTTCAGAGTAAGTTGCAGATCCATTTATCTGGCCATAAAGGTGAAGGTGAGCTTGCTAGGCCATTACAGTCGTGCTCCTAGTTTGCTACCCCTGCTTTTAACTTAACCTCATTACAAACTCCAAGCTGCAAACTCATTTCCCTGAGCTTCACTTATAATCTTACAAGACCCTACTTTGAATTGTCTTTGGGGAAGCTTACTACTTGCAGGATATCCTTTGTAAAAATACCATTAGCCGTTTTTATGCCACTGGCTGAGGTTTTGGCCAGATAGCTCATTGAACCAGATCGAATTTGAGTCGTGAATGAAGCACCGCAGTAGTAGTTATTGCTTTTCCATCCCGCTCTTCAACTAGTGTCTCAGAGCTCAGCAAACTGCAGCCACTGTCACTTTGCTTAGGCCAAACAGCTTCTGTTTTATTCCCAGCTGCCAAAGTTCAGCATTATCAAGTCTCTCTATGGGAATAAACCAGGCAGCCATGCTCCTGGAAGTGGTACTTGGGATGCTCAGCTCAAACTGGGAAAAGCTATGTCTAGAGCCAGCAGCTGTAATGCTTGGAAGCCAGCTCACACCGCTGCCTGTTCAAGGGGCTGATGACAAACCAGTTACAGAAACAAGCAACATTGGGAACAGCCATTTCCCCGATTTATTTACTTTCTGCTTTTTTCTAGGGAGGTTGAAAACATGATTGAGGCAGACCGTCCATCGGTAAGTACAGTCCTGGGCCTCTTCTGTACGTGAATAGACACAGGGAGGGGAAAAGCATCACCTCTAGGGAAACCTACAGCAGGAAACCATTTGTGGCCACATGACAGCTCCTTTAGCATGAATTCCCATGTTTTCTCATCAACATACTTTTATTAACACTTGCTTTAGGTACACTGCCTTCTAATTTGGAGAGACCAAAGTCTTTTGCCAGATTTGAAGCCTGTTCCTGGCGTAAACAACCTGGATGCTAAGCATTGCCTTTGCCTCCATCAATCCATTCATTTACTGGGGAGGCCTACCTCTGTGCTCTGAGATTTGTCTGTGAAATTGGTATCTCAATGAATAAAGAAAAAAAAAGTACCTTATTTTGAAGTACATGCTTTCTGAAAAGAGATCATGCTGATATTCTAATGCAAACTAGCATCTGTGACAAGCTCTAACTCTTCAGCCTGGGGTTTTACACATCTGTATGGGAATATACTCGAGCTAACAATACAATGAGTCTTGAAAACAGGAAAAAAAAATCAGAGGAAATGTTCTTGCATAGAACAGAGCGCCACTAAAGCTTGCTCAGAAGTTTTCAGTGGGACACTGTTTTGCCCTGCAATTTCTGTCCTTCAATATGCAATTTCTTGGTGGGTGCATTGTCCTTCATTTTTTGAGATTTGAAAGCTGTATGAACATAAGAATGGGCAATATAAATTTAAGAAAATGAAAGAAAAAAGGAAATTTTACCATCAACTCTGCATAAAATCTACAATTCTGTTTAAAAACACTTTTTAAAGAAAACAATTGTCTCTTTTTATACAGAAGAAGAAAAAGGGCAAGGTAGGTATTCATGCAATGTGCTGAGTGCCAGCAAGACAAAGAGCACGTGCAATGCATGCAGCAGGAGCAGAGCTCCCTGGTATCAGTAGCAATTTCTCTGCATCTGGAAACTGGTCTAGTTGATGAAGGGCACCAGATAAGAGGCCATTTGCGGGAGCAAAGATTTTGTCTTCCTGCACTAAAAATCTAATGAAATAGCTACAGCATCATATTCCCCTCTCACTCAAGGAGGTGGCAAAAGGGTGACAGAAACTGTTCAGCTTTACAAGCTTGATCCTCTGGGTTGCTCAGCTGCCCTTCCTGCCCCTCCGTGGGCACCCCAACAGCCCTTTCTAGTGAAATCATCCCTTCTCCAGACACGTGCCTTCACATCCGCTTGACATTGCCTAATGCAGCTGCTCCTCTTTCCTGAAGTTTCTGCTCACCAGAGTCCAGGAGCCTCCTTTTGATTCCACACAACACATTTAGGACCCCGAAAATTTAACCAGGCATTTTCATCTCAAAACAGGCTGATTGCAATTAATACTCTAAGGGACCATCTTGTAGCATCTTGTAGCAGCTTTCCTTGTTTTAAATGCACTAAACCAGAATGATTAAATGTGGATGCTTATACCTGAATGCTTCAAGAATTAATACAGAGAAAAAAACGTAAGTTTCATGTGATGAACAAGCTCCTACACAAATACTCACTTTCTGTGTAGGGTTCAGAGTCTGTTTGCTTGCAGTGCTACTGTCCTTCATAGAGTGGGGCAAGTTCATCAGTTTAACTCAGAATAGACAATCTGGGAGGCTTATTTTGTGTTTAAAAAAAAAGTAACTTGTAAGTGGCTACTGGTTTTCTGAAAAGGAAAGCTAGAAGCCAGAGATAACAGTTTTGCAAAAACACTCTTGCAGCTTTTTTAGCATGAGGAGAGCAGTAACTTCACAAATTCCTCCACCTCGTTTTCCCCCTTTCTTTTCTTTTATTCCCTGCTCTGGCTTCCCCAGGCACCCTCTCAGGGCAGGAGCTGTTACTGCATGTGCTTTACCACAGCATGGGTGTCCCCGGATACTTTCACTTCCACTTTTTTTTTGGGTGTAATTTCCACTTCTCTCTTGCTCTTTTCCTTTTTCTTCTTCTAGCCTATCATCTTTGTTTCCGACAGAGCGAACAGCAATAAGGAGCTGACAGCAGATGAAGACACTGGGAAAGATGGTGAAAGAACCCACGTAGATAAAAAGGTTTCTGCAGCAAGTGGCAAGGGGGAAAAACAGGGCTTGGTCTGGTTAGCATGAAAGAGTGGCTGGGGAGAGCACAGGAATGGGGCATACTCCTTAGATACTTAGCGGTTTCTCATCACAGCTTGACATAACTTGCATCTGGTTTATGTGGATCTAATGAGCATGAGCGAACAGAGACTATCCCTTCAGCTATTTAAGACCTGTGCTGGAGGATGTAGTTACTTGAAAACATCTCCTGGTTGCTCTCATGCAAGGATCCCAGCAGTGAGAGACCCCTTGCCCACGAGCAGTGCAGTTCAAGCCACTCTTGCTTGCCCCTTGAAGCGGTACCCACTTTACACCGGGCATATGTGCAAATCGCACCCAAGGGGCTTCAGGAGCTCCTGACAATGATCGCAGCTTCTCCCCACTGCAAATCACACAGCCCTATACCAGTCCCCACTGACCAGAGAAAAAATGCCTAGATAACCCCAGGAGCTCCTGCACCCCTCCTCTTTTCACTCACTACCAGAGAGGAGGAAAACTGGGTAGCAAATTCGGAGTTTCTGCCTGCAGCTGGGCAAGGGACCTGAGATGCAACAGCCAGATCCTGCACCCAGGCTCGTGGCATCCGAGCGTCTGCTTACGGGGAGCGTGCTGTTCTGCTGCACGCTGCCCGAGCACACAGGTGGCCAAGTCAGAACCAATCTTAACTTTCCTCTGTGTTTAGGCAAAAAAAAACAAACAAAAAAACCTAAGCCCAAAAATTCACTTTGCTTTGTTGCACATAATTCCTGTAACTTAATATTGTGCAGGGGAAAAAATAAAATATAGTTTCTTTTTTCAGTATCAGCCTCAGAGTTAGGCTCGCTCTTTGCACGCATCTGAGAAAGGTTCACTTTCGTAATTTCCCTCTCTCTCCTGTGCTATTTGTGTCCAGCAAGGGGCCCCCACATTACAAAGAGCTCTCAAGCCTGAGTCCCTCCGGTCAGTTCATAGCCTACAGGGTGGCTGGGGAGCAGATATGCCTCTTCTGCTCCAAATTTCTCCTTTGCAATGTTTCCAAACAAACAAACAAAAAAAACCACCAACACCACACCCCCCACACCCCCCCTGAACAGATGTTTATCTGTCAGTGAAAGTAATGGTTTAGGCTCCTTCCACGAAAAAGGAAAGCAATGGACTGAAGTTAAATACTCGGCAGTTTTGCCTAGGAACACATTTAACCACAAAAAGAGACAGGAACAGGAGGATGACCCACAGTTCCTCCAAAGAGCCCCAGATTCACTAAAAGGCTCCATTGCGCAAGGGCGAGCGATCCCCCCGGGCCTCTGCCCTTCCCTGCTGAGCAAAGGTTGTATTTCTTCTTTGCTTCTCTCTTTTCAGCGTCCTTCAGCAAAAGCTCGTGAGGAGAGCGAAGAGGAAAAACAGTTCAGGAATATTTTCCGACAGATTGCGGGGGACGTGAGTATGCAACCGCTCCCTGTCTTTGCCATCAGAGCAGCCTAGCCACAACAGCACCTAAAGCAACTGCTTCGCGGCTTGAAAACACTGAATTTTAAGATTTCCTTTGAATTTCCTTCCATCAAATTTCCTTTGAGATCTGAAGCTAAGGAAAATCAAATCAAAATCCAATTAAGTATACAGCTATCCTTGTACATACACGTAAACTATTCCCATTGTGTACAAGGGAGCCTTATTTAAATGCAGGCTTTTACTTCTCTCACTACTACGAGGTGCTATGTCGCATGTACAAACGAGTTAGAAATACAGTGCCCTCCGGTATATGTTCGAGGAGGGAAGCTAAAAGTTTACAGAACAAAGAACTGCGTAAATCAAGAGGCTGCAAATGGGTTACAGGGATTTTTGGCTTATACAGTGGCTTGAAATCACTGGCCATTCTTCTACTTGTAGTTTAATAAGCACTGTGGTAACCGTAGACCTGCCTCGTACTGCAGCCTCAGGAAAGATTTGGAGTAATGTTCATATGAACTAGAACGCTCTCTAGTTTGAAGCGGGTATATGCCATACTGAAAAGTGACCAAAGACTTCATACTTTTGGCATATCCAGCCATAAAATGATATGCTTAATAAGGACTGCTGTAATTAATGATATTCTCACCACATTTCCCACCAGGACATGGAGATCAATGCTGAAGAACTCAGGAATGTTCTCAATAATGTCGTAAAAAAACGTGAGTTCGAGCATGTTTTTCAGTAACCTTAAGCCAAAGAAATCTGTGACACAACGTGAACCTCTGCCCCAGTTGCACTATTTATAGTTTCAAACTCACAAATTGCCTAGTTGCACTTCCACAGACTCTGCATCCGAGACTTTTAGCGAGTGGAATGTTTCATAGAGATGCTCTGTACAAGCGATCAAGTACTGATAACCCAGAAATGAGCAAATGTTCATTGGAAGCACCACACAGGACAACATAGCGTTTGTAGCTGTCTGCAAATGCCCTTTAACAAACCAGTTCCAATGGAGAGGCAGACCTTTCTCCCTCTTCAGCAAACTTTAGCCTGCAGACCCTGGGCTTGCTTAGTTACCTGGAAGTTAGTTTAGTTTTCCAGAGGTTTTTAATGTATATAACAGGTTAAGAAAAGCAATCTCTGATTCACAAGCAATAACATTACTTAGAGTCTTTTCAGATTTCGCTACCACTCATTTCTTACTGGATGAAGCAAGTAAGTTTAGCATCTACTTTGAGCAGAGTTACACCTAAGAGGACGAAGCGTTTGCTGACTTATGATCTGTTTTCACCTGCAATTATTTATTTCAGATAAAGACCTAAAGACAGAAGGATTTGAACTGGAATCCTGCCGCAGCATGATTGCTTTAATGGATGTATCCTTTCCTGGTGAAAGAGGAGCGCTTGGTACCACACTAGTCCACTTGGTTGTGTTGCCCACCACTTCACACACACACCTTAGTAAGCTGGGGAAGCAGAACAGGACATGATAGTCTGTAGTGGGATAACACAGCACCCCTGGTTTGGCCCATCTTAATTCCAGTCATCTCAACATGAGTGTAGCCAGCAGACAGAAACATTCAAACCAGAAAGGTACAGAGTGAGTCAGTGAGTACGATACCCTTCCTTAGGTACCAGAGACTGGCCATCTCAGGCACTAAGGCATGATTTTTTAATTATTTTTTTGTTTTTTTTCAAACCAACTGAACATAACTACAGTTCTTGCCAACAAGTTTACCGTACTTCTCTCATCTTTAAGTTTATAATGTATTATGCATCGCACTGTGTGCTTAGCAAGCAAGGCATACAGAAACTGTCTCAGAACAGGCTTAATAAAACACACTAGAAGATGCCATGTGAGGTTACCTCTGATACAGAATCTCTCCGCTTTCCTATTTGACCTAACGCATCATTTAAGAGAATATAAGCGCATTCAAACACAACCATAACAAAATTGTAACTACAACCTGGAGCCACATTTTTCTAAATTACTTTAGTCAACGTTTTGCTTAGTTCTCAATTCATTTTAAGCAAGGCAGAAAGAGCTTCACTCTCAGATAAAACTCAGTTATCTTAAAAACGTAGGGAAAGCTTCATGTTTAGAGGTATTTGGAAAGAGCCATCTAAAACATCCTGCTCACATACTTCACAATAACTCCAGGAGCAAGCCTGTCTCCTGGACCAGAGGTTTGTTTCCACAAAGTACAAACACTACATCACATTCCCAGAATAATATACTGTGCACAATAACCAAAGCATTCCCAAATATTTCACTGTGCAGCTCAGCCAATTCTTAATGCTGAGGAGATCCTGAACTCCGTTTCACGTTCATCCCTTCACTAGTAGCTGCAGACTTAATTCATTTTCTGTCAAAAAACATTGTGGCTTTTTTACCTGAATGCTTGCATCACAGACAGACGGCTCAGGGAAGATAAACTTTGATGAGTTTCGACATCTCTGGGACAAGATTAAAAGCTGGCAGGTAATGCTCATATCCACAGTGCTGTTCTTCATAGCTTCTGCAGCACAAAAGCTTGCATAGGAAAACCAGACCTCTTTATATACACCACAACGAAAAGAAATGCTCAGAAAAACTGCAAATTAGCTTCTAAAAAGAAAAATAATGTCTCTCCTCATCCTACTCACAGCCTAAGCAAATAGCCTGCATCTCTGAAGCTCCAGCACTTGTGTAGGAACTTCCCCCATGGGAACAGGCATACAGATTGGAGGAGGAGGGTGATGGGAACTAGAATCAGGCCTTGCAAATAGCTTAATTAGAACAATCAAGAGAGACAATTAACAGCATAAACTCAAGTCAAACAAGGAAAGTCTCTAGGGCAGAACTTTTTGCTTCTCACAGCATGGATCTCAATTATTTTACCCTGTGACTGAGAGGAGCTCTGTGCTAACAACCCAGGCCACCCAGAAGCAGCAGTATAAGGCAAACAGCAAAGCCTCCAAACGCCCGAGGCACGCATCCCTCACCTGCCCAGTGGGTACAGTCAACAGAAATACAAGCTTTTATTTGTTGTACATTTATATTTTTTCTTTTTCCAGAAAATTTTCAAGCATTATGACACAGATCATTCAGGAACCATTAACAGCTACGAGATGCGCAATGCAGTCAAAGATGCAGGTAACCTCTCTTAGCATTCAATGCCCAAAGAAACCTTACTTCAGTTATCTATCACAGGGTGAAATAGGGAACACAGTGTAGCCTTTTATTAAAAAGAGAGCCTACAGAAATTCAAATACCCCTTTTTCCCTTGACAAACCTTCTCAAATGCCCAAACGGCATGTCTTGTCTGTCTTGTCAACTTCAGCTCTTTAAACTTTCCACTGAATAAAGCTCTGCTGTCTTAAGGATCTTCCACTGCTGTTTAGGGGGACCAGCGAGCCGTGAAGACCTTTGATTTCATTTAAGCTGTGGATTCTTTGTGTAAAATAACAATCAGAGAACAACAAAAAACCTTCAGCCCAAGCCTACAGGCACTGAAACCAAGGCAGAGCAGGTCAATGTCCAAGTTTGCATCAGAGGCAACTGGATGGATGTTTCTTGAGTCCTGCTGATGTTTTGTTGTGGCACTAAGCCACTGCGGGCTCAGTCTCCTCCTCTACTGGTGCAACACGTTGCAAAAGCTGCAGTTAATGAAACTCATCCAGCAAAGAGAGGATTTTGTCTTTTCTGGCTGCTTGTCTCAAGCGCATTGGTACGCTGCGTTCCCTGGACAGCAGGCCTCCCCCAGCAAGTGTCTTTACCAGCTTCTATTTCTCTAAGGGAGCAAGGTGGTTCCTTTAATCAGAAAATCTGTAGCATCACTATAAACCTAAACGTGATGATTTCAGTGACACTTTATCGTCAGTAGTATTTTGGCACATCAGTTACCAGCTCATCAAGGAACATAAACAGATGGCGATCTTGTACTTCACAAAATATCAGTGATGTCCTTTGCTAAGGACAAAACTACACCTGGATTTTGACTCCCGCCGCGGTAGAAATACGGGCCGTTTTTATTTTCCAAGTTCTCATTCTCACCACGAAAGTTGCCAATGGAAAAAAAACCAAAACAAAAAACCCCCTCCTACCCCGACATTAGAACTAAGAACACATTTTGCAATAAGAATTTCTCAGTGTTACAAGCACGTAGGCTGTGCATGACCTTGCATTTACCCAACAACCAGCAGCACCCAAGTCACTTCATGAAGTGTGGTTGTACGCTGCGGCAGCCAGTGCCACAGTTGGGTAACGCCACATCGAGGAGTTACTGCCATATCTTTTTTTCAACCATTGTGTAATTGTGTTTTCATAGCAACTTCCTCATGGTTCTGTCACCCATTTTTTGTTGCTTTGCTCTTACTGTGCTCAGCTAAGCTGCAGACTCGGCGGTGTAGATCTGATCTCTTCATGCTTACAGTGTGAGGTAACTCACATGCTACTGGCCCTCTCAACTCACAATTTTAAAATGTTACTCCTGTTTTAAGAAAGCAGCTGGACACAGAGATACTTGTTATAGCTTTAATTCATTTTATTTAGCCACTGTAGTAGTACCCTCCAGCCTGAGCCTCGGCCAGCCCTGGGAAGCACTTATGGCCAAACCTTTCCTTGAGGCCTGACCGGCACCAGCGCTTCCCCCCAGCCACAACCCAGCTGTTTCTGGTTCTCTGCAGGGTTTCGGCTGAACAACCAGCTCTACGACATCATCACCATGCGCTACGCTGACAAGAACATGAACATTGACTTTGACAGCTTCATCTGCTGCTTCGTGCGCCTGGACGCCATGTTCAGTGAGTGGCTGCCCTGGTTTTGCTGCGCTGCCTCCCGTCCTCGCCCCCAAAACACACTTGTACTCAAAGCACACTGCCTACGTATAGTTTTAACAATTTATGTGCCTAGGGACTCTAAAAAGATGATGTCCATCCCCCACAAACACAAAAGAAAATAAGCCATTGCATTTCTCTTTGTATTAGCTAAGGAAAACCGCAGCAAAAATACTTGCTGACCATGAAAGTAAATACCTGCACAAGTTTGCACAACACCGCAGGAGCACAATTTGGTTTGCTATCTGGGATAACCTTTACCCCCGCATTAAAGTAATTTAATCTACTCTATATACTTTTGTTTCCTTGCTTTAGGGGCATTCCACGCCTTTGATAAAGATGGAGATGGCATCATTAAGCTCAATGTCCTGGAGGTAAACTGGTTTACATCAGTATGTCTAACACAAAGTCACAATACTAAGTTTTATTTGCATTTTTCATTACACACATTCTCAAGGGAGCCTGTGAGAGTTGGTCTGAAATCATCATCCAAGAGACAAGAGTCCACAAAACCTCCTAAAAATTTTGCTTATTTTACACAGAAAACACCTGTATCCACAATCTGCCAGCAACTGCTGCTCTGTAAGACTCCAGCTGGTCCGGAAGGGCACAATACCTCAATACCTTCATATCATCTTTAAAGCACTTCAAAAACCATGGGAGCTCTTTTAATGAGGCAGTTTAAATCAAATATACTTTAGTTGAAAGGGTTAACCGATAATGGGGTTTAACATAATTCTCTACCTTTTTTTAAATCTTATTAAGACGACTTAGAAAGTTTCAAATTAAAAGCGTGTCTTCTGCTAGGGAGATCACAAAAACCCCTTCACTTTTTGCAAGGGAAGGAGGAATAGGAGCAAGAAGCCTAAGACAAAGTTCCCCACTGTCAGTACGCTTCACACTGAGTATCACCAAGCAGCTGCCTTCCAGTTAGGGAGACGGTGGTGTCTCAGTACAAGTTGTTAGGAGGATGCCGAAAAGTTTTTCATCCTTTAATTCTGACTCTTCTTTCAGTGGCTACAGCTCACGATGTATGCGTAACACCAGAGCCAGCACCCACCTTCATCAAGGAAAACGCTCAGGACTCCTGTTTTGAGAGCATTTGCTCATTACATGCTTCACTCGCCGAGATGAACAGCACAGGGGAAGAACCCCTTGGAAAAAGAGACAGCCGTACTCACGTAGGCAAACCAGCGCGCATATTCTGCAACTACTTTTAGAACTTGCTGACATTTTCCTTCCAGCACCAAGGATTAATTTATTGATGACTGAATTAAGCTTCTTCTGCGTGGTAACGACATGGAGCATGCGTCGTTATTCTGCTTATGCTGACAAGTGGAAAAGTCTTCCCTCGAGTCAGGCAAAACTGGGACTGTATCTGAACTGTGAAAGTCGGAAGTGTTTACTACCGCCCTGTAATTAAGTCATTAACACTTTGTCCTGCTTTTGATACTGTCATTTCGGCCTCTTCATAATGTTGACTGAATATTTCACATGCGATTGTGCTAGAAGACATTAATATTATGCATCCTAATCACTTTTGTTGTTACAGTTGGCTCTCCGCTACGCTAGAAATGTGGAATTTCTGCAATACAGACTGCAATACCTAGGCACATCTGGGTCTTGTATCAGAACACAGCAATTTGCTCTCATTTTCAGTAGCCCCATAGTATCTTCATCTGTAAGTACAATTAGTTTAATTGAACTGAAAATAAAATCAAGTGGATTTTGGCCTAAACTTTAGGGTTGTTTTTTGGTTTTATTTTGAAAGAACAGAGGAGGATGAAATGCTGAGCACTCTTTCATCACTCTCCTCAATATACAGCAGCTTTTGAAGTTTTATGGCAAGCATGGAATCAGTTTCATTTCACACACTTGCCAGGTTGCTCCTTGAATTTTTAAAAAAAAAAAAAAAAAGCAAGGAAAAAAAGCACTTGAGGTTGACAGGTTCCATCGTTACCAGCTTTAAGGATGACAGGCTTTCAGAACTGAGCAATCACTGATCGATATAAAAATGGCAGGCAAAAAATTGTGCAAGAAAAGCTGTGAAGAGATCAGACTTTGTCAGGAAAACCTTCTACTTAGTTCTCTTGTGATGAAAAGTAACAAAGCAACCTACTATTGTAAAGCAAAACTGTAAAAACAAATCATAGCATCCACTTAAAGTTATTCCAGTAAGTAGCACATTTAAACTAAAGGTCACTAGGAAACAGAAAACCTTTTGACTATTAAGTTCTGGTGCTGTAGCTTGCTCTGAAAGAGTAAGAAAATCCTATAGTTTATCTGAAGAAGAGTTACTCTCCTTCAAATTCTTTTAACTCAAATAACATTTTAAAGATGACTTAAGAACACCAGAAGCTCTGGGTTCCAGCACATGTTATCTCCATTTAGCTGTTATTTTCCATAAAAAAAAAAATTTGGCAGAGATGCTCTTAGTTACGGTGTCCAGAGAAAAACAAAATCTGTCAGTCAAAAGATCAAAATCAGGATTTTTGATTGGCAGCTCGAAACTGGTCCTTAAAGTCCTGGTGGGTGAACTACCAACAGCTCTAGAGAGCTTCCCCTTGCAACAGCCCGTGAAACAAGGGAGTCAGTACATCATCTTGGCAGCACCAGCTGGGTGGACAGTTCCCATTTTCCCTACCAGATGACTAGGACTGGGATTCCTGCACACTGGGAGCAGAAACTTGCAACTCCCCTACCAGTGTGGAGCTTCAAAGTGGCCTGTCTGGTTTAATCCAGCCCTCTTTGAGGAAAAAATCCCGAACAAAGTCCAGTTCTACCGAATCTTGTGAAAGTATCATTCCATTCAAAACAAAGAAGAACCAGACTGACAAACCATAACAATATAAAGAACTTATTTATTTATTTTTCTTCTTTTTTTCTTCTTTTGCTGTGTAATGTTTCATTATTATGCTCACAGTTTTGTACCAAAGTGAAAGAAGAAAACCAAGGTCAACCTGTGCACATGTTCTACACAGCTTAAATTATTAAATATTCAATCATGTTGTTTTATTCCACTTCCATTCTTCAAAAAGACTGTTAAACACTTACAACAAAATGAAATTTGAGAAGCTGGCAGGCGCATATAGCAATATACACCTACACAGTTTGCTCTTTACTTTCCCTATTAAATATTTTACAAACAGTAGCTGAAACTGTTTCCTTATCCTTCCTCAAATATTCTACAACTCTGGACAATTGTTTGACTGTTTGAATGATAGTACCTTACAAGCCTGAAAACCAAGATTCATCTGTACCTCTGTTTTAATTCAAAAGAAAGGGAAAATATTTTCTCAACACCATGTTTTTGTTTCTGGGAACCTACAGTTTATCGTGAGTTTTCAGTTATCATTTACCTTGATCCGGCATTATTGTACAGTTTGAGAGTGTGCGTTCAGAGCTGCACTCCTTCAAACACACCGCGCAGCCAAACTCCTGCTACTTTGCAGAAGTCAGCTCGTGCACTGATAACGTGTTTAAAGTCTGCAATCCACACCTAAGCGACGCAAGGCAAGCAGAAGCTGGGATATTCAATGCAGCAGGGTTCCCTCTGGACTCTTCCACATACAGAAGCAGCAGCATTAGGCCATAAAGTATTTTGCACTGTCAGCTAACTTTTTCCCCTGTGACTTGAAGGAAAAAGGAGCAATGAATATAGACCAGTCCTAGCATTGTCTTATCATTGAATAGACATGAAGCTATCGGGGTCGGGGCAGGTTAAGCTTTGTAGCACATGTGAACTTTTAAGTGACTGCTTTACGCTGCTCACACCCTCCTTTTGGAGCTCGGGCAGGGCTTGGGACGCCTATGGCGCAACAAGATGTCACGTTTTTGAAAAGAATGATATAAGAGGTTTCAGTAGTGCCCGGCCCACATTTTGTATCATAAAAGACCATTAATACCTCTGAGCACTTTCTGTCTGTTGAGGAGTCTCATAGCTTAATAAGCCCAATGTCAGTCCTGCTAAGAGGAAAACAATGGCTTGCTCCCCAATGGGCCTTCCGTATTTAGTCAGTCATATAGCAAGTCCAGAGCTCATTATTTAACATTTGACTAATAAAAATAAACACAGCTAATCATAAAATAAACCCTCACTCTACTCACTCTTCCACTCATAACTTTTTACCTGCATAAAAAACAAACTGAAAACAAAAATTGTGCTGAAACAGGTTTAAGATGTGCAATACTGCTTTTCATGCAAATATTACTCCATTAAATTTCACAAATAGTCTGCCTTCCCAAAGCTACTGACACTGTTTGATCAGAGCTGCATCGGGAGTCAAATCCCTGGGCTGCAAGACCTGAGAGGATCTCATTAATTGGCTACCAAGCCAACACATTAGTTCACCGCCCCCCTTCTGCAACTGCCTCTGGAAGAAGTGAAGGGCCGCTAGCAACAGCTGGACTGAATTCCAGCTGAACAAACAGGAAACCTCCACACAGAACTCTAGAGAAACCTGGGGATTTCCACAGCTTCACAACAACTTACTGGCAAATCCTTTTAAGATATTCTCAGGACAAAGCAGCACAGCTTTTTCCTCTGAACCCCTCAGCAATTTTAAAAATTGTTTTTAATTTATGAAGCAAAATTTTATAAACACTCACGCAACTCTTTTTCCTGCCTTTTATCCATTTGAAGATTCTTACAATATATCTGAAATGACCTAAAAGGAGCAAAAGACACCACTGCTAAAGTTAAAGCTGGATTTCGCAAGTCCAGACTTTTCAGGAGGACTGTTTTCAAGAGCAGATAAGGAAGTGTCATGGACTACAAGAAAAGGAAGTCTGCTTCCACCAACTAGAAAAGATAAACCCAACAAGCAATCAGGAATGCAAATAAAGTGTAATAACCGTGTTTGTTGCAACACCTAGTGAGAAAGATCTTTACACGTTCCTGAAAATGGCTGAAGGAACGTAAAGACTCACAAGG
>VWZZ01002130.1:240374-286698 GCA_013399095.1 Psophia crepitans | reverse complement strand
AAAAAAAAAAAAAAATATCTACTCTCGCACCCTGTATTTCAGAATGCTACAGTCATTCCACATGCCTTGTCCTCAGGACACACACCTCCACAGCTTCACTTCAAGCACAGTCCATGAAGGACAGCTTGAGATATTCACATGGTTTATGCCACACTTCTACATGCTCCCTTCGTTCTGGTTCAAGAAAAACCAAAAACAATACCAGAAAAAACACTCCTGAACTTTGATAATTTTGGAAATGGTTTAAGTATTATGCAGTCTTCCGCTTTTAAGTCATGAGAAAAAACTCTCTTGGAGACTCTAGAGCAATACAGCCTGCATCAGAAAACATTTACACTGCTCAGAGATTTCCCTGAACTTGATTCTCTCAAATTGCTTCATCCACAGACCACAGAAAGAAAGAAAGAAAAAGAATAGAAAAAAAAAAAACCCAAACCCAAGCAAGCAACCAAACCCACAAACACACACCCCAAAAACTCAAAATAAAAATCCCTTCAAAACAGCCTGGGGTCTGAGGCACATATTGGGTTTTTTTCCTGCACAAGCAGCTTAATAAAAAACCCAAACAAATTACCACAAAAGTACTGGAACTTCAGAGATTCCTATATCTTTGAAGTAGGATGCTAGTGCATCACATTCCAATTTTACTCCTGTCTCACAAAGAATCATCAATGTCAAGCAATTATAGAGAAATTATGCTTGTCCACTCAGACAATACAAAAACAGTATTCTTCAGAGAAGGCCCTAAAGTTCTTCGATTTGATGGCAGATGGAACATCCATGGGCTTCCCTCAATCACTCTCCTGGCCTAAAAACCACTTTTATACTCAAAGAATGAGGCTATAAAACTTATTTGGTCTACGGTTGGCATATCAAGCCTCAAAGTAGTGGTGAAGGAGGTGCCCAGTAAAAACAGTGCATTCAGTTCGTTTGAACAGCGCTGGATTCATTTATAAGCAGCTCAGTTTTGACACTGGGCTGTCTCTACCCTCTGTTACAGTTTAAGGAAAGCTCAGCTTTTTATTATCCTGAGCAGCAAGTTAGGCAAAAGTGAACACAAAGCTCCTTGCTAGGTTAGTCTCATTGATTAAGAGAGCTTTTTGCTAAATTAGTGTCGTTATGGGAGAGGGGATCGCAAATGCAAGAAGTCCACATCACGAACTTAATGGGTAAAGTTTTCCACCAAAAAGGGACACCTGCAAAGGAACCCTGACAAGCAGGAATAGTCTCCCCCTCCACACTGGCTTCTCTGAGGCACCTCCTATGTATTTTTGCATAGACTTTTACATGCGATATGCATTTTGTATCCTCAGCTTCTGCTTGAGAACTGTCAACTTTAAAATCCATTAAAATCCTGCTCCATTCTTTCCAGTAGAGTGTTGGTGAACTTGATATAGCCCAAGCCAATTAAGGCAGTTCACTACAGAAACAAGACACCACCTGAGCAGATACACTCTGACAGGCAGTGCCTTTGCATTTCTCTTAGTTTGCTCCATCATGAAAACATGGGACTGCAAAAATCAGTCGCTAAGATTCCAAATAAAATCAGGAATCCAACTATGGTGTTGTATCGAGATAGCAGTGGTTATACTGGTATTTAACAAAAACTGACACCACTTACTTCTTTCCTGCACATAAGGACCTCTATTTAAAAAGACTAAGATCGCAAAGGACACGAGTGGAGTCACTGTTCTGGCTGTTTTGCTGCTGCTGGCGTAACGCCCAAGAAGTAACTGCTTTCCTTCAAATAAACAAAATACCTCAGGAGGTATAATATTAGGGCAGTCTGTCACTGCATATATTGTGCCAGTTACAGCAATTTTACACAAGGAATAAAAAATAAGTTACAATTAACATTAAAAAAAATTAATTTATTCCAGTTCTCCATAAAATACCTTTTCTTTTTATGAAGAAAGTAAAAATGTACACTGGATATTCAGGTTACACTGTTAGAATTTATGATATTCTGGTTTGCAGAATTTTATTAAAATCGGCTAAAAAAATTGGATACAACATAAAGACAGACATGTCTTAGACATTTAACAGGTTTCAAGCTGAGTTTGCGAACGCCAGCACCTATTGTAACGTAAGTTCTCGACACCCCTCTGGACTTTCCAAAGACTCTCAGACTATGCTTCTTAAAATAAAAAACAAAACAAACCTACCCATGGAATAAAAACAAACAACAAAAACCTAAGGCAGACAAGAGGAGGGAATATTCTTATCTGTCAATGAATTAAAAACTTCAAAGAGTTTTCCATTTGGGCCAAGTATTAATTGACCAGCCTAATTCCTACAGAGTGCAACACAACCCGCAGTCTCTGTAGCACGGCATTTCAGCCCCACTCCATTTTTGCATTCCAAGTGGGAAAAGAAAGAGGAAAGACTGGAGTAAGAAACTGATATTATTTGGAATCATTCTGATGTATAAAATTACTTCCCAATGTGGGAGGTGAAAAGCTTCATGAGTCAATCCTGCTGTCATCCTCAGCATGTCTTTCAATGTGTCCTACAGCATCCTAGACAAGAACCAGAGAAGTCAGTTAATAATAACAACTATTTTTTTAAAAAAAAAAAAGCAAAACCAGCAAAAAAACCCCACAAAAATACTTCGCAAAACATTCTTGACACCTCAGTGAAACTGACATTGTAAATATACATTTTTGGCTTAAGGCTTCTAAAAAATTAAATTAAAAAAAAAAAATAAAATCAATGCCAAGCTATTATATCACATATATAAAGTATCTCACATACCACATGATTCAAGGCAAATAAAAATCAGCTTCTTTTCCAATCACAAGGGTATATCAAATAAACACATCATATCCAAAGACAGTGCTTAAAGAGAAATTAAAGATTCTTCTTCTGTTTCTTAGTTCTCAAAGAAATCTCCTTCCATTGCCTATTTTGAATAGCATTCAACAGGAAGGTAGTTTATATTGCCAAGGAGTAAAATGAAAAAGTGGATTTTACTAACCAGTCTATAGGTAGCCCTCTTCCCACCCACCCCCGACCCTTTCTACATCACTTAATCCAACTAGCATTCAACTCTTATGTCTTCTTCATTTTTTTTCCCCTCCATCTATGCTAACATTTACTCAGAAATTTATGCATTATATTTAAAGATTATTAGCAAAACCAATGACATGTGAAAAATAAACAGCATCAGCATCCACAACAATGAAGGGGGTAGTGATGGATAAAAATTAAGAGGATAAAAATCTGTTTCAAGACTGATAGTTGTTCATCTTAAAAATATTTTCCCTACAAAAGAATTATATAGTTTTATATATATAGTAATCAAAATTTATTCTAATATTTCAAGAATTTTACCAATTCCATGTAATATTTTAGGATCAAACTGCTTTAAATTGACCGTATCTCAAGTTATCGTACTTTGCTGCACTCTTCATCTGTCACAGGTTGAACCCTATGAGCCTTGTGTGACTGTAACTGTATGCAGTTAAGCTTTTCAAGACTAGAAGAATTTAACCCTTTCTAAGAGAAACAGCATCAAGTTCCACAATTGTGGGGACATAAAGTACTTCACACTACCAAATACAGCCATGTTAGTTCAACCACAGACCTGCTTGGAACCTTTCCTGGAAGTAAAGAAAGCATCGCAGTTCTTCCAACGACATTTTAGGGTCTGAAAATTTGGGTTGGTGTGGTCAGTTAGCAAGTGTTGTTTCAGGTGGTCCACGACTCCAAAGATCAGTGAACATCCATGCCACTGGTAGAAAAAACATGACAGAATAAGCCACGGAAAAAGAATTTTAGGTAATGCTTTTCTTCTTGCAACTTGACAATATTATACCAAGACTGTTCATACACATGCCACCTCCTGTAACTTTTTAATCTTTTATCCCATTTCCATTATCAATGGCCTCTATTGCTTTAATTACAGCTTTACAAAGATTCTTCCTGCCTCTAGCCAAGCCTGGACCATTAGCAAAAATGGCAGAAGGAAGAGAGAAACGAAGTCTTTACAAGATTAAAGCTTACCTGAGACAGAATTATTAGGAATTTAAATAAACATATTTAGCAGAATAAATCAAATTTTTTTATGTCACTCATCTGATTTTTTTTTTGTTTTAAAGTTACACATCACTACCTAAAAATTGCCAGAAAGAAAAATAATTTAAGATGCTACTAGCAACTTTCCCTGAGCATACACATATACTAAAGACCATGTAAACTTAAAATAGTGAGACATATATACTTACATTTAAAACATACATATACATTTAAAAAATAGTATTGACTTGTAACAAATTAAAGGTCAAGCTATTCAAAACTGAGTAGTTACCACCCCCAGAAAAACCAGCCTAAAAAGTGTAACACAAAGGCTAAAAGCATTTTGCTCATTACCCAGCAACGATAATTCTGCATTAGATTAAGCCTCACAGCTCTGACACTGCCATCATAGCATCCTGTGTAGATCTGTAAAAGAAACATTTACGGATAAACAAGCTGGAAAAAAACGGGAAAAAAATAAATCAATTTTGAAGGAGCCTTCAGTGTAGAATATATTAGGTGAACAGTAAGATATCAACATGCAAGGCTTCTAAATTTTTAAAAAAATGGGTGTAGCCTAGTTCTTTTAAGATTTGCATTCATAGTTTACAAAAACCTACTAATGAATAAGAAATGTTTCTGCAACTTCTATTGTTGAAAGTATCATGTGTGTTAAAGTTCAGAAAGCTTTAAAATATAATGTTACTATCCACTGGAGTGAAAGAAAAAATAATTCAGGGGTAAATGTCAAGTTGAATGTATTTCCAGGACTTAACCAGTTATATGTATATCAAAATGGGATGGAAAGAAAGGGTGAGGAAGAACATCAGAGTTTCAAAAAGCAGACAGATGCAGATCCTGAAAAGGTAGGGGAAATAGCACCTTAAAAACCACTTTTGTTAGGCAAATGCTCTACATAATAGAGTCCTCACATAATACAGAAAACCCTGCAAGCTGATGATTTGTTGCCTCTGTTGCCTCTTGGAAATTCATCACTAGCATCTAACAGTCAGTCAATCTGCTGCGTGTAAGAGACTACACTTTACTACTAAGACTGCTCCAGAAAACGATCATCTTTCACTTGTCACTACACTTCTCATCTGAACGCCTCTTTGATTTGAGAATGCCCAAACCAGATTATTGCTGAGGGACAGTTCAAGCTTCCGACTGTAAGCACAAGCCTGAGAGCACTTAGTGCTCCATCTCACTGTGTCCAGTTCTGGGCTCCCTAGTTCAAGAAAGACAGGGAGCCACTGGAGACAGTCCAGCAGGGGGCTACCAAGATGATTAGGGAACTGGAGCATCTCTCTTATGAGGAAAGGCTGACAGATCTGGGTCTGTTTAGCCTGGAGGAGACTGAAAGGGGATCTCATCAACACTTATAAATATCTAAAGTGTAGAGGAAGGGACCAAACTCTTCTCAGTGGTGCCCAGTGACAGGACAAGGGGCAACAGGCACAAACTATAACACAGGAAATTCCATCTGAACATGGGGAAAAATGTTCTTTATGCTGAGGGTGACCGAGCAGTGCAACAGGCTGCTTAGAGAGGCTGTGGAGTTTCCTTCTCTAGAGATACTCAAAACGCCCCTGGATGCAACCTCTGCAATCCTGTGCAACCTGCTCTAGGTGATCCTGCTCTAGCAAGTGGGTTGGACTAGATGATCTCCAGAGGTCCCTTCCAACCCCTACACATCTGTGAATCTGTGAAATCTGGGCACCTAAATCAAATGCATACCTCGGATTAGGTTCTATCAAAGGTTATTATATGTTTGAACATGGGTGAAGTTTTCTCTCGCATCTGTGTCTCTTGAGTAAAAGCTATAACAGGCTCGATGCTTGAAAAGGAGGAATATTTTACTATTTCTAGACTCTTCATTACAATCATCACTGTTAACAGAACTATTATTTTTAAGACCACAGAAAGTTAGAAGATAATTTTTCTCCAGAGAACAATATTACATAAATACAAAGCTGTTCTAGAAACATGATTTTTTGGCTGACATTTCTAAGGTCTTAGTCTGACAGCAGGTTGATTTCATTATCTGAAAAATTTAAACTCTCTTGTATATGCTTGTGGAAATTACAACCTTCTCTGAGACAAGTGAAAAGAAGGAAGTTACCATGCTCTTGTGGATGGTCATACACATGATCATATCTGTGTGGCCTCCATAAACTTGCAAGCGGTCATGTGACTTGAAAGAAACAGAAACAGACACTTAATAGCAAGACAGTTACTAGCCATTTTTCACAGACATGCAAATGACAGTGCTTCCAACAGCAGTTTCCTGGGTAACAACAAACTCCCCTGGTGGATTCCAAACTTCATAGCCACCACGAAAGCCCACTTTTGCTTACATTGCTTCTGTGAGTCTTTTGTCCAACTAAGCATTTGGTCTTTCAAGCAGACAGAACTAACATTTCCCCACTTTTCTGAGATGTCATTATCCTCATGGGATAACCCAGGTTCTAAAAAAATGGGTTAGGCTATATTATTTAAAACTCATGTATTCTGGCTGGTGAGACAATTATATATTCTCAGTGACCAGAAAGAGAGGGATGGGCCAGAGACCAGTAATTACAAAGATAACTTCTATTTGACTTCAACATTGTTAATTAACACACCCTAAGTAAAATCTAGTAACCATCTATTTTCTTACCTGCAGTTCATAAACACGAACAAATTTATCCAGACATGCTGTCACCATCACTTTTCCAAGAATGTTCACAACCGTTACTGCATGGTTATGGCCTTTATAGATCCGTACCAGCTCTCCAGTCTATGTCAAGAAAAGGTAGAGGCAAATAGTTGTTTGTTTTTTTTTTTTAAAAAAAATTAAAAAAAAAAAATTAAAGACAACAAAAAACTGAAACCCAGTTTTATCTAATCTGGATAGGGTAGCTAGCGTCAATGCTCACTACTCAAAAAAATGGAAACACCTTTTATTAGACTTTCATTTCCTGTGAGGTCACACCTAGATTACGATCAAATACTACTTTTCCTTTTTTTCACCCAAGCTAACACAGAGCCATTCCAGTACAACCGAAATACATGCCACGATGGAAAGTGTCTACTTCTCTTTACAACATTAGTTACATGTTCCCACCAATCCCGCAACTAGTGCTGTGCTATTAGTACTAGCAGTATTTATGTAGCCAAAAGGATCAGTAAGCAAATGTAGCTAAATACACAGAAATATACAATATATTTGTCAATTAAAATTTACCTCTGATAAGGTTCTTAATCTAACTTGTTGCATAGCTACTTGAATGCTTCTGCTAGGACAGGAGAAAAATGGTGTAAAAAAGGAAGAGAGTGAAAGGCTAGAGACAAAGCATCCAGGACAGAATAACAGCTTTTGAACCAGCTAGCTGGAATGCTGTTTGTGTTCCTCAAGTTTTTTCTGTAATAAAGAAAGTCTTCCTCCACCAGAATATCTGATATGGCTTCGCTCTGAACACTTTCCATATTATCAGCACATATGTAGTAATATTTGCAAAAGCAAGATCTCCAGATAAAAAGGCATTGCATATCATATTAGAAGATCATAGAATCATAGAATGGTTTGGGTTGGAAGGGACCTCAAAGATCATCTGGTTCCAACACCCCTGCCATGGGCAGGGACACCCTCCACTGGACCAGGGTGCCCAAAGCCCCATCCAACCTGGCCTTGAACACTGCCAGGGATGGGGCATCCACAGCTTCTCTCGGCAACCTGTACCAGTGCCTCACCACCCTCACAGTAAAGAATTTCTTCCTAATGTCCAACCTAAATCTCCTCTCTTTTAGTTTGAACCCATTCCCCCTTGTCCTATCACTACACTCCCTGATAAACAGCCCCTCGCCAGCTTTCTGGATGATTACATGTTTATGTTTCCCAGGGTATTTTATCCTCTGCATCCCTCCTTAGCTACAATGCATAGTTACATTGACAAAAATCATATGACTTCCTTTTCTGGAAGCTCTTCTGCCACAACAGTCAGTCAAAAATACTGGAAATACTAACTTTATAGCACAGGAATTCATTGCCTTAATAGCAAAAGCCATTCCAACTTTATATGTGAGACTTACGTGAATATTGTGGGCATGGACAGACTGATCACTGGAGCCACTGAATACCAGATCATTCACAACCTTAAGAGAAAAAAAAAAAAAAAAAAAGGAGAGAGAACAGTTTATTTTTGTAAACAAATATGGAAACATGCAAGCAAAACATGACTCTCTTCAGTTTAAAGTTGCACTGTAATATTTCCTAAATTTGATAGTCTTAAAATCAACAGTGAGTATGGGGAAAGAAAAGAAGCACGCACTGAATTCTTTACATAAGAGCTAGAAAACATTCTTTACATAAGAGCTATACCGTCCTAATGACTTTTGACGCTTCACAATTGACATTAGAAGCTGTTAACTTGCAGCGCAGCAGGCTAACTCATTCTGCCTATGGACTATTCTCAGGGACAGCTCAGCAGCAGACCAGGGACCAGGCAAACAATGCAGAATGCTGCTCTCCATAGGCACAGTAAAACACACCGTTTCCTGGAAATACTAGGTGTGCTGTGCACTTATATTCTGGTCACATAAGAAAGACTGTGCTCCTAACACGTACTAACCTAGAAAGGAAGCTTAGCAGATCCATCATGGATCAAGAAGGGACCATAGTATGCTGCCATGCACACAGGACTAGGATAGTCTACAGGGCAAAAAGTTTGTGCCACTGCAACGTCATATCTAAAGAGACAAATACAATTTATGTAAGTCATCCCCTATCTGTTACGTGATAGTGGTCACAGCAAAATAGCCAGACAAGCATATGCTCCAGCTTGTAATCTCTGGGGTCAGAAACCTGTAAATAAGTGATAGTGATTCTTCTATTAAAAAAAAGACAATGACTTCTCTAGAGTTACATTTTTTCCAGTGTCCTCTGAGGTTTGTACAATCAGGGTACGTGAAAACCAGCTCCATCTTTTCCCCAGTGCTCCCTCTGTGGGCCAACTCACATTTCAAGATTCCCTGAATCTTCTAACAGCATGAAACAAACATGCTTCCTACATACACACCCTCAACAGTTTTACTGGGAACATGAGATATGGCAGCCAGCCAGAAGCAATTTTCCTACCAAATTACTCAGGTTTTATCTATTTTAAATAGATAATTCCTCTATTTCCTACCACAATCTGCTTGCCATTAGATGAGAAAGACAGAAAAAAATCCACACCATTTTAAGCATTCTTTGTCAAAAATATATCTTCAGACACTTGCCTTCATGCAGAGTATAGTCTTGCTGTGACCCTCCAGGGTTCTGAGAAGCAGACCGTTCCTTGCATCTCGCACACTGATGGTACAGTCATAGGAGCCCACTACCAACAACTTGCGTGCTCCTTCCTGAGCTGTGGCTAGACAGCTCACTGCCCGAGGGCCGTGGCATTCAAAGGTATCAACCTGCTTGTTGTTCTGTTGGGGGAGGAAAAAGTGGTATTTAAGAATTAAAACTTTGTTATGACACAGACTAGAGTCCTACGACTATGTGCTATGGCCCTTAGTCCTTTTTGTGTTGTACTTGTTACAGTATCTGACTTGAGTTTCGTAACACACCATTTCAGCAGTGATGAGTTGCATCTTAACAACTAAGTTTACAAATCAAGGAAATAACTCCTTATGTTGGGCTTCAATTTTTCTGTCTTTTAAAAAAGATTTTATTATCTAGCAACAGTCCAGTAAATCCTCCTTCTGAGTTACAACATAACACTATTATGTAAAAAATGCAAAACAGAATAAATTTGTAAAGATATATTTGAGAAATTAGTCCAGGATCCATAAAACCAATAATCAGAAAATTAATTTATTTAAATAATTGGCTTTATTCACTTTTAAATAACATCAGAACTGCTGATCAAGCCTCTTTGACAGAAAACCATGTGAACAAGTCTCTGCTATAGCTGCAAATGGAGCAGGCAGAACCAGTAACACATTAAAGTCTTTCACACTACTTCAATGGACAAGAAAGGAGGATTCACAAATAATCAACTGTGTCAGAAAACTCTCATGCCACATGACTCGTAGGCCAGGTAGAACCTTAAGGAAAAACATGACAATACAGCATTAAGAGAAAGGTAACCAGAGGAAAGGGGAGATAGGACAGCTTCATACACCGACAAAATAAAGGACCCAAAAGGTCTAACAGTGACCATTTATACCAAAATACTTTCATTACAAATACATTTATTACTCAAGAGAAGGAACATAAACACCAAGTGGAGAGAAACAGCATCGCAACAGGCTTTTAGGTGCCAACATTTAAAAAACCTAACCTTTATGCTGAAAGTAACCACGCTGCCATTTGCAAGGCCTGCATAAAGGATCCGCCATCTACTGTGTAAACAGAGCACTCGATCTTCCAACTTAAACTGTTCCATGCACTCTCTGGTCTGGCAATAGAAAGAAGTAATTAAAGCTTTTCATTAACTGAAAACAATTCAGGGAAAAAAGCCTTAAGTGAAGATAATTTTCCCCTACAAACCGCGTTTTTTGAACCAACAGAGCTGGAGAAAAACACGTGGAAGTCTAGTGTCACATGGCAGTTAGATCCTCGTTTTAATAAGCTCACTCTCATTGCTGAGACTTGACTGTACTTCAGCAACCAGTTGTAACCCTAAAAGCTTTATTCTAGTCACAGCCTCTCATATATATTCTGTAGTCTAAACTTCTGTAGACATTAATATACACACACGAAAAACTGTTACATGCTTGAATTTGAGGAATCCCCATGAAGTCCCCCACAGGGAAGTGCCATGAATCATCAGTTTAAGAGTTAAAAACCTCTGGCAGTTTGTTCTCTGAAGCAGATATGTGTTTTCTAGTCCTTCAAGCCACAGGCTGGACAAGCCTTTATCAATTTACGTTAAAAGTCCAGCTTCAGGAAGTCTCAGTCTGCTCTTCTACCTGCCCTCAGAATAACAGATATCTGTTCTCTCTACAGCTGCTCTACAAAGAGAGCAGTGCCTTCCATAAGCAATGAAGTTACAAATGCTGCAAGACAAATATGCTATTCATGGCCAGACAGCCACCCTGCACTTTGGTGTTCCCAACAGTCAGGCTCCCAACATGCTGGTCTGACAAAAACTCTGCTGACAAGCTAGCCAAAAGATTAGGGCAGTAAATCACCTAATGGTTTACTGGTTGGTTGGTTGGTTCCTGCTCCACGCTAATGAGGTATGAAGGGGCTGATGGACAGCTCATATGGGTTTAAAAGGCTTTTTTCCTTCATGTTTGTAAAGAAACACTCCCATAAAAATGCAGCACGTGTTAATCAACACAGAGCTTGAGTACCTTGATATTGTAACAGTTAATAGTGTGGTCGCTTGAGCCAGTGTAGAGTGCAGCATTCTTCCCATTTGTCTGAGTGACCAGGAGGCAGTTCACTTTTGAAGTATGCCCTTCAAAGATGGCCACACACTTCCTGCTCTAAAAAGGAAAGCGCAGGGTCTGTCAATATCAAGGCCCATAATGTCTCTCTGGATCAGTGTCTGACAGAGTAGGGTAGGACAGCTAACAAAAGCAGGACGCATGCAGCAATCTGTCTCCCCTTACCCTTTTCATAGGGAGAAGGGGATGGAGGAGAGGGAGAAGAGAGGTTTGAAGAAAAGAACAGCATAAAAAAGCAAACTTAGGAGCTTGAAAGAGCAGCTACTTCCTTCACTACATAGTTAGGTTTTACAAAAACAGAATTGCTAACTTGTGACTGCAGTTAATATAACACCATTCCCACAACCTTACTTACAACCAGATTGTAGGCACAAACAGTTTTGTCTGCTGAGCACGTATACAACAAATTCCCAAAAATCTGAATAGCATTCACTGCAGCCAGATGTCCCTCAAAGTTTCCCTCTGTAGGTTCTTCATCCTCACCCGGCTCTGAAGACACTTCTGTAGGACAGAGACACATGTACTTTGATTATGGCAACACACTCAACCAAAGATATTAGTGTGGTTTGTATTACCAAACCGCGCAACTGCTTCGTGGGCTCAGCACCTTCAAGTCAGATTCCATTGTAGGTCCCAGCTGAAGCCTGTAAGTGGCAGAAGGCAATTTAAAATGCCAGAAAGACATTTATATGATGTTAAGTCCAGAAACATCTTTAAAATAGCAAAAGGATTGTACTATTGTTTGTCCCACAGCTGTATGGAGACCGTGGAGCAGAAGTGTTTGTGTGGGAGGGGGTGGGGGGATGTAGAGGGGTCAAGGCACAAAGCATTCAATGAGAGATGACGCAAATGAGTATGCATCCCTTCCCACTTCAGTTTTTAGTGCAGGTTTTTATCTTCAGGGCAAAACTCCCCTCTGGAAGCAGTTTGATCTGGAGTTAACTCAAAGTCCTGCAAGATAACTATACACAAAGTATCAGAATAAAAACTTAAAATTATACCTGATGAGTTCTTTGATCCTCTTAGTGATGATATGGAAGTCTGCGTCTCAGCCACACTGTAACACAGAAATAAAGAGTAGCAAGATTGGACTTGGCGTGTTCATTTTCAGACAAAATACTGGTCTAGCAATACTTCAGAATACAAGACTCTGCACTTAATGGAAAATAGGCTGTGATAGATAAGCTCAAAAACAGGCTTTCCATGGAGGGCAGCCTTGTTCTTGTATTAAATTAGTACATAAGACACATTCATTTGTTGGACCAAAAAAAAAAAAAAGCAAATTCAATTCTCATTTTCCCTCTTATTTCACTCCTGAATGAAATTAAGAGTTATTGATGTTGTAAAACTTTCTGAAGGGGGGGTGGTGTGTGTGGGAGGGGTAGGGAGAGGCCTCTTATGAATACTGTATAATGCATTTAACTTTGAGAGATCTCTAATAATCTCACCTTCTTTTCCCATCATCCCTATAATTTGTCCCAATCTCACTGGTAGAGCTCACTTCATCATAACCAGAGCAAGATGCCTCCAGGACTGCGTGATCGACAGAGTGGCGGGAATCTCTTTTTGATGGACTGTCTGGTTTCTCATCTCCTGACTCTGATGAACCAACATCAACCACCTCACACTGGGGTGCTGGAACTTCCACTAGTTCCAGAGAAGCATCACTGTCATTTTCATCTTTGTTTCTTGCTGTTTGAGCACTAGCTCCACCCTCCTGTCTTGGAGGAGTGGATGTAGTAACCTTTTCTCCTTTAGGAACCTTTCCACCCTTGGCTTTCCGGACAGGCTTAGAGTCAATGATATCCTGTTCTGTATCACTGTTCTCTGGCACATGGGCTGCCCTCAGAGTTTTCTTCTTCCTTAACTTTCGCCTCCTCCTGTTCCCCTTCTCTGCTGGTACTACAGTGGTTGCCACCTGTTTCTCAGATGGTTCTGCTGATAATCTGGGGGTTTTATCCACTGGCATTTCTAGAAGGACTGAGCGCTTTGGAAGAGATGTGCCACACTGATCCCGTAAAAAGCTTTCGGTCACTGTATCATTTGTTTCTCTCTTGCTGAAAACAGACAGTGAATGAGGAGAAGGGTTCCCGGGAAGTCCAGCATTTCCCCTGTCTTCAGCAGGCTTGTGAACATCTTGATTAGCATGTTGGAAACAAGATGCCAGCTCTGATAGGGATATGGTTGCAGAGATAACTGGATACACTGATGTTTTCTGGTTGGTCTCCTCTGAAGAAAACAGACTAGTGTTATATTCAATCTGTACACCAATAAATATTTATGCAAAATTGCCTTCCCTGCATTTTTCTGCTTATACTTAATTGTGCATGGAAAGTACGTATGTTGAAAGCTACGTGCACATGTAGATCTGCTGTTTCAGACAGCTATCCAGCCTTTAAAAAACATAGCTGGGGAATAAAATGTTTACCTGCGTACCCAGAAGCAAAGGAATGGGTCACATCATTCAAGTTGCTGGCTGACCATATGTCTGTAAAAGTTGCAACAACCAGCCTTTGGTGAATCCTACACTTGTCGGTTTAAGATGCCACCAGCCTTCACTGTGTGCTCCCCTGCCAGCAGTCAGCAGTGCCGTAGGACTGGTATTAACCAATGCATGCCTAATACATCTCAGGTGCTCGCTGACACAGTTTAAAGACCTTGTACTTAACCCAGCTGCATTAGTTATTTCTACCAAGTTACTTGGACCTCACTCAAGGTAGTCAAGTCATGCACTGCAGCACTGTACCTTCTATCCTGGGAATGGGAGCCCTGTAAGCCATCAGGGTAAGCTTCGTTAGTTCATCTGTTGTGGACTACACAGTGGGGCAAACATACTCTCCCTGTCATTTTAATTTGAAGCTAATATGAACAAATGAATCCAACCTTTCAACTGAGACAGGCTAAGTGCACAGGCAACATCTCGCAGCTGTGTTTCCCACACCCTAAAATTCCCTGGTCGCATTTGCAATAACTGCAATCCCGAACAGGATGTTTCAAGTTCACTGCATTTATTGGGTGGGATCCCTCAATGCGAACGGGAAGCTGGCAGTATTTGAAACACTTCCCTGGTTCAGTCTTTTAGAGACCATAAACTGACAGCAATGCTTAAAGAAAGCTGTTGGACTGTTTAACACATCACAGTACAAATTTGATGCTTTGGAATTATGCATTCAATTAGAGACAGCTTAAATATGAATATCTCACTCCACACCTTCCTCAGATGGGAAGCTCCAAGATAAAACTAGAACTTGCTGATAGTGTAGGGTATATCATAGTTAAAGTAAATCAATGCAAAGCTGGTTTTGCCCTGACCTATAACTGTCATACACAGCTGCAACCTTTTAGAAAACCAGAAGAAATGAATGCTTAGACAAGGTCTGAACAAGTTACTGTGTTGAATTACACTGGGAAGAAGGTACACAAACCCTTACATTTTGAATATACCTCTAACATTGTGCATCCCTCATTTCCCACAGGAAAGGGGAGGGAAGGAACTTGGTCACTTAAAAACAAAATAAATAGGAAAATAAGAGTAACCAGCAACTTAGAACTGAAATTTCTAAAACCAAAAGTTATTAATTCTCAGCACTTGGAGTACTGCAGGTGTTAGAAAAGGAAGTCGGAAATCACCACGATAGTGCAAGAAAACAGGCACTCAGTTCTGCTGGTGGGAGATTGCTGAGAGGGGAAACCAAATGCAGTCAGCTCTTTCAAAGCAAGGCTCAGCTGACCTCCTGGGGAAGTTGACAAGCCAGATGTTCCAATCCCTAGAAAGCAGGTAGTCTGCCCCCAGAGAACACTCCTCTCCCCCAAACTACAGAATTTACCTGCCAGTAAACGCTTATTTTCTCCATAAATTACCAAATTTATTTGATGGCATTTTAAATGTAGCTTATATAGAAGTTGGTCAATACCAAAACCACATTAATTTGACAAATGTCAAAAGAATATTCTTGCTTTTAACGTGTCGAAAATAAGTTGGTAGGAAAGTGACAAATATGGTGATGTGATGAAGACATAAGTAAGTAATACAGCTGTACATTGAAGGTTCATCTTTACGAGGAAAAAAATTAAAAAAACTCCAGTTTCTGTTTTGCCTGCACAGACATCAATAAGGTCTGAAGATTCTGCAAGTAAGACAATTCATGCAACTGCAGGTAGTGATCACTAAATCTTTATCTGAATTTTCCAACCCCTGCACTGAAGAAGGGGTTGGAACGCTTCACTGATGTTTAAACACAACAGAATGGCATATGCCAATAAAAATGGGAAAGCGATGGAAAGGTAGTGGCTTCCTACAGGCTGAGTCTTCACAATGCAAATAAACCTGGAAAGGTAGTGGCTTCCTACAGGCTGAGTCTTCACAATGCAAATAAACCTAAAAGCTGATTCTTTCCCCCCCACTGCATTTACTTTAACGTGCACCCCCAGAGCTTCATCATCCCTACCATATCCTCCAAAAAGAGATGAAGCAAAATTTACAATACTACATTAATGTAACACCGTGGAATACAGGAAATGCAATGGTAACTAAAAAAGCACAAAGACTGTTTAGACAGAATTCTACATCTGAAGCAAACTGAAAAAAGGTAGAAAAACCTTCAAAAATTCTCCTATTTACAGAAGTCTAAGCTTCAATTCAGCCAACATTTATCTTATGCTTTGACAAAGAAAAAATATACCTATAAAAACAGAATAGCATGGGTTTTTCCAATAGTATCTTCCACTTCAGTTGAAGGGGAAAAAAACAGTGTTGGCTATATTCACCTTTAACAAGGATCTTACTCATGAATCTTTATCTCAAATTATCAAAGTTAAGGTTATAGGTAAGTGACATTGTTACGGCAGACAAACAACTGTCACTAGAGTCACTCAGCTTGACTTCACAGGCTCTCAGGAAAGTACAGGATGACAGTTTTTAATCTTCAGTTTGTACCTTCAGTCACAGTAGCAATTTGCAGTGGAAAGTACCAATAGCATTTAAGCCTTTAGACACAGACTACAGTACCTGAGTTTTCGGGGATTTAAACTGTCTAAATAAAGGGTTAGCAATTTCAGTTATAGCTGTTAAGATCTCATTTTTCTGAAGCTGTACCTCTCACATTAGTAGTTCAGTTAATTCAACTGTTTCTCCTCCAGACAAAAGTGAACACATACCTTCATTAATAGCTCTCCCCTACTCACTACCATTCCCCTCACATGAGTGAGCAGTGCCCAACGTCCTTCCTACAGTAAATTGTTTTTCCGAAATCACAAATAAGATTGCACAAACTTTGCATGAGCATCTCCAGACCAGTGGGATTTAGAGAGAAAGGGGGAGAAGATGGATTGGTATTTTTAATATCACAAGTTATACTATTTGTGCTTTTCCAGCACGGTCCAAGAACACAGAATTCTTTTCATATAGTTGGTCATAATTTAAAAAAAAAAAATCTTCAGGCATGCATTTTTCCTTTGTAAACAGATTTTTCAGCTACCAATGCCCATTAAATGATGCAGAGTAGGAGACAAAAATTACAGGGCAGGTTTTAAGGTTTAGTTTGTTGGGTTTTTTTTTTAATTAACTAAATTATTCTAAAAGGATGGAACCTTCAAATTCATGTTTGTTCTATTTTTAAAGTAAAATAGAAACACGTAGGTGCATATGACTACAATTTGCACGTGCTTAACAATTTTAAAAAATGTGGAATCCATTCGGATGTGTTTTAAAGAAGGTCTCAGTTTCTAAGACTATGAACCTGCCCAAGTCCTAGACAAGTTAATGAGAGTTCACCCCTGCACAACAGGCTGCAGTTTGAGACCCAACTTAGTTCTTCTGGGAAATAAACTCCAACATTTTCCTTATTTTCTTAAAGCTAGTTCTCTTAAAACAAAGAGAAGCCACACATACCATCCTTCTGCTCCACCTCTTCTGCTCGTGAAGCACATGGAGAGTTCTGGTGTACAGAATTCACATTTTCCTCTGAGCCTTTTGGAGACACAGGTTCTCGCTTAACTTGTACTGAGGAGTCAGCAGGAGCAGCAGGTGTGATGCCAGAAGACTGGAATGGTGACGGCAAAGTGTCTAAAAGGGGCAGGAAGGAGCCTGCAGGAATTAAGTCAGCTGCCGCCGGAGATTTGCTATTTCTTCTCTCATTTAAGACACTGCAGGAAAGTTGCTCTGACAGTTCTGAAGGTTCATATGTTTCTAGTGGCATAAAGGAGACAAAAAACCAACACAGAACAAAAACGTTCACATTTTACTATAAAATTTAATGGTGCCAAGAGCTGCTCATTTCTTGTGGACACAAAGAGAAAAATCTGTAAAAAAGCCACTAGATGGCACTACCAAAGATGCCGGATCACACTTTGAACAATAAAGACTTCAACATTGAAAGCCTGCAATTTTATTGTACTTTAAATGAGTGAATTCAAATTAAAAGTGAATTTTACAAGATGTCAAGTTCAAAGAATATGACAGTCAGCATTCCACTGTTGTAGTTTTATGGCATCTCGTACCTTGTAACCCCTGCAAGATCTGGATTCTCTGACTTCTCAGTGCACTCATTTCCATGGTTATCTGCAAAACAGTTGTGGTTTAAATCAGTCCTACTTAAGGCAGTTTTTTCAGGCTGCTAACTAGCAGTTCAGACAGTCTCAAAAGTCCACTGTTACCTGTTGCTTTAATACAAGGAACCGCTGAACCTCAACATATGCAGCCTGCAGGGCAGCCCTAGCCTGCAAGAGACTGCTGTCCACACTATGCAGGGACTTGTTTAATTCTTCTTCCCTCAGTGAAATAGCCAGCAACTGGTCTACCTGAGAACGTTCTGAAAAATAAAGTGTAGAGTACAATTGTAATTGACAATGCATTAAAATACATTACACGTGATATCTCAATAAATACTTCACAACGTAAAAATCACATAAATGAGGTCAAGCATCAGTAGTCATACAAGAAGCTGAAAAGGAGTATTATGCACAGAAATAGCCACATCTACATGAAAGAAGAACAAAGTTAAGTATTCCTCTTTACTGGATCTCTACCTTGACTCTGTAACTACTTCCATCACAGCTTTGACAGCACTGATCTAGTTTAGTTCCATAAAGACATTATCTTCCACAAAGATCTTTTCTTCAAGTACATGAAGTACAAATACACACTTTCCATTAATGTAATCAAAAAGGTAAATTTAAACTAAACAAGATTTAAATTACTCAGTTAATCCAAAAGCCAACGGAAGCAGCTTAAGAGAAAAAGAATGCAATGATAAGAAATTATTTACTACCCAGGATGATTTTGGGCCACGAGATTCCTGTTTGCAGTCTCTTGAGAGCTGTACTCAACAGAAGATCCTCCTATCCTACTTTCTAGTCTTCTGGCATTACAGAGATTCTCCAAGCAAATTAAGTTTCAGTTTGAGCACTGCTTAGTTTCATTCAGGTTAATGGGAAAGATTTTATTAAGTCAGACTCCATAGTAGACATTAGACTTTGAATACAGAAGCTGATAAACCGCCCCACACACCTTTTCAAGTAGTGAAATATTAGTTCCCACATGAAGAGCGATATTAATTGCCCTGCATTCCACAGAACTCTTAATATACATTAATAAATAGAAATGGAACATTTGAAAGCTATCTTCTGGACCTCAAAACTCGCAGATGGTGATGCAATGATTTAGTTCCCAAAGAAAACATTTTGTCTAAAACACGGATGGCCCATTTTGAATTGTGGTGATGTGAATGCGTTAGGCATATTTGAGAAAGACCTGTCTAATGTCAGAATAAGAGTGTTCTGTGCTCAGAAGCAGGAAGGAATGAGGCATTCCACATTCATTTTCATTAAGGACAGGGAAGGAGGAGTCAAAAAATATTGCCAGAGATGTCAAAAACAGAACACAGCCCAAGTTATGCAGAGTACAAGTTGTCAGGTGAGATAACCCCAAAGTAAAATGGGAAAGTGACACGGCTGAATTAGAAGGCAGTGATGGGTGCTTCTCCCTTCAGAACTTCCATCCGAAGAGGCAACAAATCTACTTCTTGACCAGGGGAAAGCAAAGGTCTCATCTGTACAAGAGGGAACACGAACCAAAAAGAGGCACAAAGCCTTCCCTTAGAAATAACTTCTGACAAATTTAGATGGGACTCCTCAGAGAAGAATGTGTTACAAACTTGAGAGCAGTCCACCCTATGTTGTTCAGTAAGAGCCCAAAAAACACCACAGTAACACCAAGGAACTCCCATTTTAGCCAAGTCAAAATATTACTAGGTATTTATAACCTCTATGCCAGGTGCACTTATGTATGATATTGACTCACCTTTTTTACCCTTGATCTTTCTTCTCTTATTCTTTCTTTCTAGACTAGGGATTTCAGGAGAAGATCCTTCCTGCAAGTAAAATCATTTATTAACAAAAGTTACAAGAGCAATTCTGCCTAAAACAAAAAGCCAAACATTCACTGTCTTTTCAGCTATTACTTGTACCCACAGAGAAGAACATACAATTAATTTTGCACATTCTCATGTAACACATTCTTCCCTCTGCACTTAAATGAGAGATGGCAAAGCGAATGTCGTGTTTTTATCTCAACTAGGAAGAAATACTCAATAAACTGACAGCCTTCTACTCGCTCAGTTGTTTAAGACCACAATTGGGTCAGATTTTCTGCTCGACAGCTTCAGTTGAATGTCTACATGATTAAATCGGTGAGGAATAAAAATTATCACTTTCTGCATACAACAAAACAATTTTGAGGATTTTGATCAGAAACATTTTTTTCCTCCTTTGCATAAGTACAAGACAGGACAGGGAAACAAATTCAGATTTGAGGATATCACTTCAAGTATACAATTTTGTAAAAAAAGATTGTCTTTCCTTGCTTGATGACTAAACCAGGAACATCTAAGGAAATCAAATTTCTATTACAGCCTACTTTCCATTTAAGTTCTGAAACACTAAAATCCTTGCTACAATACCAAGTACTTCCACAGATATATTTTAATAGCTCTTGTTTACCAGTATAGCATGCTAGTTACCAAATCAAAATTAAAGTGCATTTTCTGGTCTTACTAATAACAAAAAATTAAGCAGAAGTCCTGCACTAGGAATCAGTGGGTGGTAGGAGTTGAAAGGGACCTTGGGAGACCATCTAGTCCAATCCTCCTGCTACAGCAGGATCACCTAAAGCAGGTTGCACAGGATTGCTTCCAGGCAGGTTTTGAGTATCTACAGAGAAGGAGACTCCATTGCCTCTCTGGGCAGCCTGTTCCAGTGCTCTATCACACTCACAGTAAAGATGGTTTTCCCTCATATTCAGATGGAATTTCCTGTGTTCCAGTTTGTGCCCATTGCCCCTTGTCCTGTCGCTGGGCACCAGTGAGAAGAGACTGGCCCCATCATCTTGACATCCACCCCTTAGGATATTTGTAAGCATTGACGAGATCCCCTCTCAGTCTCCTCTTCTCCAGCCTAAACAGACCCAGCTCTCTCAGCCTTTCCTCATATGAGAGATGCCCCAGTCCCCTAATCATCCTCACAGCCCTCCACTGGACTCTCCCCAGTAGTTTCCTGTCTGTCTTGAACTGGGAAGCCCAGAACTGGACACGGTACTCCAGATGCAGCCTCATCAGGGCAGAGTAGAGGGGGAGGACAACCTCCCTCAACCTGCTGGCCACGCTGCTCTTAATGTGCCCCAGGATATCATTGGCTGTCTTGGCCACGAGGGCACACTGCTGGCTCATGGAGAGTCTGTTGTCCACAAGGACTCCCAGGTCCTTCTCTGCAACGCTGCTTCCCAGCAGGTCAACCCCTAACCTGCACGAGTGCCTGGGGTTGCTCCTCCCTAGATGCAGGACTCTACACTTGCCCTTATTAAATTTCATTTGGTTCCTCTCCACCCAATTCTCTAGTCTGCCCAGGAAGACAGAAATGGAAGAGAGTCTTAACGAAAATTAAGCCAAACAAGCAAATTATTTTGACACTATCAATGTACAAGACAATCAAATGGAGAAAGACCTCTTTGCAGAGATCATTCCAAAGTTGGATGACCACTGACAGGGAAAAAAACATTTTTAGCACACCAAAGCTAGCCAAAATTGCACACTTACTCCAGTTGCTCTTCGTTTCTTTCCAATTCCTTGGCTGTCATTCTGCTCAGTACCAGATGTGCAGCTACTGTCTGTAGCTGCATCTATGTTATTAGACAATGCAAGTGGTGAAGGATTATTTGAAGCTGGACGATTTTCTTCTAAGATTTCTAGTACATTTTGTTTTTCAAGTAGAGGTGTTCTCTTCTCTGGGGTCTCCTGGTCTTGTTTTGTGAGGCTTGTGTCCTCAGAGGTGGCCTGTAGGCTGCATCTCCTTCCACTAGACTCAGTTCTTTCAGATATAAATGGTGACAATGGAAGAGAAGATGTCTCCCGTTTCAAGTCAGCCCCAATGTCAGCACTTGCCTCATACCCAGTTGTTATGTGATGCGCTTGACTGGCTGCAATTATTTGCCTTTGCCCACTTTCTTTTATTTTGGCTTGTTCACTGAAGAAACTATAAGCAGAAGTATTTCTGTCTGCAATGACACTGCTTTCAGAAAAGCTACGTTTTCTGGCTGAGCCAGGCACTGCTAAGGAAATCCCTTCCCACTGGAATCCTTCCAGAGCAGACAGATCAGATTCTTCACCAAGTTCTAGACCCTCCTGCTCATTTTGAACAAGAGGCACCATTTCTATGCCAAACCTTTAACAAGATAAAAAGAAAAATAAATACATGTGTAACAAGCCAGCTAGATCTCGAAAAAAGCCTCCCCCTTCCCCATAATGCACACTACTGCTTTAAGAGATCTGACAACTCATTACACTGGTATTCTGTTGCTTTCTGTCTCATCTGGCAATGTAATTTTTGATACACAAAAGATATTTGATTTAGTGGCTAAGAACATGACAGCATGATTTCCAAGTCAGAAATCATATTATAATTATTGCAAACCAAGTTTGGGATAAGCAAATATGGCATCTTTTCAAGATGCTTTTCAAGATGCTTCAAAAACTTCAGGTTTAAAGAAAGTTTCAGAAGTGAAGTAAACTAAACTAAACACAAACTGCCTATCAGACTGAAAGATTAACAAATGAAGAGGGAGCACTTATTCTGCCCGCAGCAATGCAAGTGTTTCTTGCAGGTCTGAATAAACACAGAAATAAACAACTGTCACAGCATTGTTCACATTCTGCTTACATTTGTACATTCTTCCACTTACTAGAACTTGAAAAGCAAATATTCAGATATTAAGCAACGATGACGAACTGATCAGAATCTATTCTGAGCAGCAGACTACTTGTCCTGGTTTCAGCTGGGATACAGTTTTCTTCCTAGTAGCAGGTATAGTGCTGTGTTTTGGATTTAGGATAAAAATAATGTTGGTAACACACTGATATTTTGGTTGTTGTTAATAGCAACAGCTGTGTGGTTGTTTTAGCTGCCCACTGGGTTAAACCACAACACTACTATTACTTATCAGCAGCAAGCAATCATAAACACTAATTTATTTGTATATGCAAAAGATCATGGTATAGCAAGCTTCATTCTGAAGAACTAGTTTTAGGATTCTTGAATTCATTTCAGATTTGGAGAAAAACCACCTCCCCTCTCCACAGGCACACAGAGAGACATGGTTAGATCTGAAAGCTACCAACCTTGGTAAACCTTTGCCAAGTTCCTGTTTCTTCTTGGTTACCTGCTGGATGACTTGATCCCAGTTTACATTTCGCCGGGAAGCACTGAGAATCTGCCTGAGGGTGGGTTTAAGCCCTGATTCCTTCTCAGTGTCACTTCTTCGATGGCCGCTCACATTCCGAATGCGCCGTGCGTTATTGAGATTGGGCTCCGGAAGATGTGTCCCGACTTTGCTCTTCAGACTAATATGTCGTGTCAGGTCTCTTTGCAGAGAGGCAGGGAGGCCAAGTTTGCTTAAATCAGGAAGAAGGAGGCCTAGTGACTGGCTTCCTCCTTTTTGCAAATCATGATCTGAAGGATTTTCAAAACCTTCCATTTCAAAGTGATCATGTGACTTGACGCACTCTTCATCCCCTTCTCCATTCTGTAAGGAGGTTTTCAAATCCACATGCAAATGGTCCTGAACACTTGATGGAGAAACTGTGGATTCCATCTGAAAAGTACTATCTTTTACATCAACAGAAGCAATACACGAAGCAGCTGGCTTTTCATCGTCTTCCTTTTCAAAGGTGGCAGGTTTAACTTCTGGAGTGTCACAGGGTAAACAAGAACTAACAGAAGAACCCAACTTTTCAACTCTTGCTTCTGACTTCTCACTTCCTGTTACATCATCATCACTCACATCTTCTAATGAATCTATTGCGAACTCGTTCTTTGGTAATGTTTTCCCAGTTCTTTCCCTATTCTTGCAAGAGCTTAAGGGACCATTTTGCAAGGAATGGTTGGACTGAACATCTTTGGAGTTTTGTTCTGCGTTACTTAAGTTATTAACAGATTCTCCAAGACTGCCACCAAGCACATCTTTGCTGTCTTGTAAGTTACCAGCACTTGCAGCATGCAGCTTTGATGAATAAGAGAAACTGTTTGTTTCCGAGTTCAGTGAGTTCAAATGATTCTGCTCTTCGCCACTAGTTGAGGATAGCAGCAGCTTGACATTTTTCAGGAGACTGTTTGTGTCTTGCTTTGGGGAAGATAGCTTCCTATCTGTGATATTCAGAAGAGGGGATTTCAGTGAAGGCATCCTATTACTTCCGCCATCATCTTTGCCAGGCTTTTCACCACTGGAACAGTCTTTCATTACCTTGCAAGAATCAAGGTGATCTGAGGTTATATTAGAAGGGGAAGATGCTTCCCGTTTTTTAAGTTTTGAAAGGCTAACATTGACTTCACAAGTTTTTCCTTTCATTGAGGAATTGCTATGAGGCATAAATGTAGAATCCGTTTTATCTGGAGTTTTTGAATCATTGTCTTCTGACCGTGGTTGCTGTTCTGCAGCTTTCTGGGATGGGTAGGGAGTCCAGCGATAAGTTTTATCCCTGGAAGGACTGCCACTTTTTCCACTGGCTCTTGAAGTTTTGCTTTCTGGTTGCTTTGATGTACTGAAATCCAATGCCCCCTCAGAAGGAAGTTTATCGCTAGTAAAATCAACCGAGTCACTCCTATTTTTTCGATCTCTGTATGGCAGAGCATCCATATCTTTCTCCTGCCGCTGCCATGTATATCTTTCCTTATTATATTTGATTGGGTCTACTGAATATGCATCTCCTGAGCTTCCAAAATTCCAGCCATTTGCACCATGAGGACTACATTTCCAGTTTCCTCCATAACTCTTGCAATTCCAGCTAGAAAAATGGCCTGTTCCTTCTGAGTGCCAACTAGAATTTCTCTCCCTGGGATTGTGATGCCAATTTGATGTTCCACCTCCTCGCCCACTTGGATGCCAACCGTTTCCAGAATTCCCATAGTTATGCCGATTTGAAGAGCTTCCTGAAATATTTTGATGCCACCCAGAGCGTCCCCTTGGGCCACCTGAATGTCTGTTTGTATTAAGGTTCCTCTGAGAATGTGAAAATTTGCCTTGCCTGGGACTAATATAATCATCCTTTTCCCACTTCCAGTCCCTTTGTGATGCATTATGATGATGCCACGATGATTGATCATAAGCCTCTCTTTCTTTGTAAGTAGCTCTCTCTTCTCTCCTTCTCTGTGATCTCCTATCATCACATTCTAATTCTTGGCTTGCACAGCTTGGTTCAGCTTGCCTACAAAACAATTGAGAAAAACCTAAATTCTCACACCATTCCACTGAAAGCAACAAGACTCATGCATTTTATTTGCACTGGGAAGAAAACTTTTTTTTTTAGTAAAAAGAAACAGAGACAACTTACTTAGCTGCTTTACTGTTCAGGCTTCTGTAACGTTTGACTCACAGAACTAATGTGCCTTTACTTAAATATGGTATTTCAAAATTGCTCTTACAAGAACAACTGATCTGGTGCAGACAGTTCAATAGACCAATTCTTAAATATTTCTGTTTAACTTAGAAGATAGTATTCCTTCCTGTTTGCTAGTTACTTGACTAATAAGATACAAACAAAAAGAAAACTTCTTTCTGTAGTATAATCTTTGTACCCGAGTACTCTTGCTAGATGAAAAATTCATTAGTAGTGAGATTAATTTTTTTTCTGAAGACTGTTACGTTGGTGTTACATGGAGTAAGTAGACTGAATTGATACAAAATAGAAGGAAAGTTAGGCTGAGAAGAGCAGTTGTTCTACTTACTGAAGAAAACAACTGAGACCATGTCTCAGTTTATAAAGCGTAAGTTAAAACACAGAGGTAACATCCACAGAAGTTTTATCTCAGGTACAAAAATATTTTGTCTTGTTTAAACCCACAGACAAACAGTCCACAGCCTGCACTGCTGAGTCTGTATGAGCCTCCCAGCACTATCTACTGCCCTTTGGATACTACTTTTGCTTGGCAACTTATCATGGACACGTGGTAAATTATCACATGTGCATTTAAAGATAAATGCTACCTTAACACCAACAGCTACTTCCAGGGTCAGCACTCTGAACAGTCTAAGTATTTATTCTACCAAATGAGGAGTTTTTATTAAAAGTTTCTCCAAAGACTGGTTACAGAAATGTCTCTTTCCTACATTACAGGAATACTTTCATTCTAGATTGATCCCTGGACAAGCAAGACAGGAAACTTTCACACTGCTGCTCAAAAGCAATTGATTGAGTAAACTGAAAACTCATATTGTACCACCCTTTAAGATTTCACCACATTGCAGTTTTGCTAAAAGATGCACAAATAATTACTCTCTAATGGGAAATGGCCTACTGCATAAGACAAAGTGAGCTCTAAGACAAGAATTCAAAGAAATTATGTCTAAGTGATGCCGTAAGTTCCAGGAGCTGACTCAACTAGATTATGATCTAATGGAAACAATTCTGCTATATTAGTAACTTAATCCATGTACTTGATTTTTTTCTCCCCCCAAACCAGCATCCAGCAGAGAAAATTTTCTGAGATTTTAGTTGTCTCAGAATACCACTGTACCAATAGCATTATTACTTTTCCACAAAACGAGGAAAAGTGACATTGTTACATTGACAAATATGAAAACATGACCATCGTGCAGTACAGGCACCGCCTGGTATGACAGAATGGTGTCAAAACCAAATAATCTCCACAGATTTATGCACCTGGCATCACTAATTAAAATTTCTAGTCATGGCAAGCAAGATCTCTTTTCAAAAATCATATGCCCTTTAAATACCATCACCATGCCGTAAATCTATTCAAACAACATATTCCCAACGGGAACATCATATTAGCAATGCACATTTGTAGAGTCGCATGGAAGATAAAATGCAATATTTATTACCCTCTGCAGCCTTCTGTTTCATAGTGAGCCACTAGAATTATGTTTAGCTAATGGTAAGCAGAAAGATAAAACAGGTAAGAAATTTTAATTCAAGGATTATGGGATCTCAGTGTGACATTGACAGAACAATCCAATTCATTTTAAAAATACAGATTAAAGTTTTATAAGAAAGCATATTCAGCAACAGTTTCTAAAAGGCCAGGTTCCCATAGACACCCCCTGCCCCAAACAATATTAGCAGTACTGTCACATTTATTAAGCCTTTCATTTAAATGGGTATAAAATATTAAAATAAAAACATGAGAGCTCTCAAAACCCAAGATTCCACACTGGAGACTGTTTTTATCCATAATGGAGAGTAGCTGTACTTTCTTCCTAGTAGTTAATAAACAGAACAAGACCATTCAGCAGAAGCACGTTTACATGTTGAAATGACAGTATCCATGTAGGTCTCTTGGATTGTTCTCATAACTCATACACTGACTACAGGCAGTTTACATTTCATGAGCACCTACACCTTAGAAGTATATCCTAACTGTATTAAAAGTAATTCTATGACCTAAGAGGAGAAAGAAAAACTCACCGGTTCCGTTCCTTCCTTTGTTTGATTAGTTGAATGAGTTCTTTGTCAAGGTATTCTTCTTCTGCCTCTTCCTTCTCTTCCTCTTTTCTGTCATGGGCATCAACATTGTCTTTGTGCAGCTGGCTGGAGATGTGCTTGGCATATGCTGACAAACCCACCAGTGTCACCCTGCACACCCGGCACTCATGGTTGCTATCCCTAGGAAGAGAGGCAGAGGGTGGACTTTCAACTCTGCCAACAGGCATGGCAGGTATCTCTGGTCTTACTTTGTTTCCTCTGAATGTGTTTGAGATGAAGGCAACTAGGTTTTGCTCAGTATATTTGAGTTACTTGAATTTTTTTGCTTTTTCCTTTCAAGGTCTATTTTTCTGATGGTCAGTTTTTTGAAAGATTTTTTTCCAACAATCAAGAGGTAAAAGACTTGATAATACAGCTATGTTAACTGGGAGGCGGAATTCTTCTTGAATTGTTGTACTCAAAATCTTTTCAGAGGAAACATAGTGAGCGAGGAGGCAGAGTGGAAGGCTTACAGAGCTAGCAGGAGCTGCTCTGAAGCTCATCCATGGTGCCAGCTGCACTGAGGAAGCCTGGTGACAGCTTCTACATTTAATCCTTGCCCCAGTGAAATTTAGAAAAGGGAGGAGGCAGTGTATAGATACAGCCAATCCTGATACAACATAACCTAAACTGGGACAGCTGAGACTGCTGCCTGGAATCCAAAGACTCCACAGCAGAGTGAGTGATAGGAGGGTGTCTTCAGTTCACTGTACTTTATTTGGTTCAAGTGTGCATGAGGTCTGCTTTCTACTTTAGAGGACTTATCTTAAAAATACAGAAATTATTTCAGCTGGAGGAAGTTGACAGCTGTGTCAGACAAATGGCTTTACTCATGTTTCAGTGAATACTGGATTAAGCTTACAACTTTTTTTTCTACCTTTTTTTTTAAATCAGATTTCTAAAAAATACCTTGTTTGTTCTCCTTACAAGTCCTTTCAATACTCCAGTGTTAAGGAAATACGTTGTTAATACTAAACCTAAACAAGGAAAATATGTTCACCAGTTTAAAAAAAAAAAACTCAGAAAAAACTTAACGAGAACATAGTCCACTACAACTCACTCAGCAGGACCAAGTTAGGACTCACTGCCTGCCTCCACAATGCTTTCTTCGATTCTGCCATTTAATTCATAAAAGCAGATCTGGATATCACGAGGGCACGCTTGAGACCAAAGTCTTGTAACTGTAGCGTTATAATACCAACACACAGTTCACAACCAGGGCAAATAAGTGGGATCCATTAGACAAACATGAATCCTTGGGGTTTTAGAGAAAGTTAAAAGGAGAAAGAGATCAGAAGACGCACCTTCACTCAAGATATTAAGCAACATCCTTATTGGAGTGGTTAATGGAACGTCGGCAGCTATGTTTTATTTATTCTGGAAATCTGTGGGTTTCCCACTAACATAGTTGAGATATTTCATCAATGCAGTCATTAAGGCACAGCTAGAGAGGGTTTTATCTTAAATAGACTAATTCATAAAAAATACATTTTTTTACACTGAATTATTCTGTATGTTGCAGTCTAAGTAATTTCAGATGAAACATTTGGATCAATTTAACTTACAAAGTCAGTAGCTTACAGATTTAGTCTGCATTTTCCAGAGAGGTACGTACTTCATTTTACACACTTTACACTTGCTAATAAATATTCAAAGTCCAGATACTATATATTGTACTTTAGGCTATCTCATGAATCCAATAAAGATAACCAATACAATCAGTCAATTTTACTAAAGTCATCAGAAGAATCCTCTCCACACTCATAAATGGCACAGCTATGCATTGCTAATAAGACTTAAGACTTATTTCTAACTTAGGTCGTTACACAAGCCAAACTGCAAATACAAAGCTGGCTTCTTGCTGAAAAATGTGGGTTTTACTAACGTTCCACTTCACTCATAAGGCCATTTCAATGAGAAACATACCTCAGCGGTACTAACTAGGTTTCAGAGAACAGTCCAAACCCTTCACAAGGTCCATGTTTCAATTCTTTCATAAAACCTTCATCATCGTCATTCACAGACTAACCAAATAAATGCAAAGTCTTACTGACTTTATCCAAAGTCAGTGGGTTAGCAGCTGGCCTAAGGACAAAGAACTCGGCTCTATCACTTCCAACTTGCAAGTTACCAATTACAAAGCTGTGGCTGTTGTACCAATTGACAATCTGGAAAGAAAAGACTCAAATGGGTACTGACTGGACTTCTCTATCCTGCTCTTAATCTATGCGACTCTAAAGAAAAATCGACGTTATTTTTTTCTGTATTAACAACTGCTTTAATTGAAGATGAATTTGCTAGGAGTTCAGATAGTGACACTTCAGAGAATTTAGATTTCCTTCCCCCATCCCCCTTAACATCAGCCAGAACTGGGCACGCTCCACAACACAAACTAAAGCATGTCTTCACATTTCCCTACCATACAGGAACATCACACAGTTTTTGGGTTTTGGCCACAAGAAGGCCAAAAGCAGTTTGAAATAAACATGACAAAAGTATTCTCAGTATGAAAACATCCAAGAGCTTTATTTACTGGACATGTGCTTTGGACGGCAGACTCAATGTCCCTTGTACAAGAGCATTACTTCTCTTTCAATAAAAAAAAAAACCAACAAACAAAACCAACCAAACAAAAACTGGTTGGAAGGTAGAAGTCAGAGGGTCGTGGTCAATGGGGCGAAAACTAGCTGGAGGCCTGTGACCAGTGGAGTCCCTCAGGGGTCGGTGCTAGGACCGGTGCTGTTCAACATTTTCATCAACGACCTTGATGAGGGAACGGAGTGTACCCTCAGCAAGTTTGCTGATGACACAAAACTGGGAGGAGTGGCTGACACACCAGAAGGTTGTGCTGCCATTCAGCGGGACCTAGATAGGCTGGAGACCTGGGTGGGGAGGAAGTTGATGAAATTCAGTAAGGGCAAGTGTAGGGTCTTGCACCTGGNTCCTCCCCCTCTATTCTGCATTGGTGAGGCCGCATCTGGAGTATTACGTCCAGTTCTGGGCCCCTCAGCTCAAGAAGGACAGGGAACTGCTAGAGAGAGTCCAGCGCAGAGCCACTAAGATGATCAAGGGAGTGGAACATCTCCCTTATGAGGAAAGGCTGAGGGAGCTGGGTCTCTTTAGCTTGGAGAAGAGGAGGCTGAGGGGTGACCTCATCAATGTTTATAAATATGTTAAGGGTGAGTGTCAGGAAAATGGAGCCAGGCTCTTCTCAGTCTCATTAAGTGATAGGACAAGGGGCAACGGGTGCAAGCTGGAGCATAGGAGGTTCCGGGTTAACATAAGGAAAAACTTTTTCACTGTGAGGGTGACAGAGCACTGGAACAGGCTGCCCAGAGAGGTTGTGGAGTCTCCTTCTCTGGAGACATTCAAAACCCGACTGGACACATTTCTGAGTGATGTGCTCTAGGTGGTCCTGCCTTGGCAGGGGGGTTGGACTAGATGATCTTTCGAGGTCCCTTCCAACCTCTACAATTCTGTGATTCTGTGAAAAAACAGATTAAAGCTTTGTACTTGACATCCAATTCTTATATATTACATGGAGTAAGACTTCAAGAAGAGAAGAGTCTTAAAATGTTTCAGAAAATTATTGTAGACCTTGAGCTTACTAAGTTAACTTTATAAGGAGAAAAGTGTCAACTAATGCATGCATTTCCCTTACCTCTTCCCTACAGGAAGTGTAAAAAAATTACTTCTACTTAGATATTAAATTTGAAGGTAGTATGATGCCGATACTACACACTTTGATGGTATTATCCTCTGTTACGTAATTCAACCACACTCATGAGGCTGTTGCTTGTGCTTCACAATTTTTATTTGGAGTACCTTTGCTTTTACAAGGCTGTAAGACTCCTAAAAGACTTCTATGACATTTAAATGGAGGAAGAAGAGGCACAAGGGAAGAGAACAAGGCTGCTGCTACACAGTGAAAAATTATGTTCCTTACTCATTTTGGAACAAACATCTTCCATGCATTTTTCTGAAAGAAGTAATGAAGACAATTACCTTAGTAATAGAAAATAGAATGATGAAACAAATTTAATTTCATTTCAGTCTTATGAAAATGGAAAACCAAAAATTGTTATATCACTTGCAAGCCACAATATACCACTTCTAGAAATTACTGTTACCTTCAAGAGTCATAAACTTAAAAATTATTTTTTTTTCAAAAAATGTTAACTTAGGAGGCCAGAAATAAGATGCTGAAATATGTAATATTTTAAGCTGATCTCAGAATCTTTGTCAAAAGAAGAAAGTCCAGAACAGAAACGCTCTACAAGTTAGCTGACCAGAAGCCTAAGTCAGCTTCTAGTGGAGAGGACATTCTGGTTTCTGAGCAATCCCTTCCCAGCTGTTCAGTAACAGAAACAAATCCTTTTCATGCTCAACAGGACAGATTCAAATAGCATGATGTGCTTCATTCCAGGCACATTTTCAGAATGTTCCTAGCTCCCAAGATCCAGTTGTGTGGGGCAGAGCAGAGAAGAAAAAATTATCTGGACTTTTTTTTTGTTTTCTTTTAAGTCAGTGGATGAATTCAGAACAAAAAAACCCCAAGAAATCCAGGACTGAGCAAGGGATGACAATGGCAGGAGGGAAAAAAAAAAGAAAAAAGGTGGGGAATGTGAGGAATTTATCATTTTTATGCCCTCCACTTTTAGTGCGAGGTAATTTTTATTTAAAAAAAAATTGAAATAGCTTCCAAAACGCTGCTTTCATACATTTTCTCAACGTAATATAAGAACAATTTTGTTAATCTGGACAACTTGAAGATTTTCTTAATTCCACTAAACCAATTTTTATTTCATGAGGGAAAGATTATTTAATTTCTATTCCAATAGATTTTAACATTTGGATAGACAAGACAACCCCTGCCTAAAGCAAGACTGATGACGGAGATTCTGAAGACAGAATGTTTTTTCCCAGATAACTAACCTGGGACAAATTAAACAAATATTAAATGGAAGCAGAAATTAGAAAACAGACAACAGAGGTTATTTACTGACAATTAATACGCACTTCAAGGTAAGCAGTATCTTTTTACTTATTGTCCTGCAATAAGGGTTATTTTTTTTACTTTAGAAAGAGAATTTGAAATGTTAGCAGATCTAAGCAGGCATACACATATGCTACAGATTTTCTGAAAGTCTTAATCTAAAAACATTTTAAGGTGCTGATTTAGACTAACTGCAGCAATACTTTGTAATTATACACAGCAGTAGTATAAAATACTATACAGCTGGCTCAAACAAATGTCTCCATCTGTGGCACGTATGTAATATAATCTTGTACTCCAAATGTGGACACTTTTCTGCAGCTATATGTATGCTTTGCATATAAAAAGTTACTGAAGAGAAACGAGTTTCTAACTTTCTGTATTTTTGAAATATTATAAACCAAAACAGTTTAAGAGTTTTACTAGAATTCAACCTGGCATAGCTTAACTACACTGGCATCACAGTACAGATCAGTCGAAATTTTACTCAGCATTTAAGAGTTCACTCTTTTAAAACAGGAGGCCGGTGCCCTAACAGCTGCTATTACCTTACACAAAACAGAATAAAAACTACAAGAACGAAAAGCTAGCATGTGAACAGAAGTAGTCTGCAATTTTTCTTCTGTGGATACAAGATAGATGTCCTGACAAAATGGATCTCCCACACCTCTACCAGTCAAAAAGAGGATCACTTCTTAGTCTTTTAAAAGGTGTTTAAAAGAGATCTGTAATTTCCATATAAAGTTTCTGCTGTAAGACAATTAAAAATTAGTCTGTAGATCAAATACTTAAGTGCAGACTATCTGATCTCTCTGACTACCTCAAAACCAATACACCTATACATCTGAAAACACTTTGAAACGCACTCTGGATATAAGCTGACTCCATACTATCACGACGGCATTTGAATACCCTTCAACTCCCTCCTGCTTTTCAAAGGTTGCAAATAAACCCAAGGAAACCAGAAGGAAAACACCATCTACCATGGTAGGTCCCTTCACCAAACAACTGGACCAGGATGGCAGAGGACAAGGCAGTCAGTCACTCAAGCAGATGCTGCCTTCATATCCAAGATATCAGTCTTCTCACAGTGGCTTAAAAGATCAACAATTCTTTCTACATCATTGAAAACGTCTTTAAAAACATTTTAAAAAGGAAAACACCAATGTTCATAATTCTGCCAAAGGCAGAATTCTAGTGCTTCCAAGAAACAAAGCATGAAGCTGCCAAGACCTAAAAATATGTTCTTTAATTTTATTTCACTGCTGTCCAGGAAATACAGGAGAGTGTTCTTCCACATCATTGTTTGCCTCCTGAGTTTTAGACATCAAGAGAACACATTCATTGTCAGCTTTATCACAAGGCATTAAGCAATGCATAAAAATAAATTGTGCAATGCAGCTTGCATGGGAAATAGGACATGAGTTCTTCCAGACAGTGACATACAAAATGCACAGAAAGGAAGGATGCAAGATTGTTCTCATACCTTCCCTTCAGGTTTTCAAGTTCTCTGTGGTGAAGCATGCTTCTCATGTGTTCTTCCATCTCCTTCAACATGGGAAGAAAAAGTAAAATTGGTCAAAAAAACCCTCCTAAAATGGTGCATCACATTTGAAACACTCACTTTTGAGAACTCTCCTGCCTTGCAGGAAGGTGCACTGTACTCCTGTAGGGCTGCACCTGTTGCCATGTCTGTTTTTATGACCATGAAAGCACAAGTAGTCACACTTTCAGGAAGTCATATAATCTTACCTTTCTGAGGAAGGACACACAGGAGCCATTAGAATTTAACAGAAGGGGGACAGAATTCCAGGAGAAAGACAAACAGGAGTGCATGCAGCAAAGCTTATTAGACTGATTTTTGACAAATTACTGTTGATCCTAATTTTTATTAAATCCTCATTGATACCTGTCTCCAGAATCACAGTACTTAAAACAGTTTTCCTGCACAATCTGAGCAGTCTCCCTGTATTATGACACAGCTGTAACTTCATTATCACATACTATTTTACTCTGCTAGATGCACTTCAGAAACGGAGACATACATAACATGCTAACGTTGTTTACAGCAATCTTGATCCATTAACTGCAGTGCTGTTATAATTAATTGCTATTGAAAGAGAGCTGCTGGAAGAAAAAGAATGTTTTTAATTCAGCAGAAGGAAGCAATTCGGAAGATTTAAATTCCTCTTGCTGTTTGAGCCAAAGTGTTTGGAAGCCTTCAAAGAACAGATACTACCCTTTTTAGTCCTTGAAATCCCATGTGCAAAGGGAAGGCAACATCTTCAAACTTGACGAGTTGTATCAATTAATACATTAGCATTTGCAAGATATCCATGTGCCATGTGCCTAAGCAACATATGAAGGTCAATTAAGAAACACTCAGTTTCAAAGCAGGCTTTGCATGATAGGCAGTACAGAGAAGATACACGTCAAATCAATACATTTGATGCTGTGCTGCATAATTCCACGTTCTCATTCCATATGGAATCACAGACCTCCCAAAAGGAATTTTAAAAAGTGTATTACAGTATTCTTAACATATCACAATTTACAGCCAAATGAATTACAGTACTTTTCACTTTAGTGTCTGTATACAACAATATAAAAAACTCAAAGACCTCAATAATTTTTATGTTCAGAATCAACCATGCTGCATAGATCATATCAGGAAAGATACTCTAAAGCACATGCAAATACATTATTTGATTTGTGACAGACCTAGATTAATATATACCTGGTACAGGGAAAAAATCTCATACGTCACACAATTTTAAAATGAAAAAATCTTACACACCTTTCTATTAGTATCTTCGTATTAATATCTACCACTGGATGTAAAGCATTACTTACCTTTTTTGAGTTGTACACAATGTGACATAATACGCATTTTCGTTCTCGAACCATGCTTCTTACTCTGGAAAGATCTTATCCCATACCTGCAAATAAAAAAATAATTTTAAAAGAACCAACATCTAGGATGTTTTTTTGTTCCCCTCATTAATCTGAAGTTACTGTACACGAAAACACTTGTGCTGGGTTTCTTTACGAGAATACGTACCTCATACGCAGTTGATATCCTTAAAAAAAGAAGTTAAGGTAGTTTTGCATATTTATCTACAACAATTAATAAAAAATAGCTTTCCCTTGCTTTCATTTTGTTCCTTGTCCTCCAAGACCTGGTATTCATTCTACAAGCAAACAGAAATCTGTAGGAATCCTCTCAGCTACCCAAATCAGATTAACAAATCACTTTTCAAATAGGATGATGATAGGGAGATAAGGAATTAGGGAAACCAACCAGGGCAAATTCAGATCTTTATTTTGTTACATGGCGCAGCTCAAATAAGGTACTTCAGGCCCAAGGCAAATGAAACAAAGGCCTTTCATGACATCAAAGACCATCAGTCTTCAATTCAGTATTTTTCTCATTTAACTTCCATATGAGCTATGCATAAGTTTGTACTGAAAAACTCAATTTAGAGAGCATTTTAAGATACATTCTCTAACATCATGCTCTATGTGGGCACCTTATATATTTAAATCATTAATAAGAGCTATTGATTTTCACTAATTATTCCATACAGTACAATATTCATAGAATCATAGAATCATTAAGGTTGGAAGAGACTCAAGGACCACCTAGTCCAACCATCCCCCTACCACCTATTACCCACTAAATCACGTCCCTAAGTACCACATCCAACCTTTCTTTAAACACCCCCAGGGACTGTAACTCCACCACCTCCCTGGGCAGCCCGTTCCAATGCCCCACCACCTCTTCTGAGAAGAAATTTTTCCTAATCTCCAACCTAAACCTCCCCTGGCGCAGCTTGCAGCCGTTCCCCCATATTATTCAAAACTTTGCACCAGAACATTAAATATTTTAACAATTATGGACTTAGGACTTGCATATATGTAAATGAAAGCAGCAGCAGGTCAAATTAAATGCTGTATGTATTTTATCATAATGTTTAACTTATAAAGAGAGCAATTAAATTAGAGGTATGTGACAGTAGGTTATAATACAAAGATGGACATGTCTGTATAAGTAACAGGGTATGATCTTTGTCCTTTTTTTTTTTCCCTCTTAAAAGACACTTAAAATGCAGAATGATCAAGCATTATAGTATTTTTTAATGTACATGGCAGAGGCAGCTCTTCACCCTAAAGTGGAAAGAAATGTATCTTTTTACTACTAGGTAGTTTTATATCTCCATACAAAAAGACTAATCCTTCCAAGCCTTGCTATCTTATATTAGTCAACTTCAGAGCTAAGTTAGCTAACACCATCAAACTTCACCTACAAGAGCTTTCTTCAACAGCTCATCTCCACAGCTTACCCTCAAAGTTAATTCTAATAATTTACCATCAACCTTTTGTATCAGGGGCATCCAAGCCTCCAAATCTGGTACTGACTAGAAGCTGTGAGCAAGGGGCAAGAGATGGACTTTTACCAAACGCAGATTATCTAGAGTTAAAGCAGCTCTGACATTCAGTGGTACTGTCCCAACTGTAAACAAAAATAAACATCTCCTCTAGTTCCAAAATGTGGTTCTTTGACAAATAACTCTTTTTCCACCAGATTTGCATGTCTATTTACAGTTAACACAGGCAGCAGCTTCTGTCCAGCTTAAAGGGGAAGGCACTGAGTGTTAGCCCTTTCACCTTTAGATAACAGAGTAAGCAGTTTCCCCCCCTAAACAAATCTGCATCATCATACCAAAACAAACACACTTAAAACACAACAGGAGATTCAATCATCATCTTAAGTCCTCAAACTAGCATTCCTACGGTGCCATTCACTGAAATACCTGATAGTGTTTAAATATGCATTCTCTAGTTTCATCACATGGGCACCTGATGTACTTGAATCATTAGTTACAGCTATTTCTTTTGGCAAATCACCCCCAAAGGGACAAGATCATTCAGAACTTTGCACCAGCCTAGGTCATATAGAGCATGCATATGATATCAGTGATGTGCATGCAAAGGCACATGCCTTCATGGAAGGTCGGAACGCAGAAATACCAAATTTTGGAACAAATTATTTTGAAACCAGATATAAAGACTAAGTTCTTTTTAAACATATTTCAACTGACACAGCAGTTAATGTAAGTTTAAGCTAATACGGGTAGAGACAGAAAATTAGATATTTCAGCCTCATGATTTTCAAGTAGGTTATTACATGAGTATAGGAATAGAACAGAATAGAATCATTAAGGTTGGAAGAGACCTCAAGCATCATCCAGTCCAACCGACTGGAGCACATGATCAACATACTTTTTATACACAGGTCTGTGCAGCTGCAACAGATGTAAGAATTATTTACGCTTATACAAAAGAGAGAAAGTTTTGGATTCCTATCCAATAAAGGAGAGATGTTTTAATGTGAATAATATGAAGTTATTCCTGTCAAAAGCAAGAGTGCTAATCTGTGCACCAATTTCAGGTATTTGGTTTTGCATTAAAGTATTCTGTACTCCCCAAACATTCTTCACTAGTACTACTTTGTAGTTTAGCAGAGTATCACCCTACATGCGTTCAGGATCTTGTGCAAGATTACTCCAGTATTTATAGAATTCAGTCTGCACAAGGGTGAAACAGCAGCATGGGACTTAAATCACAAAAAGCAGGCCAGTAAAGTAGGGTGACTTGCTGACACCAGTTAGCATGAACCATTAAAAGGTGTTCACAAATAAGAGTTAACATTGCACCTGTTTTGGCTAATTAAAACGTATAGTAACTATACACGATTAGAGGAAGAGTTTTAGGCTAACTGTCCAATCAACTGGGCATTACTTATGACAGAGTACTAAAAATACTAATGGAATTCAAATGCTATTGGATGTCACTATGAAAAGTGAAACTTTCACCTCCACAGAGAGAAACCCTTAGAGGCAAGGACTCAGAAGAAACTCAGTAGATGCTACAGGGACTGGGAGAAGACAGACTCACATTCTACTTCCAGATCACCTCTTGACTTCCTGTCTACATAGAGATAAATCACTTCCCTTCACCCTTAGCTTTCTCCCAAATCCCGCTATAAAACCTATGGCTCCCTTTAATGAAGTATTTCAATTTTACTGTAAAAGAACTTCCATGACATACTTTGAAAACCACTATGAATTCAAAGAATTCCTTCACTCGCTATGCAACAGAACAAGACCCAGACAGCTTTTAAGCCATGTAGTCAGTGATGACATTTCATCTCATCATACACTGGTATGTTCAATCATAAAACTTTCATACTGAGAAACTTCAGAAACAGAGCTTTCTCTACATAAACGCAGGCATATTAGAATTCTTAAAAAAAATAATCCCATACTTTAAACATTGAACAACCTTCAAGCTTTTACCAGCTTTAACAGTTCGTGCTTTTCAAATCACCAACTTGCTGCATAGCATAGGAAACTACTTCTTCTGGGATGTTAATAGGAAAATGAGCTACTCTAGAAAATCAGCAAAATGTTTTGCCAAAAAGACCTCACCACCATATAAGAGAGAAACACACTTCAACAGGAAAACATAAAGCCTTCAAAACAAACGAGATGTGACAACGACTTTTTGAGGGAATGTAACTGTTCAGTGGACAATTTTTTTATTTGTTTGTTTTATAAGGAAGGGATGCGTTTTACAACTATGTGATGTAAATACAACTTCCTCATAGCCTGCACCTGCCCAGAGCTTGGAAACAACATACAGTTTTAATTAACTTAAGTCTGCTGCAAAGATTTTGGAGAACACTTCTCACAAGTAAAAATAGTCTACAAAGAAAATAAGGCATGAGACTACTTCCTGCTACAGCATCCATTTGCCCACAGTTATTCAACCTTACCGGATAACATACATTAAAAATGTGCGTCAAGGTTAAATCTGCTACATATCAGTGGCTGAACACTGACTATATAAAGCCACAAGTGCCATGGAGTGGGGCAGGCAGCCTGGCATTCCAGCTGCCTAGAAATCCTCAGGAGGCCTCAGAGAGATCAGCAGCGCTAGCCTGTCTAAAGGCCTGCCTAAATGCTGCATGTCCCTGCAGACAGCAGTGGAAACTCTACACTTGACAAGAATGGACGTCTAGAAGTTCACTGTGGCAGAATGCTCTGCAGCAACACGCTCCTCAGCTCCTCACAGGGATGTCATTCCTTCTCCTTCAGTGACTTCTCTACTGCGGCAACTGATTGCACATGTTCTAGCTGAGCTGTAGAACAGTAATACAGCTGCCATGGACATGGAAAAGGAGAGGAGAACAGAAAGGAAAGGAAAGAAGCAACTCACCACAAAGTGCATTCATGAAATCTGGATGGTGGGAGGAAGTGGTAGATTTTTGACTTGGAGAGAAACCTCTTACTCAGAAGAATTAGGAATGGAACTGTATTCAGGCCCTGGAAAGCACTTAAACAACCAGTTAGGCTACACCATACGTAGTTTGATTATCAGCATGAATTATTTTGTTCATCTGCCAAGAAGCCTGGTCTTTTCTCATGAAAACCTGGAGAACCCTGCATAAGGCTTTAAAAGCTGTATCCAAACACCTACTGTGATAAACTAATGCTATAAAGCAATAACAATTGCTAATTTAACTAAATAATGATTTATTAAAGCCTAGTAATAGAGATTTTCTGAAGGAAAAATTTTATGACTATAAAACCATTTCCCTGTATTACACATTACTCCAAACATCAAAGTCGTGTACTGCTGTGAGAATGCTGTACAAAACCAAGAAATGCATCATAACAAGACAGAGGCCTACGCTCAAATTCCATCACCTTGAGCAGAATTTATGTGGAATAAAGCGCTAACATTCAAAGACTATCTTTTCTTCCCAGGTGCATTGCCCTTGAGGCATCTGAATTAACTAGGCATCCCCTTGCTAGACTTTAACTGCTACTAATTACCTCAACGTTACTTATGGGCACATGTGGGAGGCACTTTAACCTTCTTTCTGAGATGCTCATCTGTGCAACCTAACACAATCAACAGACAAAAATTTGAGGACTTACTAAAGTCATGACTAACAGCAATATCCTCCTCTAGCACACTATCATGTACTGTATAAACATGTAGTCACAGGTTTGTTTTTTCAACATGGCAAAGGAGATAAATGTATCACAGCCCAGTAATTAAAATGCTTGTACCAGAAGCAAGACTTTTTAAGGTAAATTTCTCCCTGCTTTCCAATATTTAACTTCATCCTCGTGACAGACAGTACCCTAGAGCGCTCAGTACTGAAGCAGCACCACCATACAGCAGAAGTCCTAACCGGGTGGCCAAGAGCTCAACTGTTTTGATGCTGAGACAGAAGGAGAGAAGAGTTATTTCACAGATCAAAGTTCAGTAAGTTCCTGTTAAAAGCAATAAAGCTGACCCCGCTAAGTAGCCTACAAGGCATCTAACAGAAACTGTTTGCATGCTATCCCATGAGGACAGCTGGCTTTTTACAATATACTGGGAAGGTATACTGGAGATAAAGAAACTGTAGAGAAATGCCTTAAACAGACCAGCACAGGAACACCTGGCATGAACACAGTTTTCATTGATGTCTATTTTTATTGCAAGTAAATGGGGTACAGACCAGACGAATATATACTCCTTAAGTCCCAATCAAACTAATTCCCTATATATAAACAATGCTAATAATTTTCTAATAATCCAAAACTAATTTTCCTTGCTGTAAACTGAGGTTATAATTCCTCCCTCTAAAGTAAACCCTTGTTGCTATCTTACATATGACAGCTTTTTACGCACTAGAGAATTCAGGGATATACACTGTTCTAATTGGAAAAGAGAGCTGATCACCATCATTGCTGTATGTTGTCATTTAGGATACCTGAAATCCACACGCCTGGAAAGCTGTTTTCCCCTGTACTGCCTGTTCATTTTTAGATGTATGCACATGCTTTTTCTTCAGGTGCTTTTACTCAAGCATCTCATTTCCTGAGCCTATTAAAATTGCTGTTCCTCTCTCTGCAATTGCCCACAATATTCTAAAAGAAATGTCCAAAACTGAACACACTACTACAACTAAAGCCTCTATTAGCAATCTTTGAAAAGGGAAATTGTCTTTGTGTCACTACTACCATTACAGCCTCTAACATAATGGAAAGTGATTGAGACAAAGTCTTATTAGGAGGCAACATAGTGATCCACAAGGTGTGGGACAAATAACTGACCAATTTAGATATTTCTATGACTTACAGAAGTATTGACATCAGCTTATTCTGATAACCTTGTGTCACTTTATAAAAGGTCTTCAACAAACAGACCCTTACAAGAATGACAGAAATACCCACTGCTTAATTTGACACTTATTTCTGTAACATTTAGTTGTATATTTTTTCTCCTTCCTAGGGTATTTATTACCCCTTCACGGGTATGTATATTACGTCTCTTTCACCAATTAGAAGTTAAGAACAGGGACTCAGAAGCAGGTATACATCTATCCATGCCATCTATTGCAGGTCCACAGAAGCAGATATCTAGCCTTGGCAAACTGACTCAGGCTGCCTAAGAAAGATCTACACCGACACAAGAGAGCGTGTAGGAGAGCATTCAGTCAGCTTTTTCTATTTTAACGGTCACTACAGAGTACGAAGAACCACTGGAGAGTGATTTGAGGCACTCAAACCAAGGTAGTCAGGTGACTCTTCAGTATATGGAGCTTTGGTGCCAAGCAAATTCAAGTTAAGGATCCCAAATATTAAGACACAGTCATTAACAACCAGGCAATAGAAACACAGGGGTCTGTCTGTAACCCAGTTTGTCCCAGGGCTGAATATTAGCGGTTCTATCAACTTGGGATCAAAATACAAAACAGGCTAGGATTAGATGAGAAAACTCCCTTACACTATAACTGTGAAACAAAATTATAAACCCAAAGAAGTATCTTCTTATTTTCCTATAATCAGCTTGAGTCAGATAACATCTCAAATCTTATGACACCATCTGGTGGCAGAGTTCACAGAAGATGATTACTACATGTTGAGAAGAATTTTATCAATTTAAATTTTCATCTGATCAAATTTAAATTTGATTCCAGATATCTTATGACTTTTGCCTTTACAAGATAAAGTGGGAAAAAAAAAATGGGAAAAACCCCTCAGATTTACCTAGATAAAGTTATCTACAAGTCTTAGTATCTCTGTACACAATTTGGATATGTATTTATAGGATAGTGATTGCTGTTATTCTTTGCACTGGATATCACAACCCTGCATAAATTAAGATGCATTTAGCTGACACCTCTTCAGATGTGTGACATTTTTGGACATATGGGCAGGAAGTTACCCAAAGCTTGGTCACAGCGACCAAATTGACTCAGGTAACAGAGTAACATAGTTTGGCTAAAACCAATGACTTGTTTAATGTTGAAAATATTAGAACATAGCACCTATTTAACAAACTTTACATATAAAAATCAGTCAATAGTGGAACCAGATGTGGTGGTGCAAACGCAGTTGCCTTGTACAGCCAGTTCAGTTGAAGTCACGCAAGGACTAATAAAGATATAACAGTCGCCCTTAAGAAGAGATTTCAGGACAGGAATCTACTTTCCAAGGTAAGAAGTTACAAAGCCACATTGCACTGGCCCTTAGAACCTGCAATATTCACCTCAAATACTGCAGTTCTAATGGGGACATGCTCTTAAACTTCAGTAAAACAACCAAATTTTGGAAAGCTTAAGTTGTTCCTTTAGGCTAGGATTTATTAGTTCAGCAAAATAGTCAATTAGTTTAATATAGTAACAGAGGCTTGACTAAAAGAAGTAGCAAAGAACAAAAGAACAGAAACAACCAGCAGAGATATAGGAAAAGCAGCCCTTGAAAACAAAGTCCATCAAACCTCAATCCTTTTCTCTCTCAGGTCACTCCAAAAAACTCATCTGTTCTACAAAGCTCTTTTAAAGCTGCACTTCAGGAGGCATACAAGGGAAGGTGAAGAGGAAAATTTCTTACCTGCTTGAGACCACTGTTATCAAACCACTATCAATAAAGTATATTGAAGTATAAACTTTAATCACCAATACCACTTCTATCCAATGTTCATAAAGTTTTGCAATTTGAAGTTCACAAGCACCCCTGAACAGTTCTTAATATAAGTTTGCATGTGAACTACCCTACTTGCAATAATGAATGATTATTTTTAAAAACCTCATATTTCATTGTACCATTAAGATTTGTTTCACGCTATCAGCCTCACTCCTTTAGGTTAGAATAGAACAGAATCATTAAGGTTGGGAGTGACCTCAAGGATCATCTATCTAGTCCAACCATCCCCCCACCACCTATTACCCACTAAACCACGTCCCTAAGTACCATATCTAACCTTTCCTTAAACACCCACAGGGATGGTGACTCCACCACCTCCCTGGGCAACCCGTTCCAATGCCCGACCACCCTTTCCAAGAAGAAATTTCTCCTCATCTCCAACCTGAACCTCCCGTGGCACAACTTGCAACCATTTCCCCTTGTCCTGTCACTAGCTATCTGCGAGAAGAGGCTGACCCCCAGCTCACCACAACTCCCTTTCAGGGAGTTGTAGAGGGCAATAAGGTCTGCCCTGAGCCTCCTGTTCTCCAGACTAAACAAGCCCAGTTCCTTCAGCCGCTCCTCATAAGACCTGTGCTCCAGCCCCTTCACCAGTTTCATTGCCCTTCTCTGGACACGCTCCAGGGCTTCGATGTCTTTCTTGTGGTGAGGGGCCCAAAACTGGACACAGGATGTTTATCACCACACTCATACGTGCTTTCACTACGACACATTTTTAGCTCTATGTCAAGAGGAAGATAACTAAGTAAGTCTGTACCCGAGGCCACACCTCAACCCTGGAAATGCTTCTGGCAGGTATGAAGAGACAGCATGATAGCTACACATCTGTAACAGAGAACCTGTTCTAACAAAGCTCGCGTTTAACAAGACAATAAAGTTCAGGAATCGCTGCAGCAGCAAAGGATACTCACAACGGAAAGTAAAACGTCCACACCCCGACGAGATGACCGCTGCAGCCCCTCTAGGCCAGGCCTGCCCCACTCCTCCTCCCTCGGCCGCCCCCTCCACCAGAGCCGGAGTAACCCACCAGCACCCCCGCTGCCACCATAGAGCTCCCCCAGCCCTCTGGTCCCCGGGGCCCTGCTACTCACACGTCGCACCCCTCGCCAGGGCAGGGGCCCGGAAACCCATCCCCCCGCCGGGACCGAGCAGGCCCAGCCGCCAACCTGCCCGAGGCCCGCCGCCCTCACAGCACCAGCACCGGGCCGACCCCACAGAGACCCGCGGCGCACGGCGGGGCGGGGCAGCCGCCCAGCGCAGCCAATGCGGCAGCAGTATAGCGGCCGCGCTGCACGCCGGGAGGTAAGGGTGGCTGCCGCGGTGCCTGCCGGGAAATGTAGTCCTGGCGCGGGCACACCTGGCCAGGGGTGTGTCATCCCTGCGAGGGCAGCGGCACTTGCCGTCAGCTGGGGGCACTTACTAACTGATGGTGGTAACAAACCTTGTTATCTGTAAACGTAGCGCTATAGACACACACGGTGCCACATGCTACCTCTCTGAAAGGTAGGAGGCACTGAAGACTGCAGGTACCTCAGCAGCGAGAAGCCACCGACGTTGCACTGTGCCACCCCGGCCAGGGCGGCTGCGTCTGGAAAACCTGTTCCAGGGTCAGCGTGGAAGCCAGAAGAACGAGGGCACACGCTTGTGCCTGGGCCGGGCAGCGTGCAATAACCTTCAGTCCACTGCGACCTCTTCAGAGGCCAAAGCCCACGGGGGATCAGGGCACCGCGGGGAGAAGTGCCAGTGCGGCCATCGCAGCCGCTTCACGGCAAGAAGGGCCTCGTACGGCTTCAGAGCGGCGCAAGCTGCTGTGAGAGCTCCGGGCAGCGCTCTGAGCCAGCGGCCTCACAGCAGCGCCAGCAGCCGCCTGCGCAGGGGAGCAGCTACCGCGGCACCGAGGGCACACCTCGGGATGGGCCGCCCGCGTCAGCTACAGCAGACAAGGTCCACGATTCCGAGAGGCGGTTTTCCCTTCCCGCCCCCGTCCTCTGGTCACGGAAGGGGGACGGCACGGCTCCTCCTTGTGGAGAGTAACTCACCCAGCGGCACACCCCGCCGCACGACCTCTGCACCGCGCTGCTTGCCAGCACTGGCTCGCAGCGAGGCCTGACCGCGCTAACAGCGGCCGTAACGCACCGCCGGGAAAAAGAACGGGACGCCAACAGACGCGCACGAGCCCTGGCGTGACGCCGCATCAGGTGCACGCGGCGGCCGACGTCAAGGCCAGGGAACTGCCGCCCTGCTCGCGCGGAAGTGAGGGTGGCGTCGCCTTCCCCCCCCATATTGGACGTGGCGGGCGGAGCCGCCCCCGCTGGGCGGGGCTGGTTCCCGCTTCCGGGGCGTGGGCAGTGACGCGCTCGCGGGCCAGAGCTCGGCACGGGGACATGGGCTCTTAAACGGGAGACTCGGCGCAGCGTGGCCCGGCTCGGTTCGGCTTGGCTTGGCTCGGCGGCGTGTGAGGGAGCGGTGCCGGTAGGTGCACGGCGGCTGGGCCTTGCCTGCTCGCCGCGCCCCGGGCGGGGTAGTGGGCTGGTGGATCTGGTCCGTGGCCGCCTCCTTGCCGTGTAGCGTCCCCTGTGGAGCAGGCTCGGCTCCGCTGGGGCCGGCGGGCGCCTCAGCGGGACGGGGCGGTCCGGTCCCGGCCATGCCGGCCCAGCGGGTGCTGTCCTGCTTCGGCTGCCGGGTCCGCGGGTCAGCGCGGGGTAATGGGGCGGCCGGGACGCGGCCTATTGCGGGCCCGGGGGGCCCCTCCATGCCCCCGGCTCAGCCGTGGGCTGCGCCCATGCCTGGTGTGCGGGGAGGCCTCGCCCGGC
>VWZZ01002130.1:197739-240361 GCA_013399095.1 Psophia crepitans | reverse complement strand
GCCCCGCTCTGCGGCGGGGTGCCGGTGCCAGGTATTCCGTACCTGCTCGGTGAGAGTCCTTGAAGGGAGCTGTTAGTAGGGTGCAGGAGAAAACCCTCATCTCGCCGTGCCTTCTGGAACTTGCCTTGCGGCCTGCTGCCGTTAGGCTGTCGGTGAGGTGCTGCCGTGGTGCGCAGTAAACAATAAAGTGTCTAAAGTAACCTGTGCTTTTGTGCTTCCCTTAATTGTGTATCTTCATGCCCTTGGCACTTCTGGGAAGCTAATGGTCATCTTTATTTTTCCCTTTTTTTTTTTCTTTTTCTTTTCACTTTCTTTTCTGTTTCATGTGATGAAACCTATCAAACCGATGATGATAACCTGAGCAGATGAGCTAAAGAAACTTGAGAAATTTCTTTATGCAACTTCTCTAGCTACTTACCTTCCCCTTTTTCACTCTCTTAAAAAGGGCAATGTTCAGAACTGAGTAGCTGGCTGTTGCTGTACTTCAAAACAAACTTGATTCAGTGTTGCAGAGAGAACAGCGATGTAGGGAGATGTTCAGGGCTAAAGGAGAAGCCTGCTATAGTGTCAATTGGCTGATTCATTGACTTGAGCAATTAACCAGTCTATATGCCTGACCTCCCCTGCTCTGCAGTTTTGGAAATAGCTTATTATATAGCACAGTTTGTGTCATTAGATGAAATGAAATCTGTTACTGTCCATGTTTGGGTCTAGGGTTGATTGTTAATTTGTGTTGGCCAGTAATTAATTTGGAAGAGGTATCACGAGGCTTTTCCAGGGACAAAAATGAATTGTTGAGGCGAGTATAGAACAGAGCACATTGCACAGAGGAGGTGGCATTGCTAGCGCCTATTCTTTGCGCTATCGCCTCTGTGCAGTGTGTTCAGGAAGCTGATAAGAGAGGGCAGGAAGCATGCAGAGTAGTGTCTTGTTCTTGGGTCCTGGCCTCTTTCCCCAGGGTCACAGATGCTTTATTCATTTATTTTGTAGGCATAATCATACGGAGGAGTACATTCTGGTGCTGATACTTTGTACCACCCTGCATTAGCTGGGCTGAGCTTCAGCTGACTAACAAGTAGGATAAGGGCTTATGTTAAGGAATGGTTTTAAAAAAACAACTTCTACATTAGTGATATGAAGAATTTGAAAGCGAAAAAACAAACAAAAAAACCCCAACCCCTAATACAAATCTGTCTAACTTAAAAACTGTCTAATTTTTATTTTTTGCCAGGATGCGCAGAAACTTCTTAATTAATGTTCACATTTTTCTAATAATGTTGCTTCATGAATTTTTCTGTCCTGGGGAAGGCAACAGCTTACTTTACAAGAGAAAGAACTGAGAGAGCATCCATGATAGCCTGTGGCTGTACCAGTTCACTGATGGCTCAAAGTATAGCTCATGAGATCCTGGCTTTCAGTCAGTTGCTACAACAGCAGGGTTGTGTCATCTCCTAGTTCCTACCTTTGTGGTAAGATTACCCAAAAGGAGGCATGGGCTGCATTTCTCAAACATACTTTTAGATGTATTGGTTAGTAGCTATTATTTAAAACTTATTTCCTGGTATGTATACGATACATTCATTGGAAGAACTAATGTAACCAGGAATTGTAGGATTTTAAAGTTTAATACTTTTGCATTCTTACTAGTGGATTATGTTAAAAGGATAAAGTAAAAGTATTGCTTAACAATTTATCTGAAATGAAGAGGTAATCGAATATAGTTATGGAAATAGAAGGGGTAGAATTCTTTCATATAATAACATTATAAAAATGAGTAGCTTGGACATATATTTCTGAAAGTTTTCAGCTCAACTCTGCTCCATTTAGTTCCTGACTGCCAAATAATTTTACTAAATTTTGAAGAGGAAAACAGCATGAAGACATAAGCATGGAGTCTTGCTAGAACCCTTTGTAGGTGTTAATGTGATTTTCATTCACAGCTTGGAAATAGCACTTTTGAGAGAGAGACGAAGAAGTTATTCTAGAAGGCAAACTTAATAAGCCTTATGGTTTTGGCCTTAGAGATAATCTTGTACCAACTTTCATCTTTCACAGCTATTATCTTCTGTGGCCAAAAGTATTATGCTAATTTCTTATTCTCTAACTTTACTTCCTACTCACAGGAAGATTGTGGACCTCATGCTTATTTTCTCTTTGTGGAACCAGGTGCCAAGGCACAGACTGCTGTGTGTTATTGGTGTTATCAAAATATCTTTAATGAGGGGGGGACACAAGAAAACATTTGTGCTTAACTTCTGTCTAGAGTTATCAGTGAAGGAGGAAGAAAAGCTTTTGGTATTGATGAGAAGCATAACTTGATAGGGAAGGGGCTAGGCTCAAATAGAATACCCCCAGATGGTAACAAATTAATTTGATATTTAGCCCATATGGTGGATGTATGACAAATTTCTGAAAGGCATTCAGTCTGTCAGAGGCACAAAACTGCTGCATGTCAGCCAGAGATGTAGGACAAAAATCTTGTGATCATTCAAGGTGTATTTGTGAAAGTGGAAGCAATCGGAACAATTTGTTTGTCTGGTGCAAGCAGACCTGTCCGGTTTAAGAAAACTTGTCACTTTTGACAGACTCTCCCTGCCTACAGTCCTTTCCAGATGTGGACTCTGTAATTCAGTTGAGAAGTACTTTATTATGCGTTGTGGTGCCTTGCAGTTGGTTTAAATGCACAAAGATGGGTAAGACAGAAAATTCTTACTGATTTTAAGTGCTTTGGATAGCACAGCCTGAATATACCATGACTGTTGTAAAACAAGGAAGTAAATTTCCTTTTTTTCTCTGGAGCTAATAAGCCTTAGAATTGCTTCTTAGCTAGTGCTGAAGAAAAGCATATTCAAACTGCATGTAAATTGCCTACTATAGCTTTCATTACCTTGGAAGTGTCTTACAAGCCTCAGAAGATCATTAGGATTGAAAAACCCTTGAAAAGACTATGCAACCTCACTGTTGCAATGGCCTTTGAAACTCGTTTACATTGGAAAGTGAGTGTTGGCATAATTAGCTGGCATCCAGTTTGCAAGTAATTCTGAATGAAAAAGAAAACACTCGTAAGAAAAACCCGTAGTGGTGCAGGGGACTATCTTAGACCAATGACAATAGAGAGAGGGTTTTTTTCTTAAATTAGACAAAGAACTTTTTAAAATGTTTCAGCTGCTATATGAGTGTGTTGATTAACTAAATTAAGATCTCTAAGTCGATGATGCTTTGAATAGTTCTGGCACCATGCTATCAGCCCAAAAGTGCCTGTCATATCCCCTATTTTTTTGCAGGAAGTACCTTGAGGTTTTAAACAGTCTGTAAAATCACATTTGCTGTGTCTTTTTCTCAGCCTTCTCCAGCCTAATAACTTCACATAGAGTAAATTGAAGCTTTTTCAGGGTTTTTGGAGCCATGACTAAATGCATAGTAAGTGGAAAAAAGTCTGTGCAGACATGAATTTTTTTTCCCTTACCTCATTGTTCCCCTTATCCAAGGGAAAGAAGTAACTTAAGTCTAATCCATCCTCAACTACCTCAGGCCATCATACTAATTTTAATATGTGTTATAATAGTGAGCTTATAGAATGGCTTATCTCTTCACATAACTACTAATATTGTGCTAACATCTTATCTAAAGCTTGTGGTTGGAATTGGAATTTCAAACTTTTCCTGTTTCCCCAATATCCAAAATAAAACATGGCAGAAAGACAGATTACTGTAATTTTTAGGCCCTGCATTTATTTCCTTGCTGATCTTGTTTCTCAATGAATCTTGCTTTTTATAAGATGGTGATAGTTAAGATGATGAATGTATTGTAGTCCTGAAAGTTTTCCGGTAGAAAAAATTTCATGGTGCCCATTACTTCAAGAAAATGTGTTTTTGTAGCAAGCTTAGTTCTGCATAGTCTGTAGGCACCAAGTTTTCCTGTGCAAGGGGTAGAGGAGGAGTTACACTGTGTTTAACTTTAATCCTTGCAGTCTGGTAGCTGCGTAAATGCTGCAGAGTACTTTTGATAACAATAAGTAAATACATTGCTCTTTTAAGGAGTTCCACTTTGTGTTTAGGCACATCAGTTTCTTGTTTAAAACTTACCACTCTCAGGACAAAATAAACTAAAATGGCAGGATGTTGTTGTAATACAATTATGAAGTCTTTGTAGGCTCTTTTTTTTTTTTCCTTTGGTTACTTGGTGGCTAGGATTTTAAAAATGGTAGGAGAGGGAATGCGAAGAAAATAAGCCATGATATTAAAAATAAATGATTGCCTTAGGAAGTACTACATATTACAATAAAAGTACATGCTGGGAACACTTTAGCTATATCAAGTATTTTCTCCCTGAGTATTTTGCCTTTATTGAGGGTTCTTAATATCTTGGATGTAAAATCATTTTGCCATATACCATTAACTTAAGAGCTGGATACCTCAATGGGTGCTTTATGATTCCTAGGCAGAAATATAGGGGAATGAGTATCCTTTCTGTATGCATATGTACCGTGTTCTGTTGGAATAGCCAAGCTACTATTTCAATACAAATGGCCCAATCTTGGGGTTTTCTAAGTTCTTTAGACATACCTTGCAATGACTGCACCTGCTATGTTCCAGCTATTCCACTTAGACATGCAGCTATCAAGCATGTATCTCCATTTTTGGAAGCAGGCTTTTCTGGAAATGTTTGGTTTCTTCTCAATTACTCCTGTGTGCTTTTTTTGTTATAACTGCTGTGCAGTGAGAAGTCTTTTTGGTACTGCCTAGGGAACGTCTGTTTCTATTCTGCCTCATAGTACTAACTTCCTCTGCAGAGCTACTGTGCAGGTTGTGTGCATGTGTTTACAGAAGCAATGCTGGCCACCTCAGTTGTACAAACAGGAATAAAGCTATGGCTTTTCAGAGTCTAATGCATCAGTTTGGGATATTTGGCTTTAAGCAGACATTATAATCAAAGCAATTCAAAGAGCGTGCTTTCTTAAGCCTGTTGTAAGAAGGAAATGCTATCTTATTTTACATAGCTCTCTAGCAGTAGCTGAAAACTGAAGGTGGTTAAGTTGCCTGGGAAATCTAGAGAGAGAAAGATTCTGTCTCTGTTTTCAGTGATGTCAGACCTCAATAAATGATACAAAAAGACTAGCAAGTAGCTGTACCCTACTATTATCTCTGATAAAAGATTGTCAGAACATTTGTCTCTTAACCAAGTGTTCTGAGTGGTTTTATTTAGCTTCCTCCTAAACAAGTCAGTTATCCTAGCAATTGCAGATTGAACATATCAACTATCACTTTAATTATTTTCATCTCACAAGAGGCAAAATGCTACAGGTGTCCAAATATGAGCATCAGAATACAAGCACATGCATACCTCAGCTTTGAAAAATCCTGGAAGCGATTTTTTTTTACTCTGCACTATCAGTGTCTGCTATGTAGAGGGTTTTTTCCTTCGTATCTTGCAGCTGGGTTTCATCAGTGTTAGGTCAATTCATAAACAATTTCAAGACCAAATACCATAGATTTAGAGTGACAGTGAAAGGAATGCTGTGGATTTCCATAGAAATTCTTGCTTTCTGGCAGTGCAGTTGTTCAGGAGGCTGTGAGCAAGCTAGGGGAATGCAAAGCTTTCTTGTCAGCTGTTGGAACTGGTAAAATTCAGTGGCAAATGCTTGAGTTTTCAAGCCATTGTGTCAGGTGCAACTTCATGCACTTTCTGGTTTAGTGTGTTGCTACAAACATTTCTGTCAAATAATGAATTGCTAGTTCCTTAGCGAGCTAACGTAAATCAGGCAAAGCTGGGGGATAATAGGTTGATAGCAATTACATGAAGTGCTGCTTCATGTACTATTAGCTATGTGTCCATGTAATTACTATCAGATTTCAACATGGCATTATCTTTCATAGGACTTTATTAATAATCTCAGTTATCAAGCCCAAGGTGAATTTAGTATAGTATACACGAGCTTCAGTCCTGATGTTAATTCATGACTGTCGGCTTCAAGTAATATGTTACCTTCCAAACTGTGCCACCAAGAATTACTGCCTTGGGAGTTGAAAGTGCTGACTGTTGTCTCCTTCCTTATCCTTTTTCAGTCTCACTGCTGGTTTGTTTTTCAATGGCTTCTCCATGAAGCTGTGGTTCTAGTAGCACAGGACAATATTCTGGTAGTATTCAATAAAACACAAAACTCAGTATCTGACCTGACAAAGTATACCTTCTTCAGATTTTGGGTATTTTCTGTACGTGAAAGTAGTAGTACAATGTATTTGCAAATGTCTGTTCAAAGCTAAGAGTCTTATTATCCCTTAAAGACTTACTTTGTAAACAAGTTCTTCTTATGCATGTTTGAGAATATTATTGTCATGCCCTTGCCTCAAAAGCAAATGAACTGTTATATTATGTAGTGTTCACTGCAGTGTGGCTCTTGGGTAACTCAAATATCGCTGCTGAGCTAGGGTCACATCATAGAGCCAGCAGTTGTGCTTATCTGGTATGTGAATGCCTAGGTAGCCTGAACCCACAGCTGCAAAGGGAAGAGAACTCAATGGCTGCTGAAAAAGAAACCTCCAGCTTTCCAGCTCTTTTCTGCAGTTACAGTGGGAATTATTGGGAAGCTGCTGTATTCATAGGGTGAGGATATGATACCCTTTTTGCTGTCCAAGATGACATGTGTGGTTTATGGCTCCAAGCTGCAGAAGTACTTTACTGCGCAGCACCCAAAGCAGGGAAAGGCTGGCCAAGTCTACAACACTGTAATCCAGATATTGCTTGTTCAGTGCAACTATATAATTGAAATTTCATCCTGTTTCTGAATATTATGTAAATGTGAAGAACCAATTTGGTGTCACTTTCCTGTGCTTAATCTAATTCAGTGAAAATAGATCCTTTCCTCTCTGTCCCTGGCTTACTGGTCCTTAGCTGTGCAAACTAGCTTGAAGGGCATTCCCAAAGTCAAAGCTGGGACTGGGCTGCCCTCAGTAAACCTCATGAAAAGAGCTTAAGCCTGTGAATGAAAAAATAATCCACTGATTATATTGTGAAATTGGACTACTGAAAACTGAGCTATTAGAGACCTTGTGTTGTCTAATTTTTTAATTTTTTTTTACATTATGGCAAAAACTAACTTCTGTTCACAGCTACTTAAAAAAAAAACTCTCCTAGAGATGTAGCATTAGACTGAGGAGGTATGTTAGATACTAAAGAACAGACCTGCTGAAGTATTCTCCTGAAGTACTTTAGATGTAAGGGATTAGATGTCTTGATTTCAATTTGCTCTGAGGTATGCACACTTCCTGCAAAGAACTGTGAACAACATCTATTAGCTAGCTAGCAGCTGGGTGAATTTGGATTAATTTGCTCTTTTAGGAGTAGTTACTACTGTCTGAAAAACTGATCTTCTGAAATATTGATCTTGCAGGCAAAAGTGGAACATAGTTCTGTTAGTCAAGCAGGGTGCTTGGACTGATCTCTAAGGATAATGTGAACTTAATTTGAAGTTACTCATGGAAGGAGCAAAGATTAATCTAAAGTTAAGGGAAAAATTATTTTTTGAAAAATCCTCTTATTACTCAGCTTATGTGCTATCTCATTACATTCTTGTATAGCCTGGGAGCTCTGTTTTCCCATCGCTAGGAGTACTGACTTTATTACTGTTTCTCCAACAAAAATGCAGATTCTTAGCTCTGAAGAACCTGGCTCTGATAAGAGTGCACTTATTGATGCTTTTTCTTGTTGTCTCTTCAGGCAAAAATATCTCCTGTTTATAGTAAAAGTTATATCATGGTGTGTTGGGACTTAAGTTATGAAAATCTTGATCCTATCTATTATGAGAAAGGTATATTTGAAAACCTTTGCTGGAGTTGTAGACTTACCTTTAAAACTTTCGTAGATCCTTTTGCATTTGAGGGATTCACTATACCATAAGAACAACTATTTCTAGAGTGTTACTGGAGTAAGTTTAGGTGGTGCTTGGTTTATGAAAGTTTCCCTGTCTTCTGACTCTGAAATACCTCAAAAGGGAAGGTGAGCAACACTTACAGCTTATGCTAGTAACTTAAATGCCTTAATGAATTTTTCTGCATTACTGGGTAAACCAATGTACTTTTCCAACATGGAGATGCTTTTTATTTTAAGATTTAATTTCCTGATTTTTTTATCTTAAACTAACAATAGGTAGGATTTTCAAAAAATGTTTAGGAAGCCAAATCTTGGAAAGGAAACTATTTCGCATACTGATTGTTCTTGCATTGCTTTTAGCTCTTTGGTTACTTTGTACAGCTGATTAATTCTTTTAGTGCCTTCTAGTACTAATAAGGTGTTGTACTAAGGAGAATGAAACTTTCTTGGGATTTTCTTCTAATTTCAACTCAAAATACTGATGCAAGGATAATTCTGATATTTAACTGGTATGTCTTATTACAGGGGGAAGATTCTCTTTGACGTGATTACTTACAAGTAATAGTTTCTCATCATGGCTGAACTATCACCTGAAGAAATTCAGTTGAGGGCCAACCAGGTCACTGATGAGGTAAATATTATAGGAAGCATCTGGGATTACAGTACTTATTTTCCAAAATTACAGTATCGTTTAAAAATACAATCAGTTTAGGGTAGTGATTCTGCAAGGGTACAGCTAAATGTTTCAAACTCGCTATTTGGTAAATACTGGAGTGTAAAGAGTAGTCCTAAAAGGAAGAATGAATTAAATGTCTGACTTGTAAAGCCACCTACTTGAAGGAGTACTAATCACCCAGTCCCAATTACTGAGACAATGCAGGCTGAGTACCTACACTATTCTTAATCGTGTTGATGCTTCATGACTTTTTAAACTAAAAATAATTTCAATATATTTTTTAATATTGACTTTCCAATGGGATAAGGGAAGTATTGCAAGTATTAAATCAAGGGTTTATTAGCTAATGAAAACTTCTAGTACACTGCCACTTTGTGTTGTAGCATGTATTAGATATACAGAGGTTCATCAGCCTGTCTATACTGGTTGCCTTACTGCAATGAAGTGGTAAAGAAGGTTATCAGGCACCAATGTATACTGTCAACACTCATTTTAAATTTCCCTTTCTAGTCTTTGGAAAGCACAAGGAGGATTCTTGGCTTGGCCATTGAGGTAAGGAAAAGTTTTTGAATTCCCTGGGGATTTATTAATTTTAAGTATAAGCAGAAGCATGCTAACTGTCAAAGTGATTTTAATCACTTTTTTGTCTTTCTCAAACTTCTTCAAGGTGCACACCTCATTGTTAGAAGTTGCTGCTTTAAGTAGTAGAATTGGAATGACTTAAACATAGTGTTTTCCACATTATGTAAAGTCAGATCACAGAGTCAATATCTTTCACCTGTTTTTCTGCTTAAGCAAAATGGCCTAATTTCCAAATGCTACAGAACAGTTATAAAAAAATTTCTGTGACTGTCAGTTATGGCTTTGACTGCTACATCACTTGCTTCTCATAACACTTTCCTTTTGTCTCTTAGCTCACTTTGCCTGTGAACAGTGTGCCAGTGTCTTGCTTTGAGGATGAGAGGATGAGGTGGGGTAGTGAGGGTGGGGCTGCTTTTAGTTCTAAGCAAAAGTAGTTCTTACACCTTCTTACAATTTGCTCATCAGTTTTAACTTTAAAGACGATGAAACTCTCAACACCCATGTATGTGACTTAAAACAAGTAAACTTGTATTTTGAGTTTATCTAGGTGACATTGTATGAGGAATCTGTTCCTCTACACTGTTACAGGTTGCCTGCCCTGCTGTAAGAATGACTGAAAGGTATTTTTTGATATTATGGTATCAAAAGTAAAAAAATATTCTGTTGGTAGGGAGTAAGATAAGATGGCTGATAGTTAGCTCTGTTAGACTTAACAAAGCTTAACTGGTTCAGCAAGACAGTTTTGCTAGTACTTCGATATGCCATAGACAAATGGGAATTCAGAGACTAAGCAGTGATGCCTGTCAAAGCAAACGCCCAAACTTTTAGTGCTGAAGACTTGACACAGTTTATAGTCAGTGTAAGAACACAAAAAATTTCCGATTAATAAGAACCCTGAAGTGTTAGGTCAGTACCACTTCAGAGCCTGGACTTGCTGTCCAGAGGGTAGCAGGCTGCTGTGGAACTGAAGATGCTGCGGTTAGGCATTTGAAGCAGCATAGCCTAATGAATACCTCTCAGGCACAAACATTAAGAACATGTAATGAGCCAACATAATTTCTCATAGTTTGGTGATTCATAGAAGATAATTTAACTCCTGCCATGGACAGTTCTGTGCTGCCAGTTTACAGTAAAGCATGGGTGTAATTTGCGTGCTAGGCTCAAGACTTTGAGCCAGTAAAGAGCTGTACTGTGGTATATTGCTCACTTCTGATTTCTTTGGCTTTGTTCTAAAACTAGTGATGAACTGTTCTCTTCCTGATCTCTTCTGTCAGGTTCTGAAGAATGGTCTTGCAGGCTTTGTTTTGTTTTCTTTCATTCTGGCTTCCAGGATCAAAGGCGTTGTCACCCCTTTTGAAAGGTGCAGGGCTAAAGAATTAACTAAATGCTGCTTCTCAGAACAAGGCACAGCTAGGTTTACCTGTTTAGCTTGGCATTGTTGTCGTTCAGTCTGAGTATTACAATAAATTTTATCATCTTGTAATATAAAGAAAAAGCCCCACTAATTGAGATAATCTCACCTGTTATGCTATCAGCCCAGCATTGGATCTAATTATAAACTTAGCATAGCTTTACTACAGAAGTTATTCCTAACAGTGTTTTATTATTAACTTGGTTGACTTACCAAATTTAGTATAGAGACCTTCTGATTTTGCACTGCTGTATTGAAAACTGGTTTTATATCTGCAAATAAATTTCTTTCTATAGTCCCAGGATGTTGGCATCAAAACTATCACCATGCTGGATGAACAGGGAGGTGAGTTTTCCTTCTTCCTCTCTAACACTAAAAATCTGTTATGACTCTAAGAAAAAGGATTATCATTGGAGAGTTGTTGTATTACATAACCCTATAGTTTCAGCAGCCTTTGCTACAGAAGCCCTTCCTTTCCACGATAGCATGAATATAACTGCATTTATTCTAAAAGCAGTAACAGAAGTTCTGTTCTAAGAATAGGGAAAATATTTTAAATGTAGTAAACAAAACTTATCACTTAGTATCTTAAAAATAAATAAATAAAAAACCCAGAAGGCGGGAAAGACAGACATTAGTCTTGGTGTAAAGATAGAACTGAAACTTCTAAGTTCCTACTTGAAATAATTATTAATATCCTGCCCCCACCTTCCCCCAATCTATGTTTATTCAGGTTACTTGTTTCTCTTCTAGAACAACTAAATCGCATAGAAGAAGGCATGGACCAGATAAATAAGGATATGAGAGAAGCTGAGAAGACGCTGACAGAGCTCAACAAGTGTTGTGGACTCTGTGTCTGTCCTTGTAACAGGTCAGTTAAATTGGTACTCGGGTCTGAAGTTCTAGTATATTCGCAATAGCTGCTATACTGGGAGATTGTCTCCAATAAGAGCTAAGTAAAAAATGCTCACTCTAGGAAAGTAAACTGTTTTGGTTTGTAGAGGTGTACCCTTTTAAAATTGTGTGAGGGTAGCTACAGCTTACTTGCATCTAACCATATATCGTGCCTTTTTAACTTAAAATATAGCTGCTATATAACATCCTGCACAACTGTGCCCTAATCTCCTTGAAGCTTGTATTTAGTGGAATACTATCAATGTCCATACAGCTGAGACCAAATTGGACTGTGAGTAGCTCTGTAAGTGCCTGTCTGTTAGAAATCTGACTCAAAAAATCATTTTTTTGCCAAAGTAAATTTGTACTAACTTAAAAGCAAGAAAGCTTCTGATTTGGAGAAGGAAAGTAATATTGGTTCTCTAAGCATTTAAAAAATGTTCATGCTTTAGGGAGGAAGAGAGCAGGAGAACAGGCATTGGTGTTCAAGCTTTAATCCATAACTAGTGACTACATAAATTTTTGCAGAGCTTTAACAACACTAGTGTGATAGCTACTATATGCAAGTCAGAGTTATCTAATCTTTTGTATGGGACTTGATTTGTACTTCTAAACACTTAAGCAGCCTAAACAATGATCAGAAATCAGTCATATAAGGAAAATTGTTTTTTGGAAGTGTGCTAGCTTTATCTTTATGCAGCGAAGTATCAAATTGGTTTGTGTGAATTGAATGTGATCATAGTTCTTCCAAGTGAAGGAGAAAAATTATTGTTAGGATGTGACCACTGAAGTGAATAGTATGTATGCGTTTTGAGCTCTTTAACATGAGGAAAAACCCTTATTCAACTGAGAGGTAGCAGAAACTTAGGTGAAAATTCCTTGGAGCAGATGAGTCTGCTTATGCAACAGAATAATACTTTGAGGATTGTTCAGGATAGAAATGAATGTGGCTTCTGAGAGCTGTAGTACCTTGAAAAGGCAAATAGTTCTGTCCTGGCCTCTGGATACGTATGATTACTGCTTTATTAGTTTTATCAGGCTGGTGGATTTTGAGCATTTTGACACACTCTTTGTTGCCTGTAGTTCACAGCCTTATTTCACCAAAGCTAAGCGGCTTATTGATACTGAACAAGCTCAGAATTTGTCAACCCTTGTGGCACACCAAATGCACAGAAAACAATAAAGGAAATAAGTTGTGTACCAAAATGGGGAGTAATGTGCTGAAAAAACTACTAGATAAGTGAAGGGCAATGAAGAAGAAAAACGAATTCCTTTCATATAGCTACTGGTACCTCAATTCTTCTGTCAATGTCAGAGTTAGTTGTCAACCAGGGATCTCCAAAGCTTGTCACTCTTTTCATACAGCATGAAGGTAAATCAGAACACTTGCTGAATTAAATATTGCTTTTCTCGTTTCTCCTATGTTGAGATAATTTATAAAAGCTTTGTGAAAGCACAAAATACCAGCGGTACTCTAATATAACCTCTGTACTAATAACAATTTACCTATTTGCTTGTCTTTACTTTTCTTTCTTCGTTCTCTCCTAACACTGACGCTTGCTTTCTAAAAATGAAGACTAGGATAAGAAGCTGTATTCACTTAAGTGGTGAAAGCGGATTTTAGGACAAGGTCAGTCTTACTAGTGCAGATGTACATGTAATTGGCTGTCTGAAGTCATGCTTCTATTGGATTTGTGCTTGCACGTGCATGATGTCTGCATGCAGGTCTCCTTGTGACTGATGTATTGTAATACTGATGTGAATAGAAAATGTTAATTACTATGGAGTGTATTAGCTGTGGCAAAGTTGAAAAACTGCTTGAGGCCTTGCTCATTTGACAGGTTGTATAATTGCCTTACTCATAGAGAAATGAAATGTGAGAAATGAGAATGTATAGTGATTTGAAAAACAGCTTGAAATAATCAGGTGGTGAGAAGCTTTGCTTGTAACTGCTTATTTTGAGAAACAATTCTGTTTCTAGCTGTCTACTTCAGATGTACAAGTAGTTTTCAGGCTGCTTGATTTTGTTAAACAAATTCTTCCGCTTCCTCTGGCACCTAAGACTTTGCTAATCCAGAAGCCAAGCATACAAAGCTCTTCTGTTGTTGTGGGGTTAGTATGAATGAGATTAAACTATAACAATCTAGTTGCAGTAAACCTAAAGAGATCTTTAAGCTTCTGTTGTGCGAGGAGCTAAAGTGACTAGTTCAGGTTTCTTTAGGGCTCCACTGTGTGCAACAGTTCTATGATGAACTGAGAAATTATTTCATTTTTTCTCCTTGATACCAGATTACTTTTCATAGGATCTGACCTATGAAAAACAATTGCCTGTTTTGATTACATTAATGCTAGAAAGAGGGGCATTCATGACAGCTAATTTCACACCTCTTCAAATGTGAAACATCTGGGCTACTGAAAGCCACTATAGATATAGAAATTGATTAACTGTAATTGTAAAGTTAGATGTACTGAAAGACGCTACAGATTTCCTTTCACAGGCTTTTAAAGGAACAGAAAAGTGGCAGTGGAGTCTGGATTATCTAGCTTAAACCTGAAAATGCCAGTAAACCAGGTGAACATGAGAATATTCTTCTCAAAATATATTCTTTAGGGTTCATGAGAACTGACTCCAATTTAGATCAGTTACCTTTTTATTATATTTTCCTCCCCTTGTGCTTTTGTGGGTCTGATTCTTGAGATGGCTTCATGTCATTGTGCTCTTAACTTTTTTCTGAATTATGTGATGAAAGTGTAATAGTAAATTGGTTTGTTGCTTTAATGGAGTTAGTACAGTTGAATTGCAGAATGAAGAAACAATTTAAGCATAATTACTGTTATTTACATGATTACTGTTACTTAATAATCAAATTAACCTGAGAAACATTAAGTAAAGAAAGACTTGGCAACAAAAAATGTTTGACAAAAAACAGTAGTGATTAATGGTTTTCTTGCATAGTGGAGCTGTTGGTATTTGAGGGAGTTTTCTTCATCCCTGTTTCTTCCCTGAAAAGTAACTAATCCTGAATCTAAACTATCTCCTGTTGCAAATGCAACTTTATCTTATGACAGCATAAGCTTTCCTCTTACTGTCATAAGCTTCCTCTTTTCTGGTAAAGTATATTACTTTCAGGAAATTACTGTGCTTGTATTAAAGCTTAAGACCAAATTAATCACTGTCCATAGAGTAACTCAGTTATATTTTACTATCTCAGTATAAGAAATTATGTTGTATAGACAAGGGTTTGTCTCTGTGAAATCTAGTCTTTCAGGCACAAGACAAATGTTTCTGAAAATCTCAGGTTAATACAGAACTTCAGTCAGGAAGCCATATTTCTGATGTAGCAGTTCAGATTTCTGATTTTTATGGAGCAGGACGAAGAACTTTGAGGCTAGCAAGGCATACAGAGCAACCTGGGGAGATGGAACAGAGAACTCAGCAGATCATGTGATATCCATGCAACCAAGAAGTATGCATCAGCAGCAGCCTCAGACTTCTGGAGGACCAAGTGGCGGATATATTACAAGGTTTGCTACTTCATATTTCTCAATCTTGAAGGCAGAAAGCCCGAGTTACCAGTTATCACCTTAGTTCAGATGCATTTTGGGTGAAGTTGCTAAATAGTAAGTTTTCTACTACTGCTTGGAGGAATTGTTACTGCTTGGAGAGGAGGTGGCAGACACACTTTCAGTATTGTAGTGCTCATCTTACACTTTTGTTTTTTTCATAGTGGTGGTATTATCAGTCAGTTTCTGGATGTGATGACTATAGAGCTTAGTGCTCAGTTATTGAGGAGACTGTTAAAAATATCAAGAACTTACTGTCATAAAGTATATTTGAGACAAATTAATGTCTTAAACTTTCCTTGGTAGCTGTTATTTTAAATTTTAAGGCTGTTTTTGTAACAGCAGCTAGCTTAGCACCTTTTTTGGCGGGCTGCTTGCTTGGAATACACGGGGTTTTAAAAAGGGAAAAACATACCTTAGCTTGAATCTGTTGCCTGTCAGATTACTTGCAATAAACAAGTTCTATTAAAGTAAATTTAGAGTAGGGAAAAGCAAGTTCTTGATTCTCAGAAACATTGTCTTAACTATTTGAACAGGATAACAAATGATGCCAGAGAGGATGAAATGGATGAAAATCTTGCTCAAGTAGGAAACATCCTTGGGAATTTGAAAAACATGGCTTTGGATATGGGCAATGAGATTGATGCCCAGAATAAACAAATAGACCGGATAAATGTAAAGGTAAGTGTCAGTGGTGTTTTCTGCCTTCAGCTTAGAGGTGGTTACTGGGAAGTTGTAAGGAATGGGCTCACTGTCCTGTCTACCTATAGTTGCAGTAAATATGGATTAAGATTATACCATTGTGTAGGTTGCAGTGATTTGAACAAGAGATGTATCTTGGTGTTTGGATATGTGGCTGAAAATTCAAATGCTTCAGTGTAAGGAAACCTGAAAATCCAGCACAGGTCACTGCTTACTCTGAAAACAGCTAAACTTGATTGAATCAAAACTGCAAAAATTTTACTGAAGGTATGACTGGGGATTGTTGCTCACAAGGAATCTTGTATGTGGTAGGGAATAGGTACATTTAACAGCAGCATGATTTATCTGGAATTCCTAACAAGTCACTGCAATCACTGAACATGAAACACAGGAAATCCATTGCCCTAATTCTCATGGACAGGTTAATACTCAGGTTGGTGGGAGACTTTGGAATAACAGGTTTTGTAAGTGCACAGAAACATGGTCTGCCTTCATCTGCACAACAAGTCAGTCATAGCCAGTAACATCTTTTTTTATTTCATTGCTTTAAAGATTAACTTACCAAACCAGATGAATCACATAAATATGTTGTGGGGGGGATTTCTTTCAGAGGCCAGCTTATGAGGAAGTTGTATTTTAGAAAACCTCATATTCTGAAACAAATAGAAGTTCTTTTACAGACATCCTGGTTAAGAAAGGAAATGAAAGCTTTAATGAATAGTGTATATTAACAATTTAAAAAAGCAGAAGTGAACACCAGTTGCTGTAAAGTTATAGAATAAAGACAAAACGGGAAGGTAAAGATATCACTGAAATGCCCAGTCGGGTTAAAAGCAAGAAGGGAATTTTCTCAAATGCACAGAGCTACACTGACATAAAGGCTGGCTGTACCTATGTCAGCATCTGAATTTTATCTAGTAATTTAGGGGTTGTGGTATTAATAAGGCCAACCAACATTATCTTAAGGAAGATGCCTTAACTGTCTTTTACTGTTACTTGAAACTGCAGATCTGAGGTGATTATCAAGTAAGTTGTCAGTCACTTTAAAGAACACTAGAAAATTTAACTGGAGTTTAAAATGAGGTGTGAAATTCTTACAGCTTAAAGCAGACTGAAAATTGCTTAGTCAAATTAACTGCAAGTGGGAATTACTGGTTTTAGCAGTAGTGTTTCTGGTATCTTCAACCACCTGTTTTGGCCTGATGCTCTTTCATTTTAGTGGTCTGAATAAACTTTGAGCAAGTCATACTAATCTTAAAATATGATGTAAAGAAGTTTTGTAAAGAATTGCTGTACAAAACAGCAGTGAAAATGAAAGGGCAATTCCTGACTTTGAGACTGGCATCCTGTCTCAAGATATTTAAATTAATACTTTTCTGCTGATAACTCTTTTTAAATCTAGTGAATAGTGTGGAAACCAAATCAAAATATTGAGGGCAAATCTCCAAAGGACAGTACCATGTAAAGAAACAAAAAGCAGTACTAAGATTAACTTCAGAATAGAGTTGATGTGTTTATCTTCTATAAAAAAAAAGATTCCACTTCACTGAAGAAATATATAGACTTGACTGGATGGCTTGTTAGCCTGCAGTGTTATGTAGGACTCCTAGTAAACCCATAATAAGAGCTTATGTTACTGGCTTTTTCTTAGAAGATCTATTAGCTAGAAAAATGTGTTTCCGAAGTGGTGCTAACAGGTTAGACTCTCACTTGCCCCTCCCCAACCCTAAATTGTCTTGTATGAAGTCTGCAAATGATGTAAATTTCTTTCTTTCAGGCTGATACAAACAGGGAGCGCATTGAGCAAGCAAACATCAGAGCCAAGAAACTAATTGACAATTAAAGCCTGCTGTCATTGTTCAATGACACTGTCTCTCCAGCTGCAAGCCACCATATTCATGGATCTGTGAAACTTCTGCTATTCTGAAATAAGAGGGGCTGGGAAAAATGAAGCATACCCTTTCTATAGGGATTAATTTTCTTATTTTTTTTATTGCTTCATGTAAACATGGCCTTGACTCCAAGAAAGCAGCCAACATAACTTCCTCCTACTCATCGGCCTTCACTTTCTTTAAGCTGCTCAGGGCTAAAAGTGTTGTGGCTTTGAGAATCTTGCATGTTTTATTCCCTCTCCCAGTATCTCTCTTTTTTCCCTGCACCCAAAATACAGTCCTTTTTATTGAAGTTGAACAAGGTGGGTGACCTGAATTCACAGCTGTGGAAAGTTGGAGAGGGCACTTTGCACTGTTTGAAATACCTCATAAGTTGAGTGTCTTCACTAAAATAGGGACTTGGTGAATATTGTCTGACTTGTACCTCTAGTAGGCTAACCATAGTTTTACAGTCCAAACGATGTGATTGGTTTAGGGTTGAATTTCTGGATTACAGAATTGAAGAGACCCACTACTTTCTAGTTGTGGGATGAGGGCTTTAAAACACTTCCTAACCACGTGAACTTTAATGTAAAGGTAACTGGATGGGTATACAGGTTTCCATTTCTTTACTGTAAATTGACATTGTTTTGGAGGCCATGACTAGGAAATCATGCTGCATTGTTCTGGTAATATTTGTTGTGCATATATGTACCTGATCTAAACCCCATGCGTATGTGAGAAGATAAAACTATTGCTCGAAAGTATTTATCTGATGGAAAATGTTATGCCCCTCATCCAAAAGTTAGCTTTTAAGTGTTTGAATGATGCATCTTAACTGGAGGAAACTGAGTAGAAAAGCATGCAGCTTTCTTGCATCCCATATCAGATTCTATTTTGGCCAGTCTTCACTGGGGATCAGCTCATGCCTTTCTCCAGTGCGAAATAATGATGTCTGGTGCAGAGTTTGTTCTTAGCAGTGACTTTGAGGGAGCTTCTTAAATGTACTGAAAAAAGAGGAGCTTATTATGAAACTTCTTTGCCACAAGGCTGGAGGAAGCAATACCTATTTAAGAACTGTATGTTAGTTCTAAATAAACTAGTTCTAAACTAGTCTAGTTCCTGACTGGTTTATTACGACAGACTTTGGGACTCTGATTTGGAATAACTACATTTCCAAGTTGCTTGCAACTAAAGTGTTCCTGTTCTGTTGCAGGATGGAATCATAGAATGGTTTGGGTTGGAAGGGACCTCAAAGACCTTCTAGTTCCAACCCCCCTGCCGTGGGCAGGGACCAGGCTGCCCAAAGCCCCATCCAGCCTGGCCTTGAACATTGCCAGGGATCATGGGGCATCCACAGCTTCTCTGCGCAACCTGTTCTCACCACCTTCATAGTAAAGATTTTCTTCCTAACATATAATCTATATCTCCCCTCCTTCTGTTTGAGAAGTTTCTGGTAACATTATCTTCCAGTGAGGAAGAAAAACATTTTGGTTTTACTGTAATGTAATCAGATTTATTCCCAGGATTTTCTTGAATTTTTTTTTTGCAAGTAAATTGCAAGTGACCTGTACAATGTTAACACCACCCAGCAATCTATTATGCCTGTTTTAAAGATGAAAATGATGCTTTGGACTAATCTGTGATACTTGATGTTGGATGGCAAAACATCTTCAAACCAAAATGGAGGAGTAATTAAAACTAATAGCATTATGGGGTGGTTTTTTTGGAAGGACAGTCCACAAGTATCCTGTAGCCATTAATAATGAATCCCAGGGCTAGAGAGATGACACTAATTTGCTGAAATGTAAGACAGTGTTAAATGTTTTGTTTTCTTTTTAGTAGAAATACAATCAGTATTACTGGTATATTCTCAGTTCACTCTCAGGACAACTTGATAAAGACACAAAAATCTGACCAAAGGATGGAGCTGCTGCATGTAATAAATAGGCCAGCGGTAGGCTTTCATGTGAATAAGGTAAAGCCATTTTTAGGGAACTAGATATTTCAGTAGTGTGTTGGCTTCTGTCTGGCTTCCAGTAATTATTAGAAAGCTAACAAATTCTAGAAACTCATTATCTACCCCATTGGTAATGAAGATTATGTGCTTAAAAACACAAGTGGCAAAGTGTTTTTGAGAACGCTGCATAGTGGATTTCTAACAACCACTTGCATGGGAAAGCATAGGGGATTTTTATGCTTTCTTTCCTTCTTACAAATTTTGGGTTAACTGGAGGAATGTTTGCTGCTGGCTGTGAAAGCAAAGCATATGTTGTTTAATGGCAATTGTCTCCTGGAACAGAAACTAAAGTGGTTACCTTATTCTGCTTACAACAGTGCAAACCTGCTCTGTAGCATCTGAATGTTCCAGACACTGGAATGTTTTTCTCCCTTGCCATTACAAGTCCATGTTCTTGACTTCCCTGAGCTCTAACAACAAATGAGCATGTTGGCTGAGAGAATGGTGTGATTGGGATATCAGAATTGTAATATTGCAATGAATACCACACAAGGAAATAATTTGAGACCCTAAGCTTGAGTATTAACAGAGTATCAGTACAATTTTCTGATGCAGCAAGAGCAAAATCTGTGAGGGAGTTGGTGCCTTTATGTTAGTGAACACCACAGTCTGCTTCTTGGGTTGTCTTACTGTTGTCTATAGAATAGATCCTTCATTTCCATATCTATGGGATGGAATCAGCACTTGTACATCTTTGTATTTCTGAATGCTATTACGAATGAAGGTTTACAGTTTCTGCTTTTGATTGTTAAACTATATATTGTGCACAAAAATACATACTTTTATAATTGAATGTTTTACAAGTATTTTCTCCTAGAAGTGTCTTTGTTTAGTTTCCTGTCCTTGAAAAACTTGGCAGAACTAGTTGCTGCTATGCAAGTAGGATGTTTGCCTTCTATTTTTATTTCACAGATGTCCTAATGTTAACAAAGGAATGGGTGTGGTTTGGAAGAGAAGGCTGTCTTTTTTTAACACTCTAGTTTTTATCCTGGCATGATCAACATCACTTAGCTTCAAACTATGAAATGTGCCCATCTCTTTGACATGGGACTATACTTCAGGATCAAGGAACTAAGCAGAATAAAACTCTCCAGTCAAGTATCAGTAACAGATGCTGCTTGTGCAGTAACTTGCAGGTCTCTTTGAAGGCTATACGGTCAAACAACTTCCTGCTGCAGTGACTTGCGGTTGCTAATTTACCTTTGCATCACTTGAAACAGCAATTAACTATCTAAATGTTGATTGAATAAATGCATGAAAAGTGTATCAGAGCAAGAAAGATAGGTCTGAAACAAATTTGGTTAATCCAGGACTAACTCAGCACCATTCAGTGTTTTGCATAGTGTTTTCTCCCTTTTACTTTACAGAAGTTTTGACAGCTGTCAAAACTCCAAGGTAGCAAAGGAGCCGAACAGAGTAATTGAAAGGCTTACAAATATGTATACATTTGGTTAGCACCAACAAGAGAGAGGCTGACTTACTGTCTCAAATACTTCCAACAGCAGCAAGAATTTCTGAACAGCAATGCTAACTTTGTAACTCTTAAATGTTCTAATACACTATCTCTTCTTGTACATTCCTGTTGAATGGACAGGAGTGTCCTGATAAACAAGTGATAAACTTGAGAGAAGCAGTGTGTTTAAACACAGAATATTTTCATTTAAAAAAACAACGAACCACAGCACCAGACTGCCAAGTGCGTACATGTTGATGACAGAGCACTCCTTTGTAGGTGCCAGAGCTGGTGAGTTGCTCCGTTCTTGTGCGAAGTGGGAATCTGTTACCTGAGGGGCTTTGTTCTGTGCATCTCTCTGGCAGGGCAAATCTCTAGGGGAAATAAGAACTCAAATGGGATTTAGGTATCAATTGGAACAAGCCTGGGGGTTTAAACTGTTTACTGCTGAATTTTTGTATGTCATAATCTGTGGAATGTATTAGTATGAAGCTGAACAGATTTTGGCCTATACAGGGCCCTGCACTACGATACCAAGCAGGCTGTGTTCTTAAAGCGCTCCCCTAGTTATGTCTTGCAAAGTAGCCTAGTAAATGTTGTCTGCTGTCAGCTACTTCTTACAGGAAGATGCTTTTTCTATAAAGTAACACCTGGAATGGGGGTTCTCAAGTAAAACTGGTTCCATGTTTAATGATGGATCATATCCATCCTTTGAATAAGGAGCTGCTGTTCCTTAAAGCACTCTTGTAATAGGTATTACAAATATGAAACTGGGAGGAGTGGACAACACACCAGAAGACTCTGCTGCCATTCAGTGACACCTGGATGGGCTGAAGATTTGGGCAAAGAGGAACCAAATGAAATTCCACAAAGGCAAGTGTAGGGTCTTCCACCTAGGGTGGAATGACCCCAAGCACCAGTACAGGTTAGGGGCTGACCTGCTGGGAAGCAGCTCTGCAAAGGAGGACCTGGGAGTCCTTGCAGACAAGCTCTCCATGAGCCAGCAGTGTGCCTTCGGGGCCAAGACAGCCAATGATATCCTGGGGCACATTAAGAGCAGTGTGGCCAGCAGGTTGAGGGAGGTTGTCCTCCCCCTCTACTCTGCCCTGATGAGGCTGCATCTGCAGTACCGTGTCCAGTTCTGGGCTTCCCAGTTCAAGACAGACAGGAAACTACTGGGGAGAGTCCAGTGGAGGGCTGTGAGGATGATTAGGGGGCTGGGGCATCTCTCATATGAGGAAAGGCTGAGAGAGCTGGGTCTGTTTAGGCTGGAGGAGACTTGAGAGGGGATCTCATCAATCATCCAGAGGTCCCTTCCAGATGTCCCTTCCAACCCCTACCATTCTGTGATTACTATGTCAGATTTGAAGACATCAACAGTCATCTTAAAAAAGAACCACTTACTGCCAATCCTAATTATAGCTCTTACATCAAGGAAAAGATTGACACAGGGTCACTTCATTTTTCTTGATGGCAGAAGACACTGAATACACTCGATGATTATACCAGCAACTTTAAGGAGCTTGTGTCTAACTGCCTGTCTCATCTCATGCAGGAAAGCTTAAGTATAGAAGAGTAGTTAATATATGATTACCTGTGAGACAGAAGTGTACTTACCACAGCTGCTACTTTGCTGTTTTCAGTGTGCAGTATGTTACCTGAATTGCTACTAGTGTTGATATATTCAAACCCTCTGGCTTCTCAAAGCAGTTGCAGTGTAGCTGTTGCCAACAACTGATGGAACCAAGTACCTTCAGCAATAGCTTAGTACTGCTTGTTAGTGACAAAAGCAGCAGTTACACCAAATAAACATGAACTGATTTTTTTTAAATAATTTACTAAAATAAACAAGTACATTTTTTTTTTCAGTATAAGTTATACAATTGCATACACTTAGCTTTTCCTAGGTGCTTCTGGTAGTAAGGCAGCAGTAGTCAGCTGACAACTAAAGCTTTCAGCATTGCTCTGTACACAAGGAGTCAGTGTAAGGGTATTCTATTTTCCAGCAGTACATATTTTTACTGAACACACTGAAGCAGAACCTCATTTTTATTTGATACAGCTCAAGCAGAAGTGGACTGTAGTGCAATTCTTGCTTATGGGAAAAGAAAGCCTGTACAGTAAAAGATGAATGAAGAATGTTCAAGCCATGATTTCCTTACAAGGAAAGCAGTTAATGAAACAGCCACAACTATTCGTGCTTCATAAAAAAATCCTTAGGTTATAAACTACAACCTCATGTGTAAAAGTTGTTCTCTGTAGAATAGTGCTTACTGTAAGACATACAATGTTTCAGGTCTGCTTTGGTGGTAGAACTTCCATGTGCTATCATGGAAAAATGTTTCTAGGAGAAAGAATTCTCTTACAAATCATTGGCCAGCTTCCTGACAAAAGGGAACTGGCAATTTTGAAGTGCTCATTCCCTTCCTCTGTGAAAGAGCAAGCCCTGACAAAGGAGAACATGTATTGTGTTAAAAGCTATAGTGGCACAAAAAATCAAAACTGGCCCCTGGGCAGGTTCATCAGTTGAATACCCATGCTCTCTAGTTCAAGTTTATTCAGTGTGGCCTTAACAGACCGTATCAGACTATTAGGAGTACTTGGATCACCTCCATCATCAGTCTTGGTTTAAGTCAGTGAAGCTCGTGCTTCAGTCACTAACTCTTCTTACTGGGAATACACAGGGTCAGAATAATGATCATGCAAATTTCTTCTTTGTAGCTGTAAATCGTTCCATGTACTACAAAGGAAACAAAAAATTTAAGATTCAGAAGTTAATGCAAGATTCACTATTGAAAGCAGCTATGCTTCTGCTCTCAGACTCAAAAGCACTCTGCATCTAATGCATTTCCCAGACCATTTGAGATTTAATTAAAAAAAAAACAAAAACACAAAACTCTGCCATTTGCTGCAATTCAGATCAATATTCTAGAAAGTCCTCACAGTGCTGAGCAGTCAGGCCTCAAGTGTAAAGGATGAACTAACGTTAAACAGTTAAAAAGGCTGCATAGTAGGAAGCACCCATTATTTTTTTGTCCCATCAAGGTGAAGATATACTCTAGTCATCGTGAGCCTTCAAAAGGTGCTGATGAAAGAATGCTGATCATGAAGCCTACGACAAAGTTAATCTTTGAAGAACTCTTGAAATTCTTTTTAGAGGTTAGTTATGAATTCAGTACCAGCAACAATACCAGGAGACCGTGCTTTCATTCACCAGCATAAAAGCTTAGTATTGTGAGGAGGTACTGGGTAAGGACTTCACCAGAAGCTTCATTAAAAAAAAAAAAAAAAAAAGCCCAAAGACACAAACCTTGTCATAACCTTCCAGTTCTCTGAGTTTCTTGATTTCAAAGAGGTTACCTTCTACTGCAAGCAGCGAGATCTGGGAATCACTGAGGATACTTTGAGGAAGCATGCTCAGTTCTAGACAGTTTTCTTCTAAACGCAAGACTTTGAGGCGTGGACAGTGGGAGATCTGCACTGAGATCTGGGAAATCTGGTAGAAATAAAGAGAAATAAGATTAAAATGCTAGTGATCCATGATTAAAGTGATTTGTGTTTTAGACTAGTAAGAAACAATTATGTTGTAAATATAAGCTACATTAATAGTAACTACTTAACAAAATGTAAACAACAGTAATAATGGTCAAAACAATCCAATCTTTTTCTTCCATGATGACAGGCAACCTACACATCTGTTGATTGGATTCCTACTCAAGAACTGTTCAAATAGTATTTTATATGATTAAATTCAGGATTTTTTAGTTAAGTCAAATCAGACAGCTAGATGTATCAGCATACAAATTCTAATTACTATCCCTCTTTTCTAGTGTGTCCAGGAGATTTCTTTTAGCTATAAAGTTTTGATGGTCTCAATTTATGATCTGTGAATATGCTAAGATAAACTACATCCTAAATCTACGCGCCTGTAATATCTCAGTTACCAGACCTGATTCTGATTCAAGTTGAGCTCAATAGCCTGCAATTCTCCCACAGTGTCGGGTACATTTTGGATCTGGTTTTTGGAAAGATCTACCACATCCAAGTGGCGAAGACCACAGAGTTGTGTAGGCACAGTCCGCAGCTGGTTTCCAGAAAGACTCAGGGTTTTGAGAGCTGAAAGTTGTCCAAATGCAGCTGGTAGCTGCCTCAAGTGATTGCCATTCAAGTGCAGTGTTTCCAGTTTTTTCAGTTTACACAGCTCCTCAGGTAAAGCAGCTAGAAATAAATGACAGAACAAAGAGATGACCTAAACAAGAAGTAGTAAACATTCATCCCCATTTAATTCAAATAAGGTTCTGCATGGAAAACAGTGCTAGATTACAATAATTTCTCACAGGATTCCTCCCCATTTTCCAACGAAGGCACAATTTTCTGCAGAGAAACTGAAGCCCACTAACACCATATGCTTTTTAGCTCTTGTCCATAAATATCTTAAAAATAATCTGCAGACAAGGCAGACCTTGCCTTTTTCACAGGCTGAAAACACTAGTCTTGAGAGGATTTTAGACTATTAATCAGTTACACTCTTTACTAACCACTTTGCCAATGTATTCTATGACATTTGAAGTACAACACAATTCACAGCTTCAGGTCTGCTGCAGCCCTTTGAAGTTACTAAACTCACTCAAAAGTTCTCGGATAATTCATACCGTATCACACCAGCACATAAGCCTCACCAGGTAAGCTCTGCTGGCGTTCATTCACCCTTCATTCTACCTACACGTGTATAACCTGTAGCACGCCTTGAGTTCCGCTACAGAGTCAGAGCTTTGTAAATTATATTTGTTCTTCAAAAAAACAAATACACAATTCACACATAAGAAGTTCATTTCTTTACCTCATCCTAGCTTTTTCCAGAAAATTGGACATTTGTCCAACAGAAACAATAACCACTGAATGGCTGGCAACATTTTCTACAGATCATCTTAATTACCTGTTCTCTATGCAAGTACTGAGCCATGTGACACTGTTAAATCTTCAGATCAGACAAGTCACAGCACAGAAATGTTTTATGGTTTCAAGTGCTTACGTGTCATTGTAAAACTGATAATACAACTAAGCTGGCAACTAGTTTTGAAGAATGTATGGGTTTGTTGGTTTTTTTTTTCCTGTAAATGAATTCCAAACATTTCAGTTTAGGTGCCTGAACTCCCCATTTACACCCTGTGAGAGTTAGAATCCTAAATTTAGTTTCTGATCAGAGAAATCAGGTTATTATTTTAAAAATCTGCAGAGATACTAATTAGTAGGCATACTCAGTTTGTTATTGTTCAGAACAAGGCTCTTCAAAAAGGAAAATTTTCCAATGAGCGGTGGCAAGAGCTCTATTTTGTTGTTCGACAAGTCTATTGTCCTTAAGTTGCTTGTCAGCTTCTGCAGATCTTCAGGAAACTATGGGGGAGAAAAAAGATACAGCATTTAAATAGTTAATACAATTTTGAATGTTTAAGTTACACAGCTTAAAATTTTAATTGAAATTTGTGTTGCTGTCATATGTATCACATATATGTATGCATATGTACCAATGTCCAGTCACCACAGTGTGCAACCAAGCTGGTAAATTTGCTTAATACATATTTTTAAAAATATTTTTTCATCTGAGGAAGGGGAAAAAGGATATAAAAGAGACAGTCTCACATCTAGAAACAGTAGTTTTTAAGACAGTTTAAATTAAAAAGGGAGAAAGAAGTATACCATGACACAAGTTCGTTTATGTTTAGTCCTCTTGTTTCTCTTAAACATGCTTGTCATTTAAAATATTCTACAGCTATTTAACAACTCTGTATTTTAAAAAAACCTGACAATCACCATCAGCGAGTTCGGATCAACAGACTAGTGGTTTTGATTCTACTTTGGTCTGTCAGAGGAAAAGGGAAGACCGAAGGTAGGATAGCGAGCGGGAGTAGACACTTCAGAAAAGTCATGACAAATTATTGCAATATAGAGTTATTTTGGCTCCCCTGTGAATTGTTACTTGACTTATGGTTCCAAGACATTCTGTGTTTTTCTGCAGTTGAGTCAAAGCAAGACAATTTCCAGTATGATAAACTTCAACATGCTTGCAGCCCAATGAACTGCCTGTACCGACTATTCATATGACTACAGTGTAAGTATCTAAACGTGACAAATTGTCGAGTATCTTCCTGGGTAACAATATGGTTATAAAATTGACATTTTTCGCTCAAGTTTACAGCCCTTTTTTAAAAAGCACAATATCATAGTTAGTACTTGTTGAACATACATGCACTCTAAAGCATAAGCTCATAAATACACAGGTGCCCTGACAGGGAAATCCTCAGTCAGAAGACAGCACAAGCAAAAATCTGCTCAGCTAAAAAAGAAAAAAATCTCAAAATATTATCCATCACTATTTATGAGAAATACATGTAGAGAGTTCATTATCATGACGATGAAGTCGGAATTTCTCTCCAGAAGCGTCAGTCGCGCACACAAACAGCCACGTTTCCACTGCAGTTACATTACCTCTGCGAGTCCCTTTCCCGTTAGCTGAAACACACCGGTTTTCTGCGCTGTCTCCAGGTGGGCTTTTAACGCGCTGTTTCCCATCCTGGCAGTTCTCTGTCAAGCGTACAGAGCTCCAGCAGCAGTCTCGGCCAGTTTCTCTCAGTTATTCTGTGCTGGGGAGCTGCAATGCAAAGTCTCTGCGATAGAGCAAAAGTAACAAGTCATTTCACACGTGCCACCTTCAACGCTACACGCGTTTCAACACACTAATCCATTTTCATCTCCCTCATAACTAAAAACTAGAACATAGTAGATTTACCTAGCTTACGGTGCCCCCATTACAGCAGTCTGAACACTGAAATGATGCAAAAAATACAGCTAAAACTAAGTGGAAAATTGTGTACTTTTGCCTCTTTCAGGGCCCAGGAGCGTAAGGAGCTTCTCCACAGAGACCGGCTATGACTTTAGTGGCACCTGCCAGCACTGACCTGCTCTCAACATTACAGTTATTTGCTTTTTTGGGAACCTTTATTTCATGCAGAGACTTGACTCCCTTGCTGCGGCTATGTGGCAGACACACGACGCCCACCCTCCGTAACTCCAGCAGGGTTTAATCCCCAGGACGAGCTACGCCGCGTTACAGGCCAAAGGAGTAGCACCAGGTCTGCAGCCGGGAGGTGGGGAGCAAAGCCCAACGCAGCTCGGAACCAGCCGGGATGAGGAGCCTCTGCGCAGCGCTCCCTGCCGCCATGGCCAGAAGCGGGCCAGCACGACCCTCGACAAGAGGCGAAGCCAGCAATAGCCTGCTGTTGGCCTCGGTCCCTCCGCCCCAACCCCAGCCCGGCTGCTCCGGTGCCACCGGGGCCGCTTGGCTGTTACCCCAGCCCCGCAGGGAGCTCCCGCAGGGGCAGCAGGCAGCCTAGCCTACCCCACCCCACCTGTATAGGCACCGCATACCGACGCTCCGCAGCAGTTAAGCCCCCCGCAGCCCGCCTCCGCCCTTCGAGAACTGACGCCCCAAAAGCACTTACCGGCTGCACCGGAACCGGATCCGCATTACCCGCTCCCTCCCCCTTCCTATTACACCCAACATGGCGGCTGCTCGCGGGCCATAGATGCAATTGCCTACCGGGGCTTCTGGGACAAGCGGCATGGCGGAGTGTCGCAGCGCCGCTTCCACGGTGGCGGCCGCCACCACACCCCAGCCTCGCAAGGCGGCCGCGCCTGCTGGTACGGCGCTGATGCCGGGCTGGTGGCTAGACGTGGAGGATGAGGAAAGGAGCGACGCTGCAGCCGCCCGCCTCTCCTGGGACGAGGGGCAGGACGCTGCGGCCACCCTGCTGGAGCGATGCCTGGCGGCGGGGTTCGTGAGCCAGGTAGCGGCCCGGGGAGGGCTGGAGGAAGCCGCATCAACCGGGGAAAATAGTGGCGTAACAAGAACTACCCGCGGTAGAGGCTGGGAGAGGCCGCGGCTCGGGCGCTGTGTCGCTGATGTTTTGGCTGATGGCAGCTTTCCGTGCTGGGAATAACCATACTTGCTGGGGTGGGTTCTTCTGGAGCGTAGGCATGAGGTTGTCAGTTGTGCTCTGGTGCGTCCCAGCTGCGGCAGGCCAGCAGCCTTGGGAGCGCTCTCACGCTGCCTTTCATGAAATTTGGTTTTCACTCACGTTCGTTTTCCTCAGATGATGCGTGTATTTCAGTTGTTCAGCTGGAATATACTGCATTGCACGGCTTAAGAGACTGACAGTGACTTTTAAAAGCCAATCCCGAGGATTTGCCTGATAGGTTCTTGCCGCTGACTGTGGGTTTTTCCCTGTTGTTTATCCTTTCACAGGAGACATTGGATTTAACCTCCTGTAGAAAAGACCAATGCTTTGTGAAGTTGTCGGAGATGGAGAAAACGGCAAACATGGAAGCTGAAATCCGTGAGGTACAGCCTTCACTGTTGTCAGCGTACGCTCAGCGCTTCAGTACTTACAGATAATACGTGTTACCTGATAAGGCTTTGGACTGCAATGTGCTGTTGTTTCATGTTTTAAGGTTTTTCAAGTTAGGCTGTTTAACAGTTGACACTTTTCCCACAGTGGACTGACTTGTTGTAAAGAAAAGAACAAAATTATGAGACAAGTTTTCGGTATAACTGGAAGGATGCAGCAGCTTGCATCTTTCACTGGAGCGTTACCTGACATTTTCTGAAGAAAGTGAAAGGCAAACACCAATTTGTAGTTGACTTAAATCCACAAAAAATGTGTTTCTTTATAGGCAACAGGACTATTTTGTTGGTTAGCAAGAGACAACCTCAGTCATTTCTTAGTGCCTGAGTTGGCTGTTTGCTTGTATTTTATGAGGATGTTTTCTGAGCATTTGCTCACTGGTATGAAGACTGTGTTTATTAAATTACACAATGTGGGCTCCAGCAGCGACAAAGCCTTACTGCAAAGCAGCGTGACGAATTCATCATTTACTCTTTTGGAGAACGAGTTCAACAGCTAGTATCATCCTGTATTGACCAGTAGAAGGAACAAACAGTTTCCAGCTCCCAGTAAGGTGGCTGCTTGGCTTCCTTTGCTTGAAGGTTTCACATGCATAGTCTCTTTGACAAATGTTCAGTATGATATGAGTGAAGCAGGTTTATTTTTGTCCTCTCCTCGATGATCAAGAAAGGCAAAGCAACAGTTCTCTTTGTGTCCTGAGAGACTGATTCATCATCCTCTTCTATACTTCCCTCGATCTTTTCTTGTCTAGCCAAAGACACAGCCACAGCACTCTCAGCTACAGGAAGGTATCTGCTGCTCTTGTGCTGGTTTATCATCGGGAAGAATTAAAGCTAGGAGGTTCACCTGAGAGCTTCTCTCACAGCTAAAAAAACCCAACACAACACTAACCAGTCTTTGCCAGAAGGAGGAGACTTGGGGCTGTGAGAGGTTCTTAGGAGCATGTAGACTAGGAAACTGCTTTGTAGGTTTCTGGTTTAGGAATGAATTGTAGGATCTGTCTTTTCCAGTACAAATTCCCAGGAAATCACCAAATTGTTTAGGTTTGTGTTGGTGTTTGGTTTTTTTAAACAGTCTTTTCTTATTGACTAAAAAAGCCTCACCTAGTAGTAGAAACACTTGAGTGGGGCATGGTAACATGCTCTCCTGCAAATGCTTGCTCTTTCACACTTGCACTCTCCCCCATCCTCCTGCTTTCTCCCTTTCTACTTCCTTCCCCACCCCAAGAGAGTCAACAGTATCTGTATAAATTTGTTAAAAATGAATTTTCATTTGATGTTATTGTTGTAGAAGAAACTGAAAATTGAGCTTCTGCAGTTGGAGATGGAGACAGCAGACATTGCTCATCCTTTTTACTTAGGTAGGTGCAGTTGTGTCTTAATAAAGACCAGAGCGTTAAATGACTTTATCAGTGGATTCATGTTTTATCTGAGTACCTGACACTTCTGGAAGTTACTGCAGTTGTCTCCACTGGATGGCTTGTTAGAGGTGGCAGGTGTTTTATTAGTCCTTCCGTACTATTTGATGCCCTCGGCTGTCTCAGTGGAAGCTCTGTGTGTAACTAATTCTCAAAAAAAGGTGGTGGCAGGTGTGCATGAGTGTGGTGTTAGTGGAGCATCAGGAGTTCTGAGATCACGAGTAAAGTGATTTCCTCCCCTTGGCCTGTGTGCTACTTTGCTGCTTTTCCAGTAACTCGGTGTATTTCTCCTGTATCTGTGTGTCCCTTAAATTACTTGGATTTTCATTTTAGGGTTTGGGGAGCATAATTATTCATTTCTTTATTGTTTTGCACTTTAGCCACTATGATTTGATGGATGCTTAAAAATATTCTAGCTTGCTGCTACTGTGTTAGGCAAGTGCAGTATATTGTAATAATTCAGTGCTGTGGTATAGTTTAAGATGTTGGTTTCATCTCAAAGACAGTTTACTTAAAACTATAAATAATGTAAAGCAATTAACAAAGCTATGTCTCACAATACCTACTTTTTAGACTTTGAGATGCATGCTAATGTTAAGTCCTGTACAATCCAACAAAAGTCATTCTGATTAATGGTATCTTTCTTGAGTGTAAGCTGCCCAGTGCAATCAATCAGACTTTTTCTTTCTCTTTCTTCAGGAGAAATCATGCTCTTGTTTTAGCAGGATAATAGTTTTAACTTTGCAAATTTATTTCATAGGCAAAAAATGCGAGATTTTGCAAGATATGAACAGACACTTGGAAGCTGTACTAAAAGAGAAGAAGGCTCTTAGGAAGAGGTTGCTAAAGCCCAGATGTCAAGAGAGCCTGCCTATTGAGGCTACTTTCCACAAGTAGGCATATAGAAAAATAATTGTTCTTTGTTTGCATGAGTCCAAATTAATTTGAACTACTAGGCAGTAAAAAGCACATGCTTTCATTTACTTTTCCCTTGAGAAGGATAGACATAAAAAAAGTAGCAGAACTTCAGCTAAAAGCTAGTAGTGTACTCATTACTAAATTCATAGAAAGGTAGCAAGGTAGCGATACGTTTTTACGTATATTTGTGTAGGTTATTAGTCTTCTGCAGATTACAGAACAATTTGTGATGTATTGTTTTAAACAAATGTGTTAAATACTTGATTCATTATACTTCTCCATAGGTAAGAATTGTTACTTTAGCATTCAGTGTCTTCCTTCCACTGTGACTTGCTCAAAATAAGTGTGTGAATGATTCACAGACATGCATAGTACAGGTTTTAAAAATATAGTCCTCCTTCTCAAGATCTAAAAATCTAGTCCAGTTACTGAAGAGGTGCGTATTCACTTCTGGAATTCCTGCCCTACTTGTTGCTGAGAGCCGCAAAAGAAGTGTAATTGCAGAGGAATTAATATAGATGGTTAGAAACTTGCATAAAAGTGGAGAAGAGGACTAAGAAAATCCACAGAAGAAATAAATTAAGAGCTGGGAAGTATTAAATCCTCATTGTTTTGCACAGCTATTGAGTAGGGGATTCGTTCTTGGTTACAGGTATATAGTAGAGTTGTTGTCTGAGGCTGTGACTTTCATTGAGAAGCTTGAAAGCCATTTGCAGACTGTAAGAAGCATCCCTCAGATACCGACTGTCATGAAGAATATGGTGAGTGGCAAAACAACTGAGCCTTCTGTCTCCTTCAGCGTTAAGAATTCAATGCTGTTTGGTGGTTTAGGTTATTTTTGTCTTGCTAGATTGACAAGTTGCATAGAGATGAAATCCAACTCTCTTCTGCTTCAGGACACTGCTTTGTCAAAAGCCGAGTTGCTTGTGATGGACTTGGAGGCGCTGGCAGACGAAATACCGAGATGGAGAGAGCTGCAGAAAGAAGTGTATTCTGACAACATCTGCAATACTGCTGAATTGGACTTCAACTTATCTTTAACCTAACCAATCATTTTCCTCAAGTAGGATGGCTGTTCAAAGAGCTACCTTTTTACTGTCTCGGATGAAAACCACAACATAGTTGTGCTTTAATCCAACAGGGAAGGGACTTTGTAGGCAGTTATATTTCTGTTCTTATGTCACAGTTCTCCAACTATTTTAAAAAAAAACAAAAAACACCACACCAAAAACTAAAACAACAAGGACAACGAGCTCATAGGAAGACAAACTACTGAGAAGACTGTTAAGGAGTTCCTTTTTGAAATAGTTGGACAGGATTTCCTTGGAGCAGTATCGTCAATGTAAATTTGTTTTGTTGTTTCTTATGCATTTGCTATAGTGTGTCTATTAATTTTTATAAGCATCTTGGTAATACACTGTTTTGTATGGCCCTATATAATTTCAATAAAAGCACTAGATTTCAAGAGCTCAGTTTCTTTGTTTTCGTCATAAAATTCTATAATTAAAACAAGTGCAGTCTTAGGTCCCAGCTTATGCTTCCATAGGAGTTCCAACCAAGAAATTAAGATGGTTTAAAATAGTTTATCATGGCTATGATGTGTTGTGTGGGAAAGCAGGGAATGAACTTGGTCATATATGGCAGGCCTACTGATTTACAAACCACATTTCTGTGATAGTGATAAATATATTCTTCGGTCTCTCCACTTCTGTTGCTTTCCCTATCTTCAGTGCCCCTTAGAATAAAACTCTTGTTCCATGAGTATGACTGACGATTTAGCAAAGGCATTGATTGTTCCAGTTTGCAACCATAGAGATTTTTATGTCATGAGGCTTGCTGGTAAATGTCACTGGCAGGACATCGATAAACCAGGGCAGTGGGTTGTCTTTGGAGGATGTCCAGTTTTGCATTCAGGATACTGAGCAAGCTGGAAGTGGTGCAGATGTACTCCTGTCTACTGCTGTATCGTTTATGTCATCAGAATTCTTCATTCATCCAACCTGTTGATTTCTGAAAATGAGCCATTTACTTTTTTGAAAGTAACCACTAGGTGGCTCAGTAACACACAAATTTCACTGTAGTTTCCCTGATACTGCATAAAAACTTAAAGTAGAGTTAAAAAAAAAATTTGGCTCCTTGTTGAGCACAGTTACTTGTTTTTAGTCTGCTCTGTATTTGAAATTTTATAAGAATCCCATTGTAATCTTTGTAGACTACATCATTCTGCTGGGTGTGATGTCAAGGAACATAGCTTAACCATTCTTGAGTATATTATGAAATTCCTCTCTGCTGCTGTTGAGAAAAGTTAAGAGGATAGAAACAACTTGGATTAACTCAAGCAGAATGTCAATAGATAGGATGTGAGAATACAAAATGGCATTTGAATCCTATAAACTTGAATGGGATCTTTGTGTGAATGCTTGCTGTATGTCGTGGCAGGATTTGAGTCCAAGATCCCACATCACTGTCATTACAGCTGTGGAAATGAAGGTCTTCCACACAATTGCAGAGGAGGAGCTGATGTTTTTACTGAAAATGCTTTGCACAGTCTATGACATGGGAAGAAACAGAATCTGGACTTCTGGAACCATCGTCCTGTGCATCTATCACAGGCTTAAGCTCTCTCTCACTGTCTTACAGTGGTGATTTAGGTCTGGTAAAGTAAAGCTGTTGTAGTTTAATGCTTCCAGAAATAGGATGAAAACATTTCTAGTTAGTTTGTTCATTGCAATTCCTTGAAATGGAGGCAAATATGTGTTTGCCATATCCCAAAGAATCAAGCATGTTTTCTTCTTTTACTGCATCCATTACTGGAGAGTTGACTGTGGAGATGGTAGTGTTTAGCTAATACCATTTGCCATTGACATACCAATTCCTTCTTTAGTACGATTAAAGGGATGAATCTATTCAAGTTAAACAGTGACTCACAGCTTGTAGGCATTCATTTTAGCATCTGCATGGTGGGTCCGAAGGATCCATCCCATGCTTCACTCTGGAAGGTTTCTGTACTGTGGTATCTTTTTCATCTAGATGTATTGTTTCTGGAGCTTAAGGCAAATCGTCTCATGAGGAGAACTGTACTTAAAGTACAAATAAATAGTACAGTTAAAAGGCAATTTAAATAGAAGCTGTTTAAATGGACCTTAAAGCACTCCTGTATGATACTCAGCTGTAGCTCAGTTTCTCATATTTTGAAATGCAAAACCAGAAAAAGTCCAGCTTGACACTGGCAAAAAACCCAAGCAGGAGTTGTGTGAGAGCCTGCTCTCATCCTCACAACCTTCTCGGTCGCTGGCAGCGACAATATTATGAAAGTAATTTTTTTAAACTTCTGGTGGTTTTTATATTACTCTAAGCGCAAAACCTTTATTGGTGCAACAGTTTGATGATTTCAATTACAGTTCTTTGGAAGTTTCAAAATTTTATTTTACACAGTAAATACAACCCACGTAAAGATCGGAGGTTTTTCAAAGGTATTTAAACCACTAGTGCCAAAGGATGGCACTAGTAAGAAAGAGATACTTACCTTCCTTAAATTACTGTCATTAATTAAATGTGGAATGCTTTGCACTTTAAACGGTGCTGGTTTGCTGATTGCCTGCGCTTTACTGGGAAAAGAAACGTGATCAAAAGTATGTAGGGTTAGACTGGCAGGCTTAGTTACTTCTGAAACAAACGGGTTTCTCTTGGGTAGTCCCTAGTGAGTATCTTGGCGGCAGCACCCATCGAGTCGGGCTGTCGGCATCGAACCCTTAGGTAAAATCCGGGTGGTTACGCCGCTGCAGATGGGAGTTTGGTGGTGCTGCGGGGGGAGCAGGGCTATCCCCGGCCGTTCCAAGCGTGAAACCGCCGCCTCTCGGTCTGGAGGCCCCGCTCTGCCGGGCGGACCTGGTTCAGGAGGAAACGCCGGGTTTGGGTGCTGGAGAGGCTGCTGCGCGGCGGCTTTGGGGAGAGTGTTCCCGGAATCCCTCCTCCCTGCCCGGGGAGGTTTCCCTCCCGCCCCCGCGGGGGCTGCCTGGGCCGGACCCTCCCCTCCCCTTCCCTCAGCGGCGGGGCGGGGCAGCTCCGCTCCTCCTCGGGCGCTGGGGAACCGCGCCGGGGGCGTGATGTGGGGCCGGGGCGCGGGCGACCGCGGCTGCTGGGCGTGAGCCGAGCCATGGCTAACGTCAAGGTGGCCGTGCGGGTCCGGCCTCTGAGCAAAAGGTACGGCGGGGCGCGGAGGGGGGGACGGGGAGGTCCCGGGCGCGGCGGCGGGATGCCGCTGGTCCTGTCATCGGGGACGGGATCGCCGCTGTGGGGTGGCTTGGCTGGGGCTGAGGGAGGGACGGGCAGGCGCCGGGGGTTTCGGCGGTAAAGTACGAGGCGTGGCAGGACCCCTCTCTCCGGGTCACTACGTAGCTTGGAAAGTTTCCTTGGCAGAGTCGCCCACGGGAGCTGTTAGGCTGACTTCCCTCTTCCCGAGCTCCCCAAAACAGGAGCGTTGCCACTCAGTGTAAGAGAATCTTCCCTTCCCCTTCTGTTGCCGCTGTTTTTTCCAGCGGGAGGCAGAGCCGGATATTCCCATTGTCGCTCAGCTCCGCTCCCTCCCCGGCTTGCTTGGCTCCGGCAGGAATCCCAAAGCTAAACGGTACGGCCTGAGGACAACTCCCACAAACAAGAAGATGCCGTAGCACAATGCTCTGATCTTGTTTGGGTATAATGCGTAATTAAAACCTCGCAAGCTTTGGAAATTCGGGGAGGAAAAGACAGAGAAAAGGCAAACAGCCACAATTTCCGTGGCTGGTAATTTAGTTCTTACAGAGAAATGGTTTGAAATGTGGTGTGAGCTCTGAGGGCCAGGCTTTGGTTTGATGCTGCCTTTCTTTTTAGCATGAGTTCCTTCTGTTGTCTTCTGACTGCGTTGGCTTCTGTGATAAATAACTCTTTCATGTAGTAGAGAAAATGATTCTTGAAGCGTTGCCCAGCCTGAAAACTAGCCGGTTCGTTTGGCCGGCAATACAGTACAGCAGCATATTTTGCACTCTTAAATTCTTATTAGCTGTGGGGTTTTTGCAAGACAAGATACCAGAGTGTGTTGAATAAAATTTTAAAAACCCCAAACCTCCTAGCCTTACATATAAAAAGGGAAAGGTGGAAAGCAGTTTACAGGTTTTCAGTATATTTTACCTGTAACTCAAAACTAACTGATTAAAAAAAGTATTTTGTCAATAATGTCATTGAAAACCAGATTTGGGTAATGTTGTTCTAATTTATTGCACAGCTGTGAATGGAACAGGTTTTAATAGCTACTGGCATGTTGTAAGACGAGGTGCAGCACAGGAGTAAGCTAAGTTCAGCCTTTTATTGCTTAGTGTTGCTTTAGTGATGGAGGTATTTTTTGATTTTTATTTTCTTCCATATTGTTAGTCATTCTTAGTATTTTCTGGTTAAATAAATTGCCGTTATGCTCTCTAGAAATAAAAAACAGTGTACAATTCCTAGGTATTAATATTAAATAGCAGTTTGGTAATGATATTAAGATATCAAGACCATAGGACCCTTTTGGGTCAGTCTTGCAGATTTTAGTGGAGATTGAAAGTATTTAAAAGTCTGACTTGGCAATGTGTTTCATCATGCAGTCAATGATGGATTTGTTTTTTTCCACAATAGTATTTGGCTGCCTATTTGCAATTATGTAGTGGACTTAGTAGGGTCTCCTGTAGACAAAAGTTAAAACAAGTATTCCTTAGTAGTTGGGGAAGAGAGGCCAAAAACTGAATTGGCCGGGGTGTAATTTTCCCTCTCACCAGATCCTTCATGGTGAGGGCTTTGCACCACATCTGTCTTATTGTTTCTTCCCCGATGGGTAGCATTAAGCCGTGCGTAACAGTGCCTAGATCTTTATAGCCTTACGCAGCGCCTATAGCTCTGTCAGGTGAGGTGTGGTAAACCAGCATGGACCAGCTGTTTGGTCAGGAGTGTATGTTGGAGGGGAGGGTGGGATCAGAAAGGTGGACAGCCTTGTGCACGTGAGGGAAGTTATTCTGGCACTGAAGTGGAAGTGTTTGTACAAAGGTGAGAGTGGAAGCCAGGAGGTAGTATGAGAAGGGACTTAAATAATTCCATCTCCTCGACCTGTTGCAGTGTAACTGATGGGACAGGGAGGCAGAGACCAGGCCTGTGGTATTTAACCCAAAAGGCAATAGGCCGTTCACTCCTTCTACTGTGTTGCTGCAGCAGAGGTCAGCAAAAGCGTTCCAAGATGGATTTTTACATTTTATAAAAGGGAAGGGGAAGTGATTGGGTGTTCTCTGTGAAGGCTCTGACATGAGAACTTGTTTTCTAGCCTTGACCAAAATGGTCCAAATGTAATGACTTTGAGGCAAATACCAAATATATGAAGGCTCAAAGTAACCTTGACAAAGATTGAAGGGACTAAAGCTCTCGGTGGGGATAAGGGCCTGCTCTTTCTGTTCCAGCTTCTTACACCACTTCCATGCTGTGGTCGCACAAGCCTCTCGCCCTCCGTATACACACGTGCTGTGATTGCCTCTAACAGGTACCTGTGTTGCAAGAGCTCCTAGGATCTCTTGGATGCTTTAAAAAGAAAAGCTTCCTGCATAAAAATTTCAGTTCAACTGGATTGAAGTCCTATAATGTGTACAATTGTAGTTCCAGACAAAAATACTGAATTTTGTTTTTTAAGAGTCCCAAAAGTTGAAAAGCTTACAGGCAAAGGCTAGAGCTAGAGGGTTAGTTGGTTGTTTCTAGACCATTGTAAAAACTTTACTCTCTCATGGTTTCTGTTCATTTAATTTACAATGGCAGATGAACTATGTTTTTGCACCTTAAAATTTACAGAATATTCAGATGTTAAAAGATGTTAATACAGGAGTTCATAAAATACTGCTTTCTGTTCAAAGTTTCAGGTTTTTATAAACCATATTAATCACATCTGCTACTTGTTATTTAGCGTAAAGCAGAGTGGTCTTTTTGTTCTGTGCCTGTATGGCACCCATCACAATGCATTCTTTGACAGAGAGCTCTTACATGCAAATAATCCCCGATAGTTATAAAGTGAGTACAGTTATACAGAATGCAGAAGTTTTTCCTTTGCCTAAACTTTAAATAGCATGTAGCCAATGTTCTTCAGTTATTCTGTAACAGACTAAGTGACTTTTTTTATCACCAAAATGTTGTTCTGGGAGTAAACTCCCTCAAATGTGTTCCCTAGAGTGACACTGCTTTAAAAAAAAGTCTTTATTATACATTTACTATTCTACATACTAAAAAATAGTTGTTGCTTTGTGGCTACATGGATACTTGTTCTGTGTAAATACATTTCCCCTGCAGAATGAAATACAGAAGCTTGAATGGGTGCTATAAATTGACTATAGCAACAGGTAATAATCAGGTATTAAGTAGGAGCTGGGAACTGATGAAATCCCTTTATGGTTTATTTCCAGACATCTTAATGCTTGGTCTATTAGATATTAAGCTTTTGTAAGGAAAGTGTAATGTTATTTTTGGCTGTCAGTCAGAAGCTGTTGATGGAAACACTTTCAATGCTAGCATGTAACCATGTGAACTAGGAATGTTGCTCTTTTTTTTTCCTTTCTTGATTTTCTGCTGTGGAGTATGCCAACACCAGGGCCTGCAGTGTGGTGCCATTATATCTGATCTGACCCTCCAGACCTGGAAACAGTGTGACTGGCTGAGAAACAGGGTACATTACCCTCCAAGCGTTTCGTAACTGTGTACAGGGCTGCTCTTGTGCCTGGGTACAAATACGCAACACAAAGCTGTGTTGGGTATTTCTATGCTGCAGTTAACACCTGCAGCGTTGGACATGCTCTTTGACTATTCATGTGGGCCAGCAGAAACCAATGCTAGTTTTATGTGCTGCTAGTTTTGTCCCTGTGGTATCTCATTCCAATTCCAGTACCTGGTCGTGGCTGCTGATTGTTCTCACAGTGGACCTCAGCCCTGTGTTATATGAAAGGAGGAAGAGAGGGCTGTGGTTGTGCCTGGGAAGCCCCCTGGGAGGGGAGCGGTCCATGTGTTCAGGACAGTCTAGTCAGGACCAGGATGGAACACAGCTGCCTGATGCCTTTTCCTCCATGATCCACTTCCTCTGCATCTTCTGCTCTGCATCCAGCTGCTTTCAGTTCACTTATGTACACTTGGATTTCCTTATTTCAGCGTAGCTTGAGAACTGCTATGTAAGTAGTCTTAACGAAGAGTTTTAGAAAACAGTGCTCTGTTTAATGCGTGATGAAAAACCTAATGCATTACTAGAGTATTCTCTTTTTAGCATGCACCAGTGGAAGACATTGTGTTCCTTCACGGACTGTGCACTGAGGCCTGGGTAAAGTAATTCACAGCAGTTTCTTTAATTGAATTGTAAAATTATAGTGGTGTAAGTTAAAAGCTTGAAGCTAGGGCATGCAAAATGCCCTGTGACACATTTTGGGAGTTTAAAGTACTTTACTGGGCCCTGAAGTTTGGGAGCTACTTGTGCAGGACCCAGCAAAGCAGAAGACACATTCTGCTGTGGAAAATACCTTCTCTGCTTTTCAGCTGCGTCTGTAGCCGAGAAAAGGAGAGATGGGCAAGGAGCTCTTATTCGAAAGGGTCTTTCCTGGTGTCTTTAATAACTCACAAAGGAACTCTCCCATCCCCTGTGAACCTCATAGCCCTGTCACCTGAAAGAGTTGCTGAACAGATTAATTAACCTCAAAGCTGCCCTTTGCCTTTCTCTGCTTTGCATTGTTTCCAAGCTGTAACTTGAAGCCTCCTGGCCAGCTATTTATTTTCCCGTCCCCTCTGGAGTTCCTGAGCATGTCCTCCGCACGCTGGCAAATGAGAGCATCAAAGAAATGTTGGGGTAGTTCCAAGAGGCAAACCTGAACTGCACTTCCAGCTGTGTGGGGGTTTGCTAGAAGAGTCTGAGCTGCAGCAGCAGTTTTCCTCCTTACTGCTGCTGTACATGGCACAGTCCCACCTTCCTGGGATGAGGGTGAGATGGGCTATAGGAGTTAAGTTTGAGCTCCTAAGAACACAGTTGGCAGTTGTGAGCAAGCCCAAAGCTGGGAGGGAACAGTCACACATTGTAAGGAAAGTTTCTTACAACTTCCAGCCTGGTGCTTGGTGTGCCAGGCTAACCTGAGCAGTACAGTGAGCATCGCTGAGGTGAAGAGGGGAGCTCAGCTGATGGGTGCATTGTGATGCAAACACATAAAATTCATTTCTGTTCAAAAGGAAAGTTACATGGAAAAATAAAATTAATTTAAATGTCATTCTGAATGTGATGCAAAGTAAATTACTGTTGGTTTGTGCTGGGTATGCCTCTATTAATCTGCTGCAGGGTCAGCTTTGTTAACTTGTCTCTGTGCTGTGGTGAACCTCCTTTGCTCTTTCTAATCACGTAGTGGTAATTAAAAGGAGGGATTGTTATGTAAGCAAGACTTTTTGCAGGTTTATAGACTATGTGATTAGCTAATTTACACTCTTGTGTATAACCCCAAGAATTTAGAGCGGTATTGCTTACTGCTGACAAGAGTGATAACTTGTGGCAACTTCTGTAGGAAACATTCCTTGAATCTTATGCATAACAGATATTAAACGCTGTTATCAAAATAAAACTAAAGCAGCAGCATATTGGAGGTTATTGTTGTTCTCCCTCTTGTCTCCACCAAAGCAAATGTGATTGTTTTACTTATTCAAGCATATTCCTTTTAAAATGTTTATTTTTCCCTAGTTGCTCACTGCTGCTCTTTTTAAGCACTTTTTGAACCAACCCTGTTCATGTTGTGTCTCTGTCTTAAAACTTCATAATGCCAGTGGTAAGAGGAGTGTATTCTGAGGAAAGACAGCCACAGACATTCATGTTAACATTTCCAAAACTTTTTCAGTTATTTTTTTTAAGCAGCTGATGACCCTACTTTATTCAAACTGTTGTTGTGATACACTACTTCAGATGTATTTGATGCAAGCATATAATGACACAAGATGTTGGCATCAGTAGTATTCAAAGAGTTTATTTTTGTTTACATCTTCAACTTTTGCTTAAATTAGCTTTTCTGTGCTTTTTGGATAGTGTTTAAAAAGTGTACTTGTCTGTCTTGAAAAAACAGTGTTTGCAAGGAGAGAATATTTGTTTTCTTTTACTTTTCTAAAGGTAGATGGGAGGAGTTTTTTCTTCTTTGTGGTACTTTTCTTGAGCTCACTGAAATTTTGCTCTGTGACCCAAGTATGTGTTGGATAAATTAGCTCTCTGTTAATGGAATATTGCCATAATCACTATTAACTGCTTTACTGGATGTAAATGGAAATAACTGCCTTAAAAATCTGTACATATTTTACATTCGCACAAGAAATACATTGCAGTCAAAAGATCTCTGGAAAATGGATGTAGTATGATTTTCTTTTACAGGTATTCACCATATGTTCTACATGGATGTAATTTTCAAATACAAGACAAAATACTGCTTTCTTTGAAGAAAATGACAAAATTGTGTTTCATTTCAAAGGGACCAGAATGTATCTGTGCAAAGAAAAGGTATAAATATAGGGGGGAAAAAAGGTAACAGGCAAGAGTGGGGAAAAAAACCCTTTTACCTTGCTTAGATACTTCTCATGCTGTTCCAAGGTTTAGACTAAGGTAGACTATTGAACACAGTGAAGTATCTTTCTTCTACCTGACCTTGTTTCCTTAGCCAATTGTATATTTTGGTATACATATTCCTTGTTACCTTGGTGCTGTCGTCCTGTCGCACCTAGACAAATGAATCACAGAATCACA
>VWZZ01002130.1:123385-192309 GCA_013399095.1 Psophia crepitans | reverse complement strand
TATTCTATTCTATTCTATTCTATTCTATTCTATTCTATTCTATTCTATTCTATTCTATTCTATTATCTCTCGAGGGTCTTGATCCTCCTGTGATTCTTCTCCACTGGCTCGTTCTGCCAGGTCTTGCAGAGTCTTTCCTGTCCCTCTGGAATTGCATTAGCTTTATGTGTTGGCTGCAGAAATGATTTGTCATAGGAACAGCAGATGTTATGCGGCGATTCTCCTTTGGGCTGCCACAGCAGCTTTGCTTCTGTTGGGTCTCTTGTAGCTCCTCATCACAGCCCTGCCCTGAATTCTGTACTTGTGTCACTGTTCTGTTGCTGGGTCTGCATTTCTCTAATACTTTCTGTGTCTGAGAAGATCCAGGTCTTTCCTGGGACATGTGCTGTTAAATGGTCTTTCTACAGTTCTATCTCTGCATGAAAATGAGTTACCTGTACAAAGTAATTTAGAAGCAGAGACAGTTCCCAAACATAGCATGAATTTTTCAAGACCTGGGGAAGACAGGAGGATGGGGAAGCTAAGTGTTAAGATCACTCTGGTTCTGAGCAGCAGAAGTCAAGTGTGTTTAGCATACTTTGGAATTGATTTTTATTGGTACAAGGAATACAGCTTTCATACCTGTGGAGCAGAGCACCCATTCCTAAGGATGATGGATTGTTTTGTCAGTCAAATGCAGACTGTGGTGCACGTGTGTCAGACTGCACTGGCAAGCACAGTTTTTGCTGAGAGAGGTTTTGTAGCATTTGCAATCTGGAGTTCAGGTCAGAACATCTAGAACAGCTGTGAGTCTGCTTTGCCTCCTGGGCTTTATATATTAAACTGTTTTGTTGGGGTTTCTTCCCCAAAATTCTCTGGTTTGTACCTAAAAGAAGGATGAAATAAACACATGTTTACAGGGAGGCTGAATGTGTGGTTTGAAGAGCTGGGAATGGCTGCAGGTCCAGTTTTGTTGATGCTCAGCACTCTCTGGCTGTAAGCTGCTACAGAAGGGAGGGTCTCCATTCCCACACCGCGGGTTCCTGCCCTTTCTCTTGCTTTGGCTTAGCAACTGTGTGACTGCTGGGCTCTGGAAAGGCTCACTGGCCCTGTGGCACCTTGATTATTTATTTTGGTGTGTTTGTTTTCTGATCACAGCTGATCTGAGTCATTGCACTGGTGTGTTATTGCTAGATCAGATGCAAGTAAATAAATGGGAACACATGTGGGATGTTGGAGCAGAGAAAATAAATTGCCCCTTGCAGCAACAGCCTGAAGTTAAGATAGATAAAGTTTCCTGTCAATGTGTACCTAGAGCAGAGGGAGACTTCAGTTCTGTCCCTGTTTGCTGGTGGCTTTCTTCTTCTGTGAGACTTAACAAAGCTACTTGGCTACTGCGTACAGCTTTTTGTCTGCATAGCGAGGAATCGTGTTCCCTGTGCTAAAAGGTGGTGTGGTAATTTTGTGTTATTTGTATTTTACTATTTTTCAATTTCTTTAATATAAATATAAGTATATGTTTTATATATATATATATATGAAGAATTTTCATACTTCAAAGGTTTTCTCTTTGGAACTTTTTATTTATCTTGAATCTTTGGTAATGACTGTGGTCTGGGAGAACATCGCAAAGTCATTCCCTCGTAGGGTTGTGTATAGCGTATGGAGACTGAAGGCAGTGCGTTTCATGTAACTATTATAGGTGGAGTTGGGAGCACTGCTTGTTGTTGAGGTTGCCTTATGTATGCAAACAGAATAGCCCAGCATTTAAAACTATTAAAAGTTTTGCCAGATTTCAACCATTTGGGTATAAGTCTTTCATGTACGAATTCCTGCCTCAGGGTAGATATTTTTAGTTATTTTTAAACATCACACAGAACAGTTCAGCTGCTACAGAAGATGAGTTTAAGGGAAAGTTAGGTTTTAAAATATTTAAAAGCAACTTCAGGTGACCTGTTATTTGATTTTTTTTTTCAATTGATTTAAAATTGGAAAACTGGTGTGCATTTTCTGAATTCCCCATCTGAATCCACCCATTTCTGCCCAAGTTCTAGACAATTAAAACTCTTTAACATGTTCAGTGAAGGCTTGTAAGAACATAGCAGGTAAAAATCTTGAGATTTGCTTTCCCTGAGTGCATCTGAGCTTGTATTTTCTAGTGTTGAACAAATTGTGCTTGCATCGGCCTCAGAAGTCAAAAAGCTCATCAGTTGAGCACTGCCTTCATAAATTGAGCTCAGTGCTGTCCAAGTCGCAATTGAAGCCCAGGCATAGGAACCGAGAGAAAGGTCATCTGTCCCGGGAAGAACTCTGGTTCAGTTATGGAGCGTACAAGTAAATTAGGGATAGAGACTGGAAGAGCAGAGAAGGAGAGTAGGATCATGTACCTTTGGAGCAGGGAGATCAGCCTAAAACCAGCTGCAGTGCAGCAGGAAAAAGGAGCCCAGAACCTGCAGAGCAGTTGAAGACACTGAAATTGACTGTGGGCCTGTGGACAAAATACTAGAGAGAACAGATATCAGATACCTGGAAGGGATGATGTGTGTGAATAGGGGGAGGAGGGTAGGAACTCAGTGAACTGTAGCTGGGGTTATGAGACCAGAGGATTAACGGTAGGATGGAAATATAGGGAATGCTCATGGGATTAGGAAGTTGGGTAGGACCAAGATCGTACTGGAACAATGGAGAAAATAATACCTGTAACTGAAGCAAGATGCTTCCTTCCAGTTTTGTCTGTCTTCTGCCATTCTCAAATTGTGAAATTCTCTGCCAAAGTGTCCAATTTCCTCTTAGATCTCATCTGCTGTAGAGGATAACTGTCAGCTTTGCCTGTTAGCTCACCTGGCAGAAGTTTGTATGTGGTTATGCAAGTCCCCAGACTTACTTCTCTTGGAAAACACTTGCTTTTCAAAACATCTAAAAATTGCACATGTACAGATTAAATACATCAGTTGCAAATTTCTGCCATAGATACTCACAGCCTCTATCCTTAGGCACTTGTCCTTCTTTATTTGTTCTTTAGGGAGCCTTATGTGGCCTTTGTTCAGTACTCAGCTGTACATAGTGCAACATTTGGTACCCAGCTGTATGCAATGCAAATTCTGTCTCTGGCTGAGTGTTCCTCCTTCTCCTGGGTTCTAACTCGGGGCTCTGGTGGCTGATGTGTTGAACTATTGAACACTCACAGCTTAATTAAAACCTCTGGGAGCTGTGCTTGTATTTTTTATGTGAAGTGCCATGTATAAGTATGTATTAAAGAAAGTAGTAAGTTCAGTCTGTCTCAAGGCAGGTACTCAAAATTAGTAAAATGAAGCACAGAGACTTTAAGGTAAAGCATTATTTTTCTGTCTGTAGAACAGGGACAGCCTTTGCTCCGAAATGTGTTTAAAAGTTCTTTATGCATGTAAAGCTCAAATGCTGAAATGGTTGTCTCTGTGGAAGTCTTAGGCATTGTTTAGAATGTTGTTTTGGTACAGAAAGCGTGGAGTAAAAACGGAATGGGAGAGGAGAGACCCCAGAGGTGGGCCACGTTGTGCTATGTGTTGCCTGGAAGTTAGAGCTGTCAGTGAAAGGAGATTGTAGTCGGTGCGAAAGTAAGTGCTTCTGTGCGCAAGTAAGGAAATCTGTTAACTGGGGCCATGAATGAACAGTGGTCAACTGGGTTTGAGTTTGCAATTCTTGTCTTACCTAGTTTTTAACTGACCTGATGTTACTGATCCAGTTGATTATTGGGCGATATTTGTACAGCTAATCTCAAATGACAATATCTGTGCCTTCAGCTTGATTTTAAACTAAATGTGACAAAACTGCACTAAGGACAATTCTTCCAGCTTTATAAAGGCATTAGGCTTCATCAAAACAAAACTTCCTGGTAAAGTTGCAGTTTGCAAGATTTGTCAGTACTGGAGTGGAAAGCAAAATATTGAAGAAATATAAAGGATAAAACATCTTTCTCTGGCTCGTAGCCTTTCAATACCAGTGTTCGGTTATTTTCTGCTGTCAAATAAGTAGGCCTCTGACCTCATCTTTCTCATTTCCATCTTGCTATGTATAAAAAAAAATACATGAACATTATTGAGAGGGATGTGAATCAGCACATTTATAAATGAGAGCATCCTTAACTTCAAGTAACTATCATGCTGTGAGCTCAGAAATAAGGTGTTGGTTGGCTGGTTTTCTGGGTTCTTTTGGTTTGGCCACATGCTTTTTTCATTTTTTTCCTAATACAACTCATCTTTGAGAGGGGAAGTTGGCTGTAGTAGCCAGTCTCAGCTGTGTTCGATGAGAGTTTTATACAGCCAGTATGTATGAGCATGTGGTTCTTTGCACTTGTGGAGCTATTCTATCCATTTACGTTTCAGGGCAGTTTTGTTTTGCTAAAGAGTACTTTTTTGAGGACTACGACAAACACTTTGCACTATGTGGTAAAAATAGAAGAGTATGACTTGACAACCCTTGTGGCTCACAGGTCTGTGACATGGATCCGTGCTCCACAAAGCCCAGCCAGTTTACCAGTGCTCCACTCTGCTTCCTTGTAAGCATAATATAAAACAATAATTCTTAGCTTGAAATAAAATCCTAACAAAGTATTTAGGACAAGCACTTTGTTTAATGACCACAGTCCTGTGTTGTTCTTTTACTACTGAGATACCTGGCTGCAGATCTGCAAATGCTGCTTTGTGTCTGTCTTAAAGCTCTTTATGATTTGCCATTTGTTAAAGTAAACACAAATTTCTGGGGTTTATGAATTTGGCATGCATCTCTCTGTGTCTTCATATTTTTAAATGGTTTTTTGAATGTGTTCTGTTTCCAGAGAGAGTGCAGAAGGAGGAAGAGTGATTGTAGAAGTGGATGATAAAGTGGCAAAAGTCAGAAATATAAAGGTATGCTTTTTGTCGTCTTCTATTTCTCATATAAGGATTCTGATATCCTGATGCTTTTCTATGTTTGTTTGGCTATTGTATTGTTCTAATAAAAATATTGAGGGAGAAGTTTAAACTGGCACAGTTCTAGAATAATTGTGGCAAAAGTGTGTATGAAGGGGGTTGTTTTAGTTTACGATTGTGGGGTTTTGGTTTTGGCTTTTTTTTTTAAACAGGGGATGTAACACGTGGCTGTGTTTTCTGTATTTTGTATTTGTCAAAGATGCTGTAATATGGCAGCGTGCCATCATTCAAAGCTATTAGTAAATTGTTTAGGATTTTGTGCTTATCTTACCATTAGTAACATCTGGATTATTTCTTTCTCTGTGTCTCTCCTCCTTTGGTATTTGAAGTCGGAGTGCAACTAACTTGCATGAAATGGAGCAAAACGTGTTCAGCTACACTTCAGGCCTTGGTAAAAGACCAAGAGCTATAAGAATAAACTGAACGTAGCTGTCATCCTCCGTGGAAGCACTGGATCTGGCATGCATGGGAATCAGCCCTCTGATTTAGATTCTTGAACTACTTAAAGCTGCCATGGTTCTTCACTAAATTAATAGAGTGGGAGCAAATAAATTTTGTGTTGTCAAATATGTTTCTGCTTGAAAGGCAAATTAATCAACTGTGGGATAACTGTGATTACTGTGGGGATCCCAGAAGATAGATGCACTTTGTATTTCTTGTCTCCTTTTTCTTTACATCTGCAAGCAACCCAGTTATTCTGGATTGTTGGTTCAAGTGAAAAAAATTATTAGGTTTTGAAGAGAAACAGTGGCAAAAATTGAATTCAAAGATTTGAACTCTTTATCTTGTTTCCGTTATACTTATTTTTCTATTGACTACAAGTGTTCTTTTTCTGTTCTTGTTTTAAATAAAGAAGAGGGGAAAATACTAGTGGTATGAGAAGTCTTGTGGATGTAAAGTGTTGCTTATTTTCTGTATATTTCCCTTTCAAATGCTGTATTTAGAGGGTCTGAGATGCGCTGCTTTCCAAAATAGTTTTCCCCAATTCCTTATAGGTGTGATAAAGGCCTTGGAGACATTTATCCTCCAGGTGCTACGCTGTCTGTTCCAGTGGTTGTCCTTGGGAGGGCTTTGATCCCCCACCACAGGGCTGTGAGGATCCGGGCCTCTGGGCCCGCCCAGCCAGCCGCCCTTCACAGGTGGAGGGCCTCAGTCCTGCAGCTGCCTAACTGTGTCCAGCTGAGCCTTGTTAGACCTAGGGTGTTGTGGTGGGGTTTGGTTTGGTGTGGTGATTTTGTTTTAGTTTTGGGTTGTTTATTTTTTTTTGGTTTAAAGAGGAGCTGTGGGCTGCCTTGGGATACTGGGGAAACCACAGCAGCAGGGCAGACTGCTTGTAGCAGGCTGAGCAGGGTTATGTGGAGATGCATATGAGGATGTTTTACCGCTTGAGACTTCGTAACTGGTGAGTTTTGTAAAGGGACTGAGTTTGCTTTATGAAAAAACTAAATTTAGACAGCCTTTGATGAATCCAAGCTAGTGTATAAGTATTAATTTATACACTAATCTTCACACTGTTGTATTTGGGGTTGGTGCGCTTTCTAGTTCAAAACAAAACCCTTCTTGCCAGAAGGGTAATCACCTCTGTGATCAGGGGCTACTTCTCCTGAGGCGGAGGGGTATCTCTTTGGTTTTTATTTTTACACAATGCAATAGGGAGGCAGTGCTTCAGGCTATTTTCTGCCTATTGCTGCAGGAAAACTAAGAAAATAAAAGGTGATTTAATAAAAAAAAAAAAATCTTTGAATCGTGACATGATGAAAATGTCATTATTGGAGATGATCAATAGGGTCGTTAAGATGTTAATTCTGCCTAAAGGAAACCTTGGTTGTACTTAATTCAGCATAACAACATCTAGAATCATGCAGAGTTCAAAATACATGAAATCTCTTTGCTTCAAATGTAATTTAAAATTATATCTGTTCTTTTTTTGCTTTGCTCTTTCTTAGTTTAAAAAAAAACGACCAAACAAACAAAAAAACCCAACAAAAAACTATAAACTTGTCAAATGGCCCTGTAAAATAATTTTCCCTGTAAACCTCACAGCTAGTGGCAGAGTTCAGCACTTACAGTGCTCTTTATCCAGTAATCTGGCAGGCAGTATTGTCGCCCCTCACTTTTGGGGCAGCAAGTGAAGTAGTTTGTTTATGTACTGAATTATAACAACATTTGTTTTCTGTTTATGTTAATGCAAATGTCAAAGTTAGAGTAAAGTTACCAATTAGGTCAAAATTACTTGTGGATTTTGTTAATTTTCTGTAATGCTTTGACTCATTATTCTCCTTTGAGTAGAACATGTAGTTCCTTGTTTATAAGCTTATCTGTATTATTAGAAATCACTTGGGCAAGATTATACAGAATTATACAACTCCTTTAATATTTCAGTCACCATTTCTGACTATTATGCTAGAAAGGCTTCACTGTCATTATTACGAACTTGTAAATGTTAGGTTTGTCGTCTGCAGTCCCAGTGACAGAAGCATTAGCTTGCAACTATGACAAAGCAAAGGGGAAACAGAGGAAGAGACCACCATTTTCAACTATGCAGTGAGAAAACTGGTTTTGTTTTCTCATTTTGAGCATAATTTCTGTGATGTAGTTCTTGGTGAAACCAAAAAATGACAGAAAAATATAAAAAGGGCCATAGAGCTTTCCTGCTAATACAGATGTTGTGAAGTCTCACTAAATTATACTTGTTGTACATAGCCTGGAGGACCTTAGTTGTAGCAAAAATTCTTCAGCAGGTCTGTCATGGACATCTCACTCTGAGTATCAAAGAAAATTGAATAAAGAAGATAAATTATTTGCCATTCCTTTCCACAGAACAGATCATAGATAAAATTCCTGTTATTTTTATAATACTTACTGTTTGGTCAGTTTCAAATAAATCAGTCTGCCTTTTTTTCTTTCTCTTGTCAGGTTGACAGTAGGCTTAATGGCACTTGGGACTCAAGAGAAAAGACTGTGGCCTTCAGCTTTGATTACTGCTACTGGTCAGTTGATCCTGAAGATCCAAAGTATGCATCTCAGGAAATGGTAAGTGATGCTGTTCTTCATGTATGTTCCCATGCTGTTTTGTCCCTTCTCAATCTCTTCCTGTGGATGTGAATACGCATAAGAAAATGAAATATCATTTCTCCTTTCTGCCCCTATCTTTTTCTTACACTTGTTGGTAATGCAACAGTACTCAGTCTTTTTGTCTTAAGTAAGAGCAGTAGGACTGCAATACCCTTGTTCATCAACTGATGCACACTTTTGTTAGATTTGTCAGCTTTGGTTGTGGTCATTAATTGTGATGACTTGAGAATTGTATCTTATTTCATTCCTGTCTGTTGTCAGTACAATTGTTCCTGAAATTCCAACCTGTGTAATTGTGTTGTTTTTTGCAAAAAAGTATCACTTAAGACTGAGATAGTCTTGTGAAATATGTATTTCTGGTGGTGATGAACGCAGGAGTGGTTTACTTTTGGGAGTCAGTATTTCAAAAACTATAAAATTTGGCCATTACCAGAAAGTAGATATAATTTTTGGTTGTGCTACATTTCCTGCTTGGTGCAGTAGTGTGGAAGAGGTTTTGGGAACTGAGTAAGTGTGTATTTAGTGTGTAAAAAAGAAAGTTGTCTTTCTAAAGTATTCAGCACCAGATAAGTTTCCATTTTAGCGATTACAAATAACAAATCTTTAAATGTTGAACTGTTGGGGTTTGGGTTTTTCCCCCTCTTTAATGGTACCTTACTTGCTTATTTGGATTTTATGTTCTTTGAGAGTTTCTCATAATACACTTTGAAGCATACTTCTTGGAACTGTTGGCAATACAGTTAGCTTTCTGGATGAAAAGGTTTAGCAGATGAAGTGTTGATGACTACAGTCTGCCAAGTTGGCTTTATCTCTACTCGATATGAAAAATTATCAGAACTGCCAAATGGAAAATATAAACATTGGCTACAAAGTGTTATTTCTTGTTCTTGTTGTTATTAAATACAAGTGCAATTGAAAAAGAATGTAAAACGCAATATAAATAGTGCAGCTTCCTTGCTGGGGCTGAATAGGTATTTCAGACACTGTGGTGAGTCTTGTGTTATCCTACAATACAGTTTTATCCAATAAAAACACTGAAGGGGAAACACAAACTGACTGGCCATAGAAGATTAAGTAATGGACCATAGTTTCTTTACTTGTGCATGATGCTGGCTGAAAGGACCTCCAGTGCTGCTTCATGTAACCATTGAGTTCTTGAGCCTCTGACAGGCTCTTTTTAATTCTTTCATGAGTTAAGTAAAGTTTAAAGATGGCCTGGTGCTTTGAAAGGCCTGAAGTCATGAGTGAATTTCATGGGCTTTTTACCCATCTTGGTGATTGTAGAGCCACGAAAGCATACTTTAAATCTTCTTGAGGAGAGGGCTTCCGGAATACTGCAATCTTACCATGCTTTTGTGCGTTTGTCTGACCCCTTACACTGTATGAATGGAGTTTATTGTGCTTATTCCGTGTTTTGAACCATTACTTCAGTGCTTAGCTTGAAGTTTCTAAGCTTCCTTACAGCAACAATGCTATCAGCAGCCAAAGGAGGTTCGGTAACACTGCCATCCAGTAAAAGCTTTCTTTCATGAACTGACCTTGGATTATTTTTTCCTTGAAGATGTCCTGCCAATTGTTACCAGACATGATTGGTGTATTGGTTGAAATTGGATGAAAAGTAGATTGAAGTGTCTGCCTTCAGGTTCATTTTTGTAGAATGCTGTCTTTTAATAAGCTTTTTTTCCCCCCTCAGGATGGATATATAAAAATGAAGTCCTATCAATTTTTTCACTTGTTAAGGATTCTGTGCCAATAAAACAGTAGTGAGAGGGCTGAAAATTGTAGTGTTTAGGTAAAAATATTATTTTAAAGATACAAATCTGTTTCTCTGAATAGTTCTTACAGTTTCTTCCAGATGTTAACATTGTTCACTTCAGGGTTCTGGTCCCTCGTGATCCAGACATGACAACACACAACATATTTTATTTCCTATGTAATTTGATCACATACTTCACAGGTACTTGTGGCAAGCTTAAGTCACATATGTGTAAGTAATTGAAATGTTTGGATGAAAAGTTCAGATTTACTGTCCTGTTCATAAAAACTCTGCTTTCTCTGCCACCTGTATTCTACTTCTATTTGCTAAAATGGGAATATGTGTTGCCCACATTGTTTCTTTTTCCTAAAACATTCATGTTAAAATTTCTTCTATTACCTTTTTTAACTAAAAAAGAAAGGTATTTTTTTAACTTCAATTATTTATGGAGAGCAGACTTTGTAATACAGTACACCAAAGAGGAACTGAACCGAATTAGTAAAATATGCAATGCCCATGTGACAGATTATATGCCTGTACTCTTTTTTTTTTTAATAACACTGAAACTGGAAGTGCTTTGTCCTTCAAAAGGCTGACACAGAGTCAAAAACATAAATTATTTTTAAGAAGTATTATTGTCTACATATTTTTTTAGGACTGAATTTAAAAAATAATTCTCTCCATGATATATGTTAGCTTTTGTGATTGGTATTACATAAATAACATAAGCCTCCTCATATCTCTGAAAAGAGGAAAGTTTGCTAAACCAAAATACAAAACTGAGTTTTGACTACTGAAAAAAGAACCTAGTGCTGTTGATGTCTGGGAAATGGGCTTCTTAGCAGACCTAACTTGTTGGATAGTGAATGGTTTTAGAAGATGGTTTCAGGTACAAGTGAATAGTCTTTGATGGTTATTCAAGATTATTCTCTCATTTAAAGCATTTGAGGAATTAGATATGAGCCAGAGTTCTGTTTTCCTTATTTCTCTCCTAACTGTGGTGAAAGATGAAGCTATACAGTGTTTCTAATGTAATTTATAAGCTTAATTTAGATGTCTAATAGTAGTGGTCTGAATTCTTAGTCGTCTTTTAGAAGTTATAAATTCTTTACAAAATGTAAGAAGCTTTTTAAATAGTTCAGCTACACAAGTATTATGTTCATTTTCCAAATAAGCTGAATGCCACATTTTACAAAGTGACCTCTGGTTTTTAGGTGGCCAGTTTGAGATCCTTGGGCCTGTTGCTTTTGTTTTCTCACTGGGCAGTTGAATACTTCATGTTGATATTAAGCTGAGGTTTTATCTGCTGTCACAGATGTGCAATTCTTTCCAAAGAGGGGAGTCTCCCTTCTCTTTTTAAAGACCTTTTTTTTTTCCCTAAGTGGATTTGTTGGTGCATGAATGGAACAGAGGAATAAAGAAATACCTTAAGAGAAGAGTTGCTGGCTAAATCAACCAGAGCTACCAGCCACTAAAGGGAGAAGGATAGGACACAGATGTGCTAAAAGTACAGAGCGATGAATGAGGCACTAGGACTACATGGCAGAGAGAAACTAACTGAATATCCAAAAATTCTGTGGGACCAGAGAAAGAACAGGTAACAAATATTAACTCAGGACAGGAACAGAACATTCGATGGGCAAAATATGAGATGAGAAACAAATGGAAATTCTGAAAGATTATAGGCATTTAAAATAAAAACATCATGACTGGTTTTTCTGATCTTACCTCTGCAATTTGTTACTGGCATTTTCTTATGGTTATAAAGGAGAGAATGGTTTTCCAAACCATCACTGTCAAGATATAGTTATAGTCTTTAAAAAAAAATAATTCCAAAAGACAAAACCAAAAAACAACCAAATAAAATTTTAAAAAAGCCCAAACAACCAAACACAAGAGACTTTAATACTTCTGGCGATGTTCCTTTTCCTGCCATTTTTGAGACAAACTGTTCATTTTTTGCTGTGCTGCTGCAGAATTGGTTTAATCTCGTGGAAGGAGAATGCCGAGTGTCTGCACCTGGGCTATACCACTTGTATGCAACAAAGTAGTTTCACCATGTGTCTCTGCATTCTTGTAGTAAGGTTTTTTGGGAGATAAGTTTGGTATAAACCTTCTTTACTAAAGGGGAACATTTTGTTTAAAAGTGAGTATTGCTTCCTTCCTTCCCCCCCCGCTTTCCTCCACAGATGCCTTCAGGAAGCTGTATGTAGTTCAGGATTGTTTTCCAAAGACAGTGTTGGAAATACACCACTCTTTGGCCATTGTGTAACTATGGGATTATCCTTTAATAGAGATTCATGGCATATTTCCATTTTGCAGTAAAAATTATTAATTTTAATGATATTTGGGGTTGTAGATTTTACTGTTATAGGCAGATTCAGGCTTGCTGATTCGTTCTGCTGGTTGAATATGATAGTTAATATGTAGGTGTTTTGAGTTGTCCTGCAAACAAACATCTAAATTTAAATTTTTGTCTGGTCTAGGGGAGCCTGTTTTCATCTTTGGAGTTTCCTTTATAAAACCTAAAATAGCTCTTAATGAATCTTTCCTCAAGTCTATTTTAGCTCCACCAAACAAAGGAAAATGTTTAAAACAGTTGCATAACTTAAGTAAATGCCCATTTAAATCCTACTGGGAAAAAAATTCAGCTTGATCTAATGTTCAATAAAATCTTAAGAGTATTCTGCACAAGAGTATCCTGAAGGCTACAGGAACACAAGCAAGCATTAACTAGCTGGCTGTTTTAGCTTCAGTCCTCAACTTCCCTCCAGCCATCCTACCCATCCGGTTATTGTGCATGCACAGTAACCGCAGTGGGCAGACTGACCCACAGGATGCACAAGCAGGTATTTACACACAGCGGTTGCCATAGAAGGCTAGTATATAGCAATCTGTTCCTTTTGATAAGAGGAATACATCCCATGACTAATAGGCTTTGAATGGTAGAGACAGCAAAATCCAGAAAAGGGCTGAAGTGCCCAACTTGCACTGATTTCAGTGGGATCCAAATCTCTGACTGGGTTTACTTGAAACACTTTTTGTAGATCTCAAGCTTAGTATTTTACCTCAGTGCGTCAGCTAAATGGAGATGATAACTTTTATAAGTGAAATCATAATTTAGACTTCAGAATTTTTACCTCAGGCTTTCAAAAGAATGAAATAAATTATATTCATAGTGATCAAGGAAATTCACGCTTTTGGGTTTGACTTGATAAGGCTTTTATTTTGGTTTGGCATAGTGTATTAGGTTTATGCAGGTAGGAATATTCCTGCAGTGTCTTTCTGAATATTATAATTTTCAGTAATGCTGTGACCCTCATCGGACCTTTTAAGATGCAATCATAAAAGTACTTGACCAAAAAGACCATGACCAAACAAAAAGATGACTGTCTATAAGCTAAATCTAAGAAATATGGAGTGCACAGAGGTTCAAGATTTTGTATGGATTTCCCTGTATGTGGATTTTGCACTGTGATGTGTCACTTGTGAAATGTGTTAATGAACTGGGATGGTTTTACAGTGAGAAAGCAGTAAGGGTATGAAAACAAGTCTTATTGCAAATGCCAGTAATTAGTTCTAATTTGTTGAAACACACACACACCCTCCCCCCCACACCCCCCCCATTCTTCAGCACTGGTTTACTAATGCAAGTGAAAGAATAACTGTGATTCTTTTTTTGGTGCACTTCCACTCTGCATTTGAACTATTGAGGGTTTTACAAGACTTTTAAAAAGCAATACAGTGCATTAGATTAAAGGTTGTTTATTTCTAAACTTTCTATAACAAGTGACATAGGTTCTCTTTACCTGTCTGTCCGTTGCAAATGTGTGGTAGGAAGAACTCCTTTCCATTCAAACACATTAGATAATTATTTCTCTCCTTGTTTATAAATATATCTGTTGGGAAAATTGGGTTTTATTCTGTGCTCTGAAGGCAGAAATGGAGGTTACTGATGGCTCGTGTGAGTGAACACACATGACCCATGTAAACAGATTTTTCCATTTCTTATTTGTTTTAAAAATACTGTAATTGTTTTCACCATATTTGACTTCACAGCATAGTTGGGTTTTATACTACGTTCAGCTAAGAAAAGTAGTTGAGGAAAGGGGCAGATGGGCAGATGATTTTCTTACCTCCCTGTCGGAGTGTAACTGAAAAGTGAATAGAAGAAACAGTTATGTCTATTTTTAATACGCAAGATTTTCAATATGGCACTAGGTTTTTTGTTTTGTTTTTGGAGGGGTTGGTTTGTTTTGCATGTTAATTGAAAAAGTTTAGAAAAGTTGCACAACGGTATTGTATGTTGCAAGATTTTGCTTCCAAACTTTTCAACCCTTCATCAGACTAAGTCGCTGTACTTGCTTCTCTTTCTTTTTTTTTAATGCAAATGTAATCATGTTTCTGAAGAACTTTAACTTGGAGATCTTTCCTTTCTAAGCTGAGTTTATGACACTTCCATGCCTCTGTACATTCCTTGCTAGATTCAAGTTTTTAGTTGTCTTGTGAATTCTCAAGACAAATTCAAAATCTATTATCTGGCGTATGCACTTAATTCTAAAAATCATAACATAATAAAGGTCTAATTTAAATATCTTGAAAAAATCCTTTGATTTTTTTTTTTTTTCCTCTCTCTCTCTCTCTCTCTCTTCCCCCCCACCTTGCCGTGATGTAAAAAAAGGGAGAAAGAGGAGGCGGTGGTGGCTGTGGGTGTAAATGGCATTTTCACATGAAATATTTGAAAAGCAGTAAGCATTCCATCCAAAACATTTTTTTTCTTTAACCCAGAGTGAGACACAAGTGAAAAGGAGAGCGCGCTATAAGAAAAAGGCTTTTTGTGCAATAATTGAATCAGTATATAATGGATTATGATGGAAGGAGGGAAACAACCATGAGTGCATGCTATCTATCTTCTGCCAGCAACACAGCTGCTGTGTTCAGTTGATCGAATAAGGCCATTCTTTCCGGCTATACCCAGATTTCTTTGCAGAAAAATTCTCTAGAAATTATAGTGAGTAACTGCCAACTTCAAAGCAGCCTTTATTGGAAGACAAAAAGAATCAAATTGATTTTCAATTTACCATGCATAATATTAAAAATTTATTTTGAGGAGACAAATTAGTTTTAAATAACTGAGGCATTGAGTCAATTGATAGAAACAATTATATAGTCATATACATTCATATGCAACTATAATTTAATGCAGATGTGTTTCAAAAATGAAGCCTAAACAGGAGTATACAAGAAAGGATTAATCTGAATATTGGTAACAAGTTGAGGGAAATCAAGAAGCTGTTTCACAAACAATGAAATGAGACATTTTCCAACTGTGCAACCTGCTAGTGTTCATGCATGCTCATTCTGTTTCCCTCATAGGCACTGATCATTGCTTGTGAGACACATAGAGCACGTTCTTCACAATAGGCAGGCAGTATACTTTGCTAAATAATAAGGATCTGTAAGTGCATTCAGCAACTTAGAAGAAGAGGAGAATAACAAGTTCTTTGGGCTGCCAATTGTAGTGCATGTTGCAGTGAACCTGCGCATTTGTATGCTGTAATTACTTCTGCAAACCTTGTGATTTTTGTGTGTCTTACAAGTGAAAAAAACCCTTGGTACTGGTGACATGCAGCCTTTCTGACATAACTTGACAGCATATGGTTATTTGGAAGGATGACTTTTTTCTTTTTTTTTTTTTTTAAATTAACTTTTAGCGATGAGATGTATTTTTAAAAATTCTGTTGTACAGATAAGCTGTATGCAGAAGTTGATTGTTCTTTCTTTCTTGCAGATGAACATTCACAGTTTAAATTCCTCTGTGCAATCACACCACAGTCTTTCCTCCATGCTTATGAGGCAGTGATATTTTTTTCCTTTTAATCTAAAATGAGGACCCTTCCCTACCCTTTCTGCTTTGCAAACAGGTTCCCTTGTTCATCTGCAAGTGTTTCCACAGTGTGGCTGGACACAAAATGGAAGGTCATATTCACAGTACTTTGAAGGTAGCAGACTGATCCAAGATTAGTTTTTAACCTGGTGTGGTTTTTCTCCAATCTTAGAAATCTTAGAATCTTGTATGATCTTCATACAATCATGTTGTATGAATAACTTCAGTTAGACTGGTGTTTTAGGAACTAAAATTACTGAAAAAGTAGTTTGAATTTCAACTAAGTCTCCAAGATCGTATTGGTCTGCCAGTTCTGTAGTCACTGGATGGAAGGATGCTGATAGACCTTTAGTAGGAGGCTGAGCCAGGTTTGGGGGGTTTATTTTATGAGCTTGGGGTGGGGTTTTTTGGTTTCTTTTTAGCAGGCTTATGAAAGATTGTGTTGGGCAGGACTGTGCTAGCATTGAGTAGTGAGATATGTTTATTGCAGCAGCTGTGATCAAGTTCAACACAGCTATTTTGTTTATTTCTGAAAACGTGCCATGTATCTGACATGTTGCAGCCATGAGACTGCACTTGCATCCGTAAGTAGCTAAAGCCTGAAAAACCTAAATAATGTGTCCTGTATGACTGTTTATTGAAGAACACCAATTTTTCCTTTATATTATAGAAAAAAAAAACCCTGCCCGTTTTTATAGATTTGTTTTTGTTTTATTTATTTATCTTCGCTAGTAGCTAACTTTCATATCTTTCTGTTAACTAAGATGATATGCCTCAGAGATGTGTGTGTGGCCTTGAACACAAACTGAATGAATCATCCTTTTGGCTGGATCTGAGCACCTGCGTGTTGACTCCCACTTCTGTTTTGTATTTAATCAGCAAAAAGTCTGCCCCTGAGAGCTTTTATGTAAAAAGCAAAATTAATGTCTCTGTTCAATTGTGGCTTTTCTGCTAAAGTAGATTCTCTTGGCAGTGCTCCTAAATCGCATAAGAAAGAGTGAAGATGAATAAACTGAATTTGCTCTAGAAACATATACTGTAACCTCAGCATATCAAAATCAAAATTCTGAATGTCAGCGTAGGGTTCCTTAGCCCTAGAAGTACATGCTGTTATGGATAGGTTCTCACTCGTCATAACTTCAGTGTTACAATGTCACGACATTCTCAGCTGACGCAGGGAAGATTATGTTTTGTATCTTCGATTGGCAAATATATTTTGAAGTATGTCCTACCAGACTATGTCACTGTCACATGAAATAAAGTTTTGGAATGGACTATTTCAATCAGTCCTTGCTGGTTAGGTTATATTCCTGAGATGCTGAATGACAATGAATGTTTTCCTGGATTTTTTTTGTAATTATTTTTTTACTTTTTTTTTTTTCATGCCTGTAAGGATTGACTTGCTTTCAAATTCCATCTAGTAACTAAGGATTGACTTGCTTTCAAATTCCATCTAGTAACTTTAAGATAGGTTTCAACTGTTACTGCAAGCTTTTTCCATTGTGAATTTTCAAACATCCCTCTCCTGCACATACATACATCTTTAAAGAGTGTGTACATAGATTGTATCATCAATGCTCTGTGCCTTTACAGTATTGATGGCAGATTTTCTTATGAAGGAAGAGGTCAGTCTCTAAAGAGTATGTACCTCATCCCACGTGACAGACCTACATATAAAATATCAGGTCTGAAAAATTAATGAAGGGACTGTGAGGGTCCAGCCCAGAATTAACTTGGCCTACCTAATTTTCTTTACATTTATACATTTTTTAAATTATATTATTATTTCATAAACAGAGATGAGTAGCTTGACATCAGTGAGTAAGGAAAACCTTCTCTAGGTAGCACTTAGAGAAGCAGAGGTACAAAATTGCAGGGCATTACTCAATTTAAAGTAGGCATAATTTCAGGGAGGTTGTATTTGTACTTTATATGTGGCTTTGAAAAAGCTCTCCACCTCTCTAGGATTTTGTTTCATTTGGCATATGACTAAAAAGAGGAGCTCAAATTATTGGTGCAAGACTGCTTTATGCTGTTTGTTTTGGTAGCTGAAGTTTTCCAAGCCCATAAATGTTTTGCAAGTTTTGCCCAGACCTGTTTATTTTAGCAAAAGATCTTTCCAGGTATGTTTAAGCTGGGCTTCAGCAAAGCAACATCCAGGAAAGAACCAGAACCAATTGCTTTGAAGCAGAACAGAACAGAAGGACATGTCTTTTCTTGTGTTAGGTTTTGCTGAGTGTGTTCTGTTATGATAGCAGAAAATGGATTTGAGTAACTGTTCATAGACTTAGGAACAGATAAACTGTTTCTTGGCTAGAACAGTAATGTTGAAAACTTCATGGGTGACACTTCTTGTTATCCTCATCGTGGAAGAATGAGGTTTCCATATGGATTTTAAAAGCCAAAAATCTCTCAGAGCAATGATCCCCAGTCTTTTTGAAGTAAGTTTTTATCAGAGCTGTCTATGACCTTCACAGTAAAGACTGCAATAATAATTTTGCCACATGACCAATAAATGTAACCTGAGCGCTTGGAAGTATGATCAAAAGAAGTTCCTTATGTAGTCCCCTGAAAGCACATAACCTCTTTCGGACAGGAAGGGTGCATCTATGAATTCCATCTGCGGAATAGAACGGTGCTGCTTTAGCTGTTGGTGTTGTGACCCATATGCTTAGGCACTGGACTTCTGCACTCCCTCTCACACATCATCTCCAGGACCTTCTTGTACATGGGCAATGTTATTGCTGATGGCAATGGTGGGTAACTCAGGTTACCCTGCATCATGCATGTTATGCATGAAATCATCATGCTGCTCTAGTAAGTGACACTGCTTTAAGGCCATTTTCTTTGCCAGCATGTCTTACTTTGATGCTCTCAGTTGCATCCTGTTTCTTAATGACTGGAAATAACAGCCAGAGTAATTAATGAATTATTTCTTTTTTTTTAATTGCTGCATGTTGTAACTTGTTTCCTAATAGAACCTGAGTTCTACTTTCAAATGTAAGAGTTTCTGAATTCACTGACCTTTTCATTAGCTAAACAAAATGTAAAGCCTACTTGCTTTTTTTTTTTTTTCCTTCTTTTCTTGGTGATTTTCCTTTTAGTTTTGATTAGAACCAGAAGCATTTCTCATAGCTTCTTTGAAACAGGAGGGGGCTTGAGATGTGGGGTTATGCGAACTGCGTGACATTCAGCAAGGCTAAATACAAGGTCCCACACGTTGGTTGGTGCAAACCCAAGCACAACTACAGGCTGGGCAGAGAACAGATCAAGAGCAGCCCTGAGGAGAAAGACACGGGGATGCTGGTTGATGAAAAACTGCACATGAGCCAGCAGTCTGTGCTAGCAGCCCAGAAAACTGTCCTAGGCTGCATCAAAAATGCATCAAAAATGTCCTAGGCTGCATCAAAAGAAGTGTGACCAGAAGGTCGAGGAGTTGATTCTGCCACTCTACTCCACTCTTGTGAGACCCCAGCTAGCGTACTACGTCCAGCTCTGGAATCCTCAGTACAGGAAAGACATGGAGGTGCTGGAGCAAGTCCAGAGGAGGGCCACAAAGTTGATCAGAGGGCTGGAGCACCTCTCCTACAAGCGTAGGCTGATTGGGGTTGCTCAGCCTAGAGATGAGAAGGCTCTGGGGAGACCTAATTGCAGCCTTGCAGTACCTAAAGGGGGCCTATAGAAAAGATCGAGGGTACTGTTTACAAGGGCAGGGAATGATGGGACAAGGGATAATGGGTTTGAACTAAAAGATTAGATATTGGGAAGAAATGTTTTACTGTAAGGGTGGTGAAGTACTGGAACAGGTTGCCTGGCTGTGAAAGTATTCAAGGCCAGGTTGGGTGAGCCTTTGGGCAACCTGGTCTAGTGGAGGGCGTCCCTGCCCATGGTGGGGGTGGTTGGAACTAGATGATCTTTGAGGTCCCTTCCAACCCAAACCATTCTATGATTCTAAGTTGATATGAATTTATTATTGAAGCAGCAATGGGGAAATGTTCTAGTCGGCAATCTGAGGCTGTTACTTGTTCTTTTTCAATTTTTTGATAGTTAACATGGTTGTATCTTTTAGTTATTTTTAATGTGTCTTATAACTCTAAACCAAGAAATTGCCACTGAGTTTGCAGCTCATCTTCAGAAAATGGGTAACCTTCTTGATTCCAATATATGAGATCATTTAAAGCCTGGGCTTAAGTAGCTTTTGATATTTTTAACTTAAACATGAATTCAGCAGAAACTCAAAAGAATTGTTAATGCCTTAAAGATATGTTTAATCTGAAAACATAAAGATTTCAGAGGATTGTAGAAATCTGCGTCTAGCTCTTTGCATTGTCCTCCTTTACATCATTTCTATGTGTTTGACTCTGCTTAGTATAGCACAATGCTTTTATTGTCTCACATCTTGCTGCATGTCATTTGCATACATTTATTGCTTATTACAGTGTATGGAATGTAGTCTTTTTCCGTTTCATTTACTGTGAATGTAAGTAGCTTTCTACAACCAAATGTCATTGGCAGGGTGGGTTGAAAGAGCAAAAAAGGTTAGAAGGTCTTCATTTGTTCCTCATTTTATTAACCTGGAGTTGAAAGTTTTACTATCAACTATTAAAATAAATAAAATGGCCTCATTTAATGCCTGGGGATATTCCCTGAGCACTGCAGCTTGGTCACCTATATTGCTAAATTGTTAGAGTCATTGCTGGTACTGCTTGGGCTAGGATAGCAGGTACTTCTCGTAACAGTTTCTAGGCACCATCTAGGAACTGGCAGGGACAGTGACCGTTCCTGACAGACAGTTTGCATGTAGCCACCCTGCTTTGGAGGCCTAGAGTGCTTGATAGCATGAACATAGGCTGGTTTGTGCTATATGGGGTGGACACATTTAAATTGCTAGTGTTGCAATGGTAATTGCATGGCCCTGTCAGAAGTGGTTGTAGGAAGCAATACTGAAGTGCTGGTGCAAGTGACTGAAGTCATCACTTGGAGAAAGGAGAATGTTTTTCACACATAGGCCTCTGGCTTTGTCTTCCCAGCTTTGTGAGCCAAAAAAAGTAAGTCACATTTTATGTTGGTGTTACAACTGACTGCATCCTTGTGGTGTAGAAGGTAGTCTGCAGTGCATAACCAGCAATGGACCTAAAGATGTGAGAGCTGGCTGAAGAGTTCTGTTCCCAGCAGAGGGATTAGAGGTGGAGAGTTAATTATGGGGGCTGAAATTTGTTGCATGCAGTTTAGCACCTTTGGTTATGCTTCATACTAAGCAAGCCATACTAACCAAGGCCTTTTTTTGTTGTTGTTGTTGTTTCTTAATATGCTGTCCACAAGACATCTAGCAGCATGCATGATAATGTTCTCAGGCCGAGACAGTTGGGAAAAGAATCTGGAGCTCCTCTTACTGCTAGACTCTGTATAAACCCTTTTCCCATGTCTGTCTGCCAGCCTTTGAGAGTCCTTGCATCTTTTGTTTTAGATGGACTTAGCATTAGAGCTGGTTTTGTACAGTGTGCCTTCTGCACTGTGCAGTTTTGTCATTATTCACTGATTCAGGCACCCGGCATGTGATGGATGTTGCGTCACGTGCCAGAATATGAGGACGCTTTCCTCGTATGATTTAGCATATCTATACAATGTAAGAGATCTCTGAAAATTTCTACAGTATTTCCTGCCTTCCTTCTGTATTGTTCCATCCTTCTGATGATTTTTTTTTTTTTTCACTACTGTTACAGAAGTATTTCTCGCACTGTCTTTTTTGCCCCATGAAAATGGGGATAGGAGGCGGGAAGAGAGACAAGACAGAAATAGGACATAATTAACACATTTGAGGTAGTGACTGCCTGCTATTTAAAATAAAAAAGCTTGTTTAAGAAACAATAAGTACTAAAAGGCTGGACAGGGCACAGAGGCAATTTGTCACTTGAAGGAAAGAGAATGCTCTTTAGCTCCGTTTTTGTTCTTCTGAGACCTAGCTATAAGAAAATGTGACATAAACTCAGTCTGCAAGGTAAGTTCTTGCAACTGTTTCCATCACAAGCACAGCTTACAAGTAATCTACGAGAATGCAAAAAATACTGAAATAGCTCTGCATAGAATTGATCCCTCCCTCCATTTTTCCTTCCAGAAGGAATTGTAGGAGTTGCAAGTTGCTTCTAACGTTAAAAAAATTGTTACCGTCTGCCAGAAGGATTTTATACTTCATAAATTTATTAGCAGCATGAGCACTGATAGTTTTATTTGCAGAGCATCAGCAAAACATGCTTTCAATTTGCAGTGCAGTTAGCAATTGTATAATGTTATTAATGAGGCAGTGTGAGATATACATCTTTATTTTGAGAAATAATCCACATAGGAGCTGGAGGATGTTTTGAATGGAATTGTCTGAAATATTTTGATGTAAAGTGTTTTGTTGTTGAGTTTAAAATGATATAAACTTGGTTAAAACTTGTGGCATACAATAAGTTGCCTATGCTACACTTCCTAAACAACAATCCAATAGCTATGTAGATCATATATGTTCCTTTTTTCCCCATAAAAATTAATACAAGTTTTTTTTGTGGTCTTTTAAATGGGAAGACCTGTATTATTGATTTGCTAGAATTGTACGTGCAATATCCTCAAAATGAAGACGGCAATTAGTAAATTTAAAGAAAGGTTAGAGGTGGTACTTAGGGATGTTGTTTAGTGGGTAATAGGTGGTGGGGGAACAGTTGGACTGGATGATCCTTGAGGTCTCTTCCAACCTTAATGATTCTATAAGGGAGCATCTTGAACTAATGAAATTATTAATGTAACTTAAAATAATTCCATGAAATAAAGTGATTTTAGAATATTTTGCCATAATATTAACTATTTTTTCTGTTGTTACATACCTTAGAATAAAAGCACGCTTAACAGAAGATAATTTCTAAAAATTAAGAAAAGGACCTAGGAAGAGAAATAATTTTACAATGGAAATCTGGAGGAAACGATACACACAGAATAATTTTTTTAAAAAGTTATGCTTTTAGAAAACCTTTTCAAGTCACTATTTAAAAAAAAAAATTAAAATAGTTGAGCGACTAATAAAAAAATTAAGTGTTGTAAGTTAAATGTTCTAGTTTGTACAGAGCACTCTGCGACTTTGACCTGTTTGTGCAGCTTTGATCAAAGCTGGCAGCTATGGTTTGAAACGCAATTTGCAGATGCTGGGGGCTTTTTTTTTTTTTTTTAAGGACACCAGACTATACAGCTGTTGAATGTAAGAAACACCTAATCTTTCTGCTGTAAGTCATTACACTGGACAGAGGGAAGGCTGAGCTGAGTTCCCTTGCAGATAGATGGTTGTCTTAAACGGCACAGTTGTTTGAAAATCACCCAGCAACTTTGGCATGTGGTCATTATATTCAATTCTCTTTTGAAACAGAAATAATATTCCCTTATAACTGAATTTCTAGTTAGGTCAGCGATGCAACTGTTCTCTATCTAAAAGAAAAGAGTGGAAGTAACAATATAGCCAATTAGATTGTCATATTTCAGTACATCCTCAGGTTTTGTGTGAACGTGTCTTTTTCTGAAGCAGTTTATTATAGTGAGACAGTTGTATTAAAAAGAATTAAGGGACATGTATTTACAATGTATCAATTTAACATATGCTCAATACAATAAACCTATTTTGGGACAGAACTGACAGTGTAAGTTGCAAACTGTAAGTGATGAAATTTATACCTCATCAATAAAGCATTGGAAAGTTTATTTAGAAGACTGGATAGTTACTTAAACCTGGCCTAACTATATAAATGTCTTGCATTTCAATCCTTTTTAAATCACTTATTTTGAACCTCCAGTTCTGTGCCAATTGCTTGATAATTTCTTGCCCATTTTAATATGCTGCATAGCACAAAATTTTTAATTTATAAAGAAATAAAATTAAATGTATCTTCAACTTGGAAAAACTTTAAGTGCTCATGAAACTTCTTTCTGCTGTCTCGTTTTAAAAGGAAAAAAATCTCTTTATCTGTTTTACTAATCATGAGTAAAATTATGCTGGTTTTCTTGGATAATCAAATATGTTCCTCTGAATATTTTTCGAGTGCTTTTTTCTTTTTTTTTTTTTGTCCCAGAAAGCATCATGTCTGAGGGGGAAACTCCAGTATTATCTTAACAGGAAGTGTCTTTTCATAACATTACGAAGAAATTTTTTTTTGACAGTCTGCCAACGGGTCTTTGTTCATCTTGGTAATAAAGATTTGGCTTATTACTGGGCTTGTAACGACACAGAAATCTGTGACCTTAATCGGGACATAGGAATTCCCTGGTTCTGATGTCTGTCTGTTCTCTGATCTTTAACAGATCTGCATGTTTGTCTTTTTGAAAATGTATGGTGTTATCTTTTGCTTTATGAAAGTATTGGGATGGTTGATTTCTTAGATATTTTACAACTACTTTTTAGATATTTTGCAGGTGCTGCGAGCCAAGTTGCTTTTTGCTTTCTGCCTACTTTAGCAAGGTGTAGTATGAAGTGCTGGAGTATCTTCATAGTATGTCTTACAGTGTTGAGGTTGATGTAGTATGAAGTGAGTGGGGAAGAGAAGGATGGTATGAAGAAATAGTTATGTACAGCCTAAATACCTTCTGTCACTAGGGGAACAAAAATAGTAAGACACTGATAATCCCTGCATCCTTTTTAATGTAACATTTCTAACCAGGTGAGTTGTGAGTGTTCATTGCACATCTGCTGCTAATATGCTCTGCCCCCCAGTACTTGTAAGCTGGAAATGAAGAGAGGCCAGTGACCAGGCAAAAGAGTGGAATTAACAATTTACTTAATCACTAGGCCTGGCAAAGTTTGTTGTTAATATGTCATTGAGAATAAGATGCCAAGAGCTCTTGCTCTGAACTCATAAGTGACCTTAAATTACCTCCTTTTGTTTGGATTCTCCTGGAAACTGCTAAAACTGCATAAATTTAGAAAGGACACTTTTTTCCTGCCGACCTTGTACAGCTCCAAACCTTTTTTCTTTTTTTCTTAAAAAATTGAGACATACTATAGACGGCATTCTTTTTTATGCAGTAAAAAAAACCTCCATGAAACTTTTATTGCTGTAAAAATCTTTGAAGAGCTGAACCAAAGTCAAGATCTTTCTTGGAGATTTGACTGCTGGTTCTTGATCTTAATAAATGTTGAAGTGATATCTGAATTCATATAAGNCCCCCCCCCCCCCCCCTCCTTTTCATGGAAGTCAGTTGCACACTGTAAAAATAGTCATGTTGCTGTAGAGGGCTTTACTCAATGGAAACATCGCTATTGTATGTGTGTTTTGCCTGTGAGACTTTTGATAGCGGATTTCTCCCTTGTGAACCGTGCTTAATGAAGATATTGGCCCTTCTTATAAGCGTGGGATGAAATCTATGTGCAAGTAGGGTTGTTAGGGTATCTGTTTCTTGACCTGTTCTTTTGGCAATAAGCCCTGCACATATTCTAAAAGCTGGCCAAACTTTCCTATCAGAGGGCATGTAGTTTTATGCCTTTAAGGAAACAAGCAACAGCCAAAAAAACACCTCTAATGATTAAAACAGATTTAGTCCTAAGTCTGTTGCTTTAAACTAGCAGGAATACATTAATCTACTTTTTTTCTTCTTCCTGTCAAAGACAAAGGTAGAAGTGACTGCTCTGTATTACTAATAAATGTCCTTTAAAGCTTCTCATCCCTCCAATTATGAACTCATAATTTCTTTTAAATATGAAGACTTCTTAAAATGGCAACACTTCTGTTTTGTATAGTAACATCATAAAGAGGGTTGTTTATAGATGACCTGGATTGTTTTATTAACAAAAAGTACTGCTACAGCTTGCTTAATATCCCAAATTACAAACACAATATATATCTATATTGTATTGTAGAATCAGGTTAAAGGTTGGCACTTCCTTTAATACATCTGTAACAACTTGAGTCAAAGGATTTGTTTTTCACTGGCTGAATATGACGAGGCAAAGAGTACACCAGAATAAAAGAACATGGTAAACCACTCATTTCTTTGCCTAACCGCTGCTGATTGCTGTATGCAAAATCTAGGTTCTTTAATCCTAACCTTGTCAGGTAAGATTGCATTTACTTGTACTCTTAAAGGGAAACAAATTATTGCAATAAAACTGAAGCACCTTTGTACATATGCTACTAATAATATGATTGAGTATAAAGTGGAAAAAATTATAGTAGTTGTTTTTTATCTGATTTTTAATGTTTTGAGCTTGGCGAGTGAAAAATCAGTTTTAAAATTAAACTGTTCAAATAACTTTCATTGCTACATTTTTGTGCCTTTTAAAGCCTAAAGTGGATTTTTTTTGTGTGTCAGCTTTCAGTGGTACTCTTAAAATCAGTACTTGTGGGTTTTCAGTTTTTCAAGAGGATTTGGCTTTTTATTAGTTAGTTACTATATAGAGTTACTGTATATCTTTCCTTAATTGTGATAAACTGAAATTTGAGGAGCAGTTGAGACCAAGCACTGGTGAACTCCGTGAGCACTTGCAAGGTTCACCCAGGTTAAAAAATTCCAAACGCAGGAAACTTACTTTCAGCAGCATGAAATGAAGCCTATCAGTTTTGAGTACTGTTGAAATTCAGTTGTTGCTGATAGTTTTACAAATGCAATCTGCCTTGTAAAATTTTTGCTGGTATTTGAGAACTGTTGATATACATCAGTCATTTCAATGTCTTGTCATCTCTCTCTCTTCATTTTTACTTTCTTCTGGCACTGTTGTCTCTTCTATGAAGGTGAACAAATCATCTTATTGCTAGAAAAGTATTTTTATAGGCTTAAGAATTGTTTTCTAGTGTAGTGATTTTAAGAGCCGATGATACCAACTTGAATTAGCTGATACATGAAAAGAAATTATCCATTTGCAGCTGAAGGGAAAAAACCAGAAATCTAATCTTGATAATGTCATTGTGCTGTTGTCTGAGTATTGCAGACAATTGTTAGCCCTTACTGAATTACTGAAAAATTTGGATCACTACTTTTTCCTCCCACCCCCTTATAATAAAGGCAAGAAGCAATCTTTTTTCCATCTCCATATTCTGTCTTCTCACAAAATTAATGCGAAGTTATTTTCAGAGACACAGCTGAGAATTGATATTTGTCCCTGCTGCCTTAAACAATAAAATGTACTAATTTTATGTTGTTGTTCTTTACTTTCCTTTCACATGGAATCACAGACATCCGCTAATGACCTGGGATCCTAGCCAAGAGCTAGCAGTGGTGGGAGAAAATGCAGGATATTTATAACTTCATTATAATTCATTATTTATTCCTTGCTCTTTTCATTGCAAGAGAGATATAATTCAGTATAAAAACAAACAAACAACTAACAGGTCTCACAGTATTTATTTTGCTCATTTTAAGAGGACATCAGTAAAACCGCTCCACTTTTTTTGTGCGTGTGCATGACTTTTTTCTTTTGGTAGATATTCACGCACAGATAATGATGGTATCACAACATCAAAAGTGACAAATTACCTGATTTTTCTGGCATGAAGTAATACCCGGGCCAGGAGAGTGGGATGTCTAAAACATGTTGTGATCCTGGTGGAGTAAAACAGTATGATTGCAGAGAACATTGTGTTGTTTTTTCCAGGTGTGACATTAGCCTTTGCTAGACCTTTAGAAAAGCTGAAGTTTTTAGTTTCCCCTGTGGTTCTATTTTTGCATGGTCTGGCCTAGAATTCACTCAGGAAAAATCTTCAGTGTACATTGCTGTCACTAGTGTAAGGTAGTGTGTTACTATTCTGCTGGTGAAGATGCACAGCACAGAAACGAAATATGTTGCTCTGACATCCAATCCAGCAAACAAGCACCCATATGGATAGAATGGTGCTCAGACCTGCATCTCACGTTCCTGGAACAGAGAAACAAAAATGCGTTGTTGCTTATCTGCTCATCAAGTGGTTTGTAGACACAGTGTTGCAGGTTGTGTATATTTACTTGTCATTTTCTCCTTCCTTTCTCTAAGGGCATTTATTGACTTTTTTGTCTAGTTTTAGAGAGCCAGATAATACAGTGATGCTACAGAATAGTCTTTCATTGCCTTCTGCAAAGGTCTCATTCACTCTTAGTAGACATAATCAAGTATCTTCTGCGGTTTTTTGAGCATGTCTCATTTTTTATATGTAATGCCATCTTAAAACATGATCAGTGTGACTTTTCCTCTCTCCCTCATCTCCCCCCTGCCTTGTCTTTTATTACAGTTGTACCATGGCAGAAGTTCTCAAGGGAAGAATTTCTCAAAATCAGACAAGGAGCGTTCTTTAGCTGGGAAATAGGCAGAATCTATTTCTGAAGCCTAGGCAAGAGATCAAGAATTATACAGCCGCTCAGAATTTTCCTTTGACATGCATAAGAAGTTGTATATATGCATGTAACTATCTGTAAGGAGTGTTTTACATAAATTGAAGAGGGCTCTTGGAAAATAGAGCACCTCTGACAATTCCATTTTACAGAATATCTTTCCAGAAAGAGGATTCGAGTCTGAAGTTGTACTTCTGCCAGGTGATCCACAGATTTAGATCAGGAAAAGAAACAGCTCCCCAAGACAAACAGTCCTTTTCAGTCCTTTCAGTCCTTTTCCTTTGCAGTTCCTCTTAAATAGTGACAGTTTGTAACCATTAGCTTTTGAGGAAAAATGGAGGATGTTTTCACTGTGTCTCCCTAACAAACATTTGCTGTTCTCCTGGAGAGAATTACCAAGCCTAACATCTACCTCACAATTCACTAAACGAAAGGAGGTTTGTTTAGTCCTTAATGAATAGGATTTGCCTGTATTGAATTGATAGGCAGCTGAAATACCAGAATAAAACTTACATAAAACACAAAATATAATCTGTAAATCTTAAAGTATTCATTAATAAAGCCAAAAATTATGTCAGGGTGTTTTTTCTGTATAGAAAGCTTCGTTATGACAAGTATAGCTGGACTGAGTTGAGTCAGATATTGATACAGTGTCAAATGCTGTGGAGTTTGGATTGTATGACTGTTGCATCAAATTGCTTTTCTGTAATCCAGCGATAACACAATAGAAATCCCTGTCAGGCCAGAGAAGAGGGGTATGAGTATTTTAAAACAGGTAGCTAAAAATACCAGGTGATATTTTTACAATGGGTATCTGATCTTTCAGGTTGATGTTTACAGTAGAATGAGCAATTTAACAAAAAAGGAAAAAAAAAAAAAAGAGAGGGTGGAGTTGTGCCCCTGGTGATGGAGAACTTTAGCACTTTTAAAAATTCAAGGTTTCTATCGGAACATTTATAAATTAGATTGATGTGATAAGCACAGAGAATTTTCTTTTTCAAAATGAGATAGACTTTTGATTAACAGAGAAAATGACAGGAATATAAAGCTACTGCTCAGCTTAGTGTTTCTCACATTCTCCCTCCTGTCCCCCAGTATATATTTGTCGTATGTTTTCTGTGACACTTTCTACTATTTTACAATTCCACCTAAGTACCTTAATCAAGACTCCACTTCCATGCTGTTAAACATAGTGTGTGTGTGTACATTACCACACAGAGCAGACAGTTTTTGTACTGGAAAAAAAAAATCACAGCTGATAAGATGAACAATTAAGTCGTTGTCTCTCAGAGGGAGAATTAAAGCACAAAGGGATTTAAGGACATGCAGGAAGTCTTTTGGCAGAGCCAAGAATTGAACTGTTTCTTAAGTTCTGGTGCAAATGCCTCTGCCACGGGCCAAGCTTCTTGGGCTGGAGAGAAGCCGTCCCTTTCACTCCCCTGCTTCCGGTTTGATTGGGAAAAGCAACTGAAAAGGCTGGATAGAGAGAAGGAAAAGTAGTAATCCTAGCAGTGAAGCTGCGGCCTCTTAACAAGAGAGAAGAAATGTTCCCAAACTAACGAACCAATGCCCTTTTTTCCCCCCTTTGTTCCATTCAAACCAAAAAGTAATGTTGCTGAAGTAATCCTAGTGTCACAGTAAAGGATTCTGTGCAGCTGATCAGCATAAAGCACTTCCCTTTGCTTGTGCTTTCTCTGGCTGTGTACAAAAAGCCCTTCAGCTGACATTTGTTTAATATTCTTTAAGAGAAAACACGTGTGGAAAAAGCCTTATGCTATTGGAACAAACCCCTAGAGTTGTTTTCAGATATTCCTTCCTTGCATCCTCTTGCATCTTCCTTGCAGAAGCCTTTTTGATTAAAATTAATCTTGGGGGTTTTGTGAAGGTTTTGGAACGAAGGCTTTCTTTATTTTGGCAGGAAGTGTTTTGTTCTGTATAATTCTATTTCATGAGCATCCAAGTCTTGGACGCTATATCTGAGATGTAACTGAGAAGTTTAATTAAACAGAATTTGATCATAACCCAAACAGTAATAGCTTGAGGGGGGCAAGGTTCTGTAAGGAAAACACACAAAATATGAGCTATTGTGTATCTGTAGTTCATTGTGCAGATAGATACTGCAGGACTGAGCCTTTTAGGTTTTATGCAGTTGCTTAAACTGTCCTGACCTATCAGTTCAGAGAAATTTTGTTTGTATAGTAAATAACAGCACCTTTTTTTTATAGTAAGTTAATTTTGTACCTGGCTGTGCTGCAACTGTCACGATGATCTGAAGCTTTCTATCTACTGATGAGGCATTTTTCTGTTTTCTTGTTTGCATGGCAAACCTTTAGTGGAAATTGAGCCACTGAGTTTTTTCAGCATTTATAAAATCATTTGTTGGTTCTGTGGTGAAAAGCGGCTGTTGGCTGTATGTCTTAAGTTGAGTCTTTTCCTCCTTCATTAAATCAGTGGTATTTTAAAGGCTATTTTTAAATTGCACTATGTAAAAAGATGATCTTCTGGTTTTGGTCCCAGTTATTAACCTGTGGGAATTTATCTTAGCATTCTAACTTTAGCCTGATGTTTTACAGTGCAAGTGGTATGCCTTTAGTGAGTTGTTTGTTTGATATTTAGGTTTGTGGAATATGCCTGTAACAAGTCGCAATTTTATTTATTCAAAAACCTTTTTTTAAATTACCATAAGTTTTTATTCTTGTATGCTTCTCTGCCTTGACTAAATAAACTTTCTTGAATTTTCTGAACTTTCCAAAATTAATTTAGTTTCCTAATGATGATATTAAATATTGACAATTTCAGACACTTGCAAATAAGAAAAAAAGTTACTGTACAAATAAGGCTTGATAAACTATTCTATTAGCTTTTTCCTCCTAAAAGTTGTAGCTTCCTCTCTTCTACTCTTTCCGCTTTCTCGTCTCTTCATCTCTGCTCCAGTCAGAGTTGGTCCTAGCCTGGTCAGTGTAGTTTAAGCAAAATACAGGGGTTATTTACCAGGGATTATTCAGGGTTAAAAAAACTGAAACCCCCAAACAAACAAAAAAACCCCCCCTCCTTTATCAATATTGTTCCCTTAAATTTGCAAACTTGGCATTACACGTTGTCCCTGGAGGTTTGCTGGATTTTTTTTTTTTTTCCCCTCATGTTATTTTGAGACTTGGCTTGAGTGACTTGGGAAAACTTTCAGTTTCCCAAAGTATTAAACCACAAAGCATAACAGACAATTTACTGTAGTTTAAAACAGCTGCTTTTTGTTTCCTTCTGCAATTCAGGTTCTGATGGGATTAAGAAGATGAAGTTTTATAGTCTTGAAATTCATAATGCCAAAACTTAATTTCTGATAGAATGCCCCCATTATCTTTGAAATTAAAGCATTTAATACTGTAAGAGGGACATTATCACAGAATAGAGCCCTTCGCAGTTACAATGTAAAATACATTTCCTGTCATCAACTGTCCTAGTTGCGTATCCATTCAATGCACGGTCATTCAATGAAAAGTCGAAGATACTGATACTAATTGAGCCTCCTGATACAGTAGTCAGTAGCGTTCATTTGAATCTTATGTGTAAGGACAATTTCATAGTCTCAAACTTTTTTTTAGGATGAAAAGAAAAACTGACAGCCAACACGTTTGTCTGCTTTGTGTGTGACATATAGAAATGTTACAGATTACATGGGTTATCCACAGCCATTGGTTTAATAGTAACTAAGAGGTCAAGGAATAAAAAAAAAAAAGCCTTGAGAAGAAGATTTTAAAACCAAAAAGCTTCACACTTTTAAAATCCAAGCAAAGATTTCAATGCAAAATAAGTCCTAAACCATCACTGTTAATAACAAATGTCTGTCACTTACGGTGTCTGACTGGATTTACTCCATGCCATATTTTATTTCTTATTGGCACTAGCACAAAACCATATGTTTTCATTCAAAAAAAAAAAGTCATCTGTCTGCTATGCGTATTTATACACAGGCACGCGGGTCTGATGTGAAAAAATGTGATATAATGTCAGGCTAATAAATCAGGTATTTTTCAGTACCTTGAAAACTCATTATTTAAGAAAGATATAGAAAAGCCGCTGTAAATTTTTACTTTTAAGCCAGCAAAAGAAAGCGCTGAGATTTTTAGCTTTGGAAGATTTCTGATTCTGCTGTCCAAATGGGAAAGGATCAGAATAGAACACCGCTTCCCTGTTATAAATCTCCTAGTAGTGAAAAAGGTGATTTTGCTTAGTACCCACAAATCTACTTGCAAAGCATACTCCCAATTCTTAAAAAGGGAGGCTGTTACTATTTTAGTGTTGTGAAACTGTTTTATAAAGGCTCATTCAACAGGGAGAAAAAAATGTATTCCATAACTTAGTTATTGCTGTTTCTTTGGATAGATGGTATGCTTTCATTGAAATCTCCTGGACTGCATCAATTCTTGTATCTTTTAGTAAGGCAAGGTGCATTTCCAATTTATACTCTTCATATGTAATTTTAAAAATGGTCTGTGTGGAAAGGTTAAAATTGTCAAGTATTTTTGAAAAAGCAATCGAGAAACGTGTCAGTTTGTTCTGTTTTATTAATTTTTATTTTGTTTTGAAATGGGTACTAAATCCAGACTTTCTTCTCAAGGGTAACCTGATAAAAACTGCAAGTTTTTAGCGTGATTTTACTTTGTGTTCCAAGCTGACTGCAGTTTGTACTTCATGATTTTCAGTTCCCCTAAAGTTTCTGGAGCAAGTCCAGAGCAGGGCCATAAAGATGATCAGAGGGCTGGAGCACCTCTCCTACGAGGACAGTCTGAGGGATTTGGGCTTGTTCAGCCTGGAGAAGAGAAGGCTCCGGGGAGACCTAATCGCGGCCTTCCAGTACCTAAAGGGGACCTACAGGAAAGCTGGCAAGGGACTGTGGCGGGACAAGGGGTATTGGGTTTAAAATAAAAGAGGGGAGATTTAGATTAGATATTAGGAAGAAATTCTTTACTGTAAGGGTGGTGAGGCACTGGAACAGGTTGCCTAGAGAAGTTGTGGAGGCCCCATCCCTGTAAGGGTTGAAGGCCAGGTTGGATGGGACTTTGGACAACCTGGTCTAGTGGAGGGTCTCCCTGCCCATGGCAGGAGGGTTGGAACTAAGTGATCCTTGTGGTCCCTTCCAAACCATTCTATGATTCAGAGGTTTTCTGCAGAATGGCCTGTTCATTTGACCTCTAATACTTTTGGATTCCAAAGAAAATACATAGTCAATCTTTGTAGCTTTTAATTTTAAATAGGATTAACTCAATAGTGATAATTAGGCTGTACTAAATGAATCCCCCTTTTTCTTTTAGTTTTCCTATGTAACAGCAATTAGAACCAGAATTTGTCATTTAAATGTTTTGCTTCTATGCCATATGAAAATTCTTTTGCCTTTGAGGTATTTATTTGGTTATACGGAACTGAATTTTTAGGATTTAGGTGGCCTCAGAATCTGTAATTCTGTGAGAATTCTGTGAGACTTTATCTGAAGTATTTTCTGGTTGTGTCTTCAAAATTCTACAGTCTGAGTCTAAACAGTATGTATTTGAATTGACTAAAACTACTCTGATGCTCACAGGTAATATGTAGTGCTCAAATTAAAAGAGCTGGTGTGCAAATCAGAGGAGGAAAAAAAAAGCAGCGTAAATTGATGGGAAGCAGGCACACTTATCCCACACAGAAGCATTTACTTTGGCATTATTGCCAATGGTAAATTTGACTTTATAATTCTAGACTTAAGGTGCTGGACTTGAGATGCATAAAAGCTTTAAGAGTGACTTTTTTTTGTCTTTTAGAACAACTTTGAGAATTATTTTAAAACATTTTTAATTTGACAGATTAATATATATTCGAAGAGGGAGGGAAGGAATTTAACTTTTTGTGATTAAATAGTCTACCATCTAATAGAGACTTAAAGGCAATTGTCAGGGCTCTTAATACCAACATCAGCTTTATGGAGCATTTGACTGGAGTCTGTTATTCTTTACTAGAGCAGTAGTTTTCCTTGAATGAATAGGAATTTTGTATAACTACAAGATTTTGCACTGGAGGTTTCTTGAAAAAACTTACCTGTAGAGAAATGATGTTAATTGAGGGAGTGGGAAGACAGAAAGAGGAGAAAGATGTTGAGCAAGTCACCAGTTAGTACTCCAGTTAAGTTGCTATGCATTTCAGAATTTCTCTGCTTCAGAAAGGTGGTGTAACATTTCAAGCCATTGATGATCACAAGGTCTTTCCATGCTGCTGAACCAGGATCTTTGAAGTTTCTTGCATGAACTGTTGCAGCCTATACTAGGACTGCCCAAGTCTTTGAACTTCATCTGAGTAGCAATTCCATATCTGATGTGCCCAAGTGCAATTTATATTTCAGTCTCGTGGTATAACCAGAGAGGATTGAAAAAGTTTGTATCTGTTTAGAGGGCATGAGTGTGTGAATTGTACGAATTGCTTCAAAAAGTCATCAAGAAAACAGGTAAGATCAAACTGAATATAATTATACTTTTAACTGAATGGTAGTAGAGTAGCCTCTCTGGCACATGAATTTGTAAACTTTAGATTGTTTTTAAAAACACATTTCAGTTAAAATGGTCTGGCTTTCTGGTATGGACAAGGGCAAATTACTAATATTGTAGTTTTCAGAAATTCAGTTTTGTGTTTCTTTGAGTTAAGACTGAATAACAAAACTTCGGTTGCTGCTTCAGAATTGCTAAGTCTTGTACTTTAATACATACTTAAGTCCACTTTTATTTATGTTCCACTATGGTTTAACAGCAGGATTCCTGTTGCAGTCTTTCTAGATGCTCCTAAATACAGCTACACAACTGTACAACTTCTTATGTAAAGTTTCACACTGAGCAGCTGAACTTAACTGTTCGGCAAATATTTAGACTCTGGAATAGTTCTTGTATCTTCTAATGGAGCATTGAAATAGGTTTTGAAATGGTTAAGTGATCTGTTGTTATACCTGAAGTAGATGATTCTTATCTAATATAAACCAGTTTCAACCCTAAATATGTTCATATCACAACAACTTGGACAGCATTTTGGTATGCCTAAGCTGCACGATGAGGACATTTTAACTGCATTTTAAACCAAACCTTTCCCTTTCTCTCATCTGCACTGAAAGTCCCATAATGAGGACTAAGTTGTATGATTCAGTTAGATTTGTTAGATTTGAGATGGAACCTGGCCACTTTGTAGTGAGCATAGCAGAAAAGTACCTTGAATTAAAATAGTTGTCTTAATGCCCTGTCTTAACTTCTTCAGAAAGGCATGTTTTTTCAACTATTAGGACAGCTGACAGGTAATAAATTGTAGAATGTTTCGCAGATCACTATGGGATAGGGACCAGATACAGCTGGGCAAGTGCAGGAACAAGGCATAGCAAAGCCAGTTAAGGCTTTGTTGAAAGAAGAATTCTTGCAAGCAAGAAACTGAACAGTGCCAATCATGTAGAGCAGCCATGCAGGGAAGGCATAGTTGTCTCGGCCAAATGGCGTGTTCTCTGCAGGAAGCCATATCCAACTCATGTTCTGTGAAAAACCTCATCTTCCTGAAGTTTCATTTCAAAAGTGGGACTTGGAAGAATTTCAGAAGAATCCTTTTTTTTGTTTTGTTTTCTTTTCTCTTTTCCTTATGATCAACAAAAAACATGATTCGATCCATTATATAATGAAATATGTTAGTACGTATGTCAGAATGATTAGTTGTTGTATTTTTTTGTATAACCTACAGCTGTTAACGCTGATGGGTATTTGGACTAATGCCTCTGATATTAACACACAAAAAGCTTTTATTTTAATTACTCTCATTTATTTTTAAACAAGTCATAAATTCATTGCTGTGCTTCACTTCTACACTTTTGCAGTACACTGAAACAAAGAGACTTTTCTGACTAGATCGAGACTATATTCAATGAAATCATAGAGTAGAATCACAAAATGATAGAATCGTTTAGGTTGGAAAAGACCTGTAAGATTACCAGGTCCAACCATTAACCCAGCACTGCCAAATTCCAACCACTAAACCATGTCCCTAAACGCTACTGCTGTGCATGTTTTAAATACTTCCAGGGATGGTGCCTCAACCGCTTCCCTGGGCAGCCTGTTCCAATGATTGACAAGCCAACAAGAAATTTTTCCTAATATCCAATCTAAACCTCCCCTGGTGCAACTGGAGGCCATTTCCTCTTGTCCTAACACTTGTTGTCTGGGAGAAGAAACCAAAACCCACAATGAGCTGTAATTTATCCTCACAAAAGGAGAGAGGGTAATTTACCAGATAAGAATAATCACAAAACACTGCACTTTTTAATAGGATTGCAGTAAACAATTTTTTAAATTCTTGTTCATTATCGTTATAGTGTTATGGCATTGTTTTCAGTTATCCAATTTTGTTTGTAATAATACATCTGCTTTCCAGGACTAATTCAAGAAGAACTGATTTGAAACATTTGAATTGAGTAGCCATGGAGGCCATTTAGAGAGTAAATAGAATAGAATAGAATGTAACAAAGCTTTGCTTAACTGGGACTTTGGAGTTAGATGTTCTTCTTTCAGAGAGTCCGATATATGTGGAGAGAGAGCGAGCACAATAACTTGCACAGTTAGAACATCCAAAGCACTTTAAGCCAACATCTCAAGGAGTTTTATGAACACTAGTGAGAATATCCCACAATTTTCTACTAATGGATAGCATTATTCTTACTTTATCTGTGGGAAAATGGAACTGTTAAAATGTTAAATGAGTTGCACAATGTCGTACAAAAGTTTCAACAAAAAAGCTAGAAGTAAACTGCTGTTCTTTGAAAATTCCAACTTCAATGTCCAGATGACATTGCTAGCATTGCTAGCCTGAAGCCTTGCCATGTTGTGAAGATTTTATTATACTTAATAACTAACTCTCAAAAGAGAATTCATAGCTTTTTTTCCATATTACTGCTTCTCAGTGGTGGTTATTCCCAGTTGTTCCCCAGCCTTATGTCAGTCTTCAGATGTGGCTCTTGCCATCTTGACTTTAGATCAGATTCTTTCCTCCTCCCTATGTTCACATTCACAGCTACTGAAAATCATTGAGCTGCTCACACAGGAGGAACTTTCTCTTTCTTCTGCTCTGACTTTAAGCGTATTGTCTTAGAGATGTCCTGGCCCACAGCAGTCCAGTTTGGAATCTGGGTGAAAGGCTTCACCTTGTGAGCTGGAGCATGTGTCCATACCAGGCAGAATCTACAGGAAAATTAGCTGCTGAAATCTTAGTCTCTACTGAATAGGTAGTGTTTTCAGTCTCTTATCCTGATTTTCTGAAGAAATACAATTTTACAGTGGCTGTCTGTTTTTGGCCCATGTTTCCAAAAAATTCTTGAACAAATTGGCTATGTTGAGCCAAATTTGAAAGAGGGGTAGAGATCTCTGATATTAGTTCCCTACAAGTTTTCTGTGCCAACCAGGTAGGGAAGAGATCCTGATGGTGCCTAACTGCAGGAAAGTTCAGCATTCACTGGAGAATTGTCATGGGAGCACAACCTTAAGAGGAAGGCCTTAGGCCTTGTGGGCTCCTGGCTTGTCCTTGGTTAGTGGACAGATTTACTGCACAGGATTAGTTAGATTTTCTTAACTCATGAAACTGATCTATGGGCTGCAGAACAGCAAGGGACTTCACTTATATCCTGCATTGATTGATAACTCCTGCCAAGAATTGGTTACAGTGATTTGCATTGCTGCTATTAATGCTCAGATGCTTTCCCAGGTATCTTTATTGACAAAAACCAGATTAATCTGGTGATTTGGTGATCATGTGTAAATATGGGAGATGTCTGTCTTCACTGACACTAGAGGGAGTGCAGCAGTATTACTGAAAAGAGAAACTTCAGAATCATTGTGTTTAGCATGTAACTTGCTCAAGGTTTATCACCGTGCTCTAAAGCAGTGGCATGCTTATGGTCAAATGTAGTGTGCTCTTCGGCTCTGGCTGTTACCTGTGGCTGCTGCTTTAGTTAGGAGATTGACATGACTATCGCCGAATCACTGGAACAAATGGTGACTCTCAGTTCAAAAGCGGGAACTATGCTGGGGCAGTACAGGGATACACTGCGTACTGTCTACATGTGGCCAAATACAATCAGGTTACTAGAACAAAACCAGTAAATCAGGAGCAATGGAAAAATCTGAAAGTGATGTAAAAGTGATCCCAGGGCCAATTTCTGCGGACTACCTTCGTGTAAGAAATCCCATTGCAGTCAGATCCACAGAATCCCACTGATCAAGTAAAATAAAAGCAACAGAGCTAACTACAGAGTTTCATTCATTTGTTCAATTACTATTTTCAACTGGGGTTCCCACAGATGATGGGATATAAAAACAGATGTTGAAACATTGCTACAAACAACCTCAGAGAAAACCCAGCCCCCAGCCTAATCCCTTCAGTTACATTTTCCCACAACTGGGAAAGCAAGTCTCATGGACTTGCTGCCTGTGATCTTATTCTATACTTTCCAGTATGTACTTCAATTTATAAGCAACAATTTTCTCTCAGTTCTGGTTGTGGAATTGGGAAACCTTTGTACCTGAAGTGGGTAATGGAAACACTGCTTTTGTGATGGCTCTGAGAGAAGTTTCTGATGGCAGCCCTATTCTACTGCTGGAAGGAAGAAAATTCCTTTTCCCCTTACCATATTAAATGCAAATTTTCCTCCTTGCCTACAAGGTTCAGAAACTGCCTTGTAATTGATGCTCTGATTTTTCATATTTCTTTTGCCTAGTGCTTTGTATGTATGCCTTTCTTAGCCATCTTTCAATTTTCTTTGCCTAGCCCTTTTTTTAAGCCCTTTGGTGCTAATGCTCAGAGTATAAAAATCCCTGGGGGTAAACTTCCCTCTTCTCTTAAACTATGCACTTTTCTCCATAGTGTCACCTCAAAATTAACATTTCCAAGTGCTTCTCAGTAGCTTTCTTCTCTACCATTCACTTCTTAAGTCCCTTCCTGGTCTTTTTGTTTACTTCTGGGTTCTGTATATAGATTAAACCTTTGTGATGGCAAATAATGTGTATCCATTTCTATATATATACACTCATATTTGTAAAAATTTGGACAATGTTTATTTATTAGAGAGAAGTGGTAGGTTGATCTCTTCAGCATAACTTTTAACCATCATGCAAATATGTCAGTTATTTGTTCACTTATTCATCAACTATGTGCTATAGATTTATTTTACTGATAGTGTTGTTTTTTTCCTTCCTGTCAATGAAAATTGACCTCTTTTGTGGCATACTGTCTTTCATAAAGAATTACTAGCCAGATGTGCTGCAAGTGAACTACTGGTTCTCAGTGTATATTCCAGACTTTTGGCTTTGTTCTAATTATTCAAGACTATAGACAAGTTGTTCTAAATAATAAACTTGATACAGTCTAAGGCTGTTGCCTCCCATGGACTTCAGGACCCGGGGTCGCTCTTGCCTGTGTACCTGGACAGCTGGAGATCTCTCTATCCCACACTGACAGATGGGGCAGCTGCTTTCCCCTTTGCCAGTTCAACCAATAGTGAGTCTCAGCATGTGTGCAAAACCCACAAATACCGACAAGGCCAGAGGGTGTGGGATCCTGCTGCAGTTGCCTATGCCGATGGCCCCAGAAGGCACTGCCTTCATTAACACCCACATGTAACACTGCCAGCATATAAATGAAACATAAGCGTAGACAGCCATGCCCCCTTCTTCCTCTCTAACTGATCAGGATTGAAGCTTGTTAGTGAAAACACCCCACACCCCCCTTGCTTTTCAGTGCTGGAGCACAGATCTGTCAAATACCACCATGGGCCCTCTGCCTATCTAATAATGTTGCTGGGCCCTTGAGCCCTCTTTACATCTTTACAGGTCTTCTACTTGCCTGGTAGCCCAGCTTGCTGCTCACTAGCAAATATGTGCACACTCACAAGCACCTCTGCCCTGAATCTCTTGACTGTTAGCATGCGCGCTACTCCCACTTCATATTCCTGCCTGGACTCTGGACCTCCTGCTCACTAGCTCATCCAACTTGACGCTAGCAAATTACATACCCCCATGCTGATGCAGATCAACACTCCAGCCCCCTCTTGCCCCGCCNCAGGCTCTGTGGGTGGTGCTTCCTTGCTCCAGCTGCTGATTCTGAGGCCCTCATTTGCTTCACCTCAGCTGACCCAGCAGCTGGAATACAGGGCCCTGGGACCCATGGTCCCCTCTCCAGCTGCTGACAGACACCCTCGCACTGCTCCAGTCTCCCTAGTAGCTGGGATGTAGAGACTATGAGATGTAGCCCCACTCTAGTTCCTGGCACTTAGACTCCTCCTTGTTCTAGTTGCTGGCACATAGATGTGGGGGACATACTACCTGTGGCTGACTAGAGTTGCTGACCAGAATTTTCTCCCCCCAGTCTCCCTGGTAGCTGGCATGCTCCTTAGGTCTACAGCCCCACCAGCTACCAATGCTGAGATTCTTGCTGGCATCATTTGTTGCACCACTAATGTGATGGCCCTATCACCTGAGGTCTTCTGACTCCATTGCTGGCCCCAAATTCACTCCAGCGTCCCCAGCTGCTGGCATCTAGTCCTTACAGTGCTCACACATGGGCTAGAGAGTGTGGTTACATGTAAAGATCATTAAGAAAGGATTTAATATGAAAATAGGACAGGCTGTGATGATCAGGCACAGGGCTCACTCAGACAAGCGTAGTGAGCATTACTGCTGCTTACATGGGACCAGCTCCTTTTATACCGCTTCTCCCTCCTGATCCCCTCACCTTAAATACTTCTTAATAAGTTTTGCGTAGCCCTACAGGGCCCCTTCAAATATCCCGAATCTTCCTGTTTCTCTTGTTTCCCACAGCTTGTTGGCTATCGAATCCAGGCTGGCCCCCTTGAAAGCTATGCTTCAGTTTCTTACTGGCCTGTCCAGTAGTGACTGGAGAGTTTGTCTTTGATCTGGTAATCCTAATGAAGCCGGCACTCTGACATGCCATATACCCTTATGAATATGGATAGGAGTAACTAAATGTTCCTGAATGAGAATATTTATTGATTCTTTAGCTAGAAATTGGCATTTTGTCTCAGTTTGAATTGAAACATGATCTGAAAATAAAAGTCTCGGGAGAGGATTTTTAATCTCTTTTCTGAGCAGTTTAGGTAAAGCAGTGATATCTATGAAATGTGTTTTACTGTTGATTTTTATATCAGGTTTAGTACATTTACGTGCCCATTGGAGAAGCAAATGACCGGGCAGTGAATGAGATTTCATGGCAGTGAAACACTGAAATCATACGCATCTCTCTATATAAACTAGCTAGTTTTCTATGTGAATAGCAAACCCATTAATACCTGTAACATTTCTTTTGAAAGGCCAGAGCTGTGCTAAGGGGTTGGCAGTCTGCCTACTGGAACCTTTTGATCCACCATGCACTTCCTAGGTATTCTTTCAGCTGGTCCATGGCAAGGCTTTGATGTGCTGAGAACATGGTCATGCTGTGAGACAGCTGTGTCTCAAAAAAAGGAACCGGGAAAGCAGAAGGAGTGTTCAGATCTTGCTATATGGGTAGTCTTCCTGTGATGGTCCAACTTTTGCAGGCCTAGTGGGACTAGAGCAAGCTTTGGAAGCCCCTAGAGGCTGACACTGATTTGGTGGTAACAGTTCCTTGCTGTGTTATGATGAGCAGAAGGCAGCACATCGCTGTGCATGTGGCATGAACAAGTAAAAGCATTTACTCTTGCTGGTGTCACTTACTGACCAGATGGGTCAGCTATAAGTATTGCTTGGTTGAGTTAGATTTGGCTTTGCTTTTGACCTGTAATTCTGATTGCTAATGCTCCTATTAATGTCATTGCATCAAAGAGTCTTAATCATGCCTTTCTGTCAGATCTATGCTGAAGACTGTAAAACCTTGGGGTGGGGGAGATTCTCAAGAATTCATACAGTCCGAGTATAAAATAAGAGATAGCAGCAGATGGGGAAGCACAGTTAAACACTCCTGCTCAGTGTCAGCACTGTGCATCCGGAGAAAGATCTAACAAGTGAATGCTGGACACAACATTGTGTCTGATAAATTAAAAAGACAAATACTGTGAAGATTCTTGTTCTATGGAGTTCTTAAAGCTACAATTTCCTGCACAAGTAATGCAGAGTGTTTACAGAGAGGCATATTATTCATGTGCTGTTTTCTTTCTTTTGGTCTTTCCAGGTGTTCCAGGACCTTGGCACTTCTGTGTTGTCGGGTGCATTTAAAGGATACAACATCTGCCTCTTTGCATATGGACAGACAGGTTCAGGAAAAACTTACACAATGATGGGAACACCTGTGAGTTACACCATTCATTTTACACTTAGGGTTGAGGGCAGGATGTCCAGCAGAATCATCGCTTTATTGTTAAACTGTGGTTATGGTATGTGTCGAGCAGAATGCTTATACATGTTTTATTTGGTATTTACATATACAAAATGAAAGCTAAGCCTTTACATTTAGGTAAATAACGTAGTATCAGTTAAAAATACTAGAAAATACGGTGTAGTTTAAATATTTAATTTTAGATAACCTTCATCTTCCTATGTATGAATCATATCACCATTTTAGAGGACAAAAATATCTATACCCTTGAACAGTTCTGGTTTTTAGAAACATATAGCTCGATATAATACAAAGTATTCATTCTCATAGAATTTTTTGGAAGTCTGAGTTATGCTGAAATTAAATTACTTTCACAAATAAAGCTGGATACAATTCACAGCAATACAGTTGTAACAGGCTTCATTATCTATTTGAGACATCTATCTGTTGGAGAAGCTATCCTTTGCCCCATGGAAACTAATATTTGCTTCACTTCCAGTTTGGAAATGTATTTTAATGGTGTTGGCAGAAGCTGTTAAATTTTAAGATTCTTGTCTACCGGGATCCTTTTAAAGTGCATTTCAATCTTGGTATTCAGATTGACGGAGTCAGTTGAGGATTTCCTGCATTCTGCTGCAATACAAGGCAATTTAATCTCTATACATAAATATTCTTGGCTGTTGGTGAAACATGCCCTAAAAAAAAAAAAAGTTTTTTAACAGTTTGCATGAGTGGACCGCTATTTCCTACACCCATGGGATTCAATTTTTAAGGTGAAATAAGGGTAAAATTTGTTCAAACCCTAAAGATAAGAAAAATATTATTCTGGCATGGTTTGTGCTTTTTTAAAATTTGATGTTCCTCACAGACACCAGCGATAGGATTTTGTTAAATCATGATCTGATTCTCTATTCTTTTTATTCTAAATAAAGCTTAACTCCATGAAAGCCTGAAGAATTGTTCAAATTGGGGTTAATGGGTGACAAACTAGGATATTTGTATTACATTATTTTGAAAATATCTTAGCACTTCAGAATGGCCACATCTTGAAATTATTGTTTCTTTCTTAAAAAATTCCCAAGTGTAGTGTTTCTAAGCAATTTCTGGCTTATAAAGTGATTTCTTTCTCCAGTGGAATCCTGCTTTGATCTGATCTTTAATGACATGTATTCACTGTGACACAGGGTTCCAGGCTAGGAAAAAACAAGTATTTGGTATAAACTGAACTTTTGTCCACAGAGGTCCACTTGATGAACCTGGACTTTCTCCCCCAGACACCATTTCAAGTGTGCCTTCCAAAAGCCCTTCATGCTATTCAGCAAAGAGATTCTGCCTAAGCTTTAGAGTCTTTCTCAGGATGTGTTGGCACAGCAATCACTAAAGTGTGAGCGCTCATGTCAGAAATAGTTCATCATACAAAACCACACCGTTACTTTAGTGCTGTATAGACTGTTTGGGCTAGGTTTAAGTTGGCTAGTTTGGGTTCTGTTAGCAGCCCATATCCTGTTCTCTCTGAGACACCAGATTTTTAAATGTAGAACATAAAGCAGTTCCAAGGTCTATGATGTCATAGCATAAAGAAATAAAAATAGAATAAGGAAAACCCAAAATATTCATGACCAGTCAAACTAGTTTCAGTGTTGGCCTGGCTTCATCTAGACTGCAACACCTCTGACATGGGCATGTTCAGTATCTTTACATCAAACAGCTCTTGGATTTTACCCAAGCCTCTAAACTTCTCATTGTTGCTGTGTAAGTTGCTATAAAATGACTTTTGCTATAAATAGCATTTGCACTTGAGCAAAGACAGCTGATATTACACAGAACATGAATCTCTACGGCATTTCACGTGCAAGATGCTTCAGCTGGAGCAGTAGAGCATTGCCATGCTGTTCTGAACTACGCTCCAGAGCGGTTTGTGTTGTAATCTGCTATACAGTCATTGCTGTAATGTTGCACTATGATTCGGTCCTTTTCTTATAAGCTGACTTTTATTTAAAAAAGAGTTTTGCAAGAGTGATAGCAAGTATATGGTTTAATTTTTTGTTATTGTTGTTTATTTGAAGGCATCCATTGGGTTGACACCTCGTATATGTGAGGTACTTATTTTTTTATTTCACTTGAATTTGTGTGGCTAGATTGTCTTGATGGACTTAAAATTTACATAAACTTGTGGTTTGTATAGGGCCTCTTTTCAAGGAAGGATGATTACTCAGACCAGACAGCATCTTGCAGAGTAAAAGTCAGGTGAGCGTGTCACTGTTTTGGGCAATGCTATGCATGGTTTCAAGGACTTATTCCTGTAATCAAACAAAGGAAAGACTAGTTAATTTTGTTTCTGTTTTCTCAGATGTTAATCATTTTAGAACAAGGAGAAGAACACAGAGGAAGGATGAGAAAGTGTTGATTTTAGTTTTCTATCTCAGTGTAGTTCTTTGGATGCTGTCTGTTCACTTTTGTATAGACAGCTAAAATAGGAGTGCCTTAAAAATTTGCTTCCTATTTATTTAACTCATAAATTTGAGCCATAATCCTACACTGGATTCTTATTCATTGTTCCCATTGATCTAATGAAGCATTAAGTTTGGAAATTTGGGGATTTGAACTCAAGCACATTAAAAAAGTGTATTTTTTTAGTTTTAAAATAAAATACTGAATGTCTCTTGCTTGGAAATTTGGAACGATGAGTTCTTTCTACATGCCCTGCATGGGAAGGAGCAGTAACAGAGATAATGAAAATGAATTTGTTAACTTTATCGTGAAAGAACTATGTAAGATTCAACTACTTACATTGTCTAAATATATGCTTTCTCTTTTTTAAAAAAATTGTGTTAATTTCAAAATCCTTCTTTTTTGGTTGGTTTTTTTTTGGTTTTCAGTTTTCTTGAAATCTATAATGAGCGTGTCCGAGATTTGTTAAAACAATCAGATCGAAAGAAACCTTACACACTTCGAGTCCGAGAACACCCTGAAACAGGACCATATGTTCAAGGTGAGAGCAGGCTTCACAACTAGCGTCAGAATTTCAAGTAAATGTGTTTCAGTATCTTTGAATATATTCCTGCCGTGGTCCTAACTATTTCTACTCTTCAAGAGTTACTTTCCTCAAGTATTTTGCTTGTTAATATGAACATGTGTAATATACTGAAAGCTGTTACCCCACTGGCTGGATATCCTGCACTTTTCTGTTTGCCTTTCAAGCACAGGTTGTGTGAGAGCTGTAGTGTTTTGCTTTCTTTTTGCAACCTTAACTTGGTCAAGAAATCCACCAACATCAGCTCTAAATGAGTTGTACAGGCCAGCCTAAGGTCCCTCCACGCTTGTTTCAGTCCTTGTTAGCAATATATTTACAAAATAATAATAATAATAAAGTAGACAAACTCAACTCTTTGGTGCTGTAGGCCAGGCCAGGCAAAGCAATTCAAATCTGTATTACCCAGGTAAGCATCCAATAATTTTTCTTCATTAAACTGAAAAAGCACAGGATGGGTAATGCCTTATATGAACAAAAACATCACACACACTTTAATTCACACTTGCAACAGCAGCCACTCTGGTGGCTTTCTGTTTTCTAATGAATCTTAGATTTAAAATCAGGTGACAGAGAATGGATAACTCTGTTTCAGTTATCTTTCTTATTTTAATTCTTATTTTCTCTCTCATTGTTTTTTGTACTTCCAGTTCATTTCACTTTTGATTCGTGCCTTCGCTTCAGGGTCTTAGATAATGTTAAATTGGAGTTTGGCCATTGTCTGTAAATTCATTAGCTCCCAACGTAAAGTTTGCCTGCTGAATTGCCACTTATCTGACCAACTGACAAAAAGTATGTCCCTCAAAATCTGTGCACCAGCACAAAATCATACAGAGTAGCTTTACAGTGGAGATCAGAAGGAAGCGTCTTCTCCAAACTGATGCAAGTTTCAAAAAATCAGTGAGCTTGTTTAGAAAGTAAATACGTATGTTTTCTTTGCAGTGTGTCTTATATGTAGTGGCAGAATTCCAGGGTTGCCTCTGGTATCACTGACTCTGCAACTGCTTGGCTGGTCACCACATGGGTAGTAATGCCTGGGAGGTATGCATTTAGTCTGCAGAAATGCATATCACACCAAATTTTATTGGTCACATCAGATCCAATATTGATTTGATCTTGCTTTTAAATAGAGTCCTTGTCTCTGTTTTGTAAATTCCTCCGGTTCTCCATGGTTCACTTTTTTTTTTTTTCCTTTCTTTTTCTTTATCATGGCATTACACGTCACACTGTTGTCCTCACTTCAGAGATTAAGCCAAGATGTGACAATAGGTAGGGTACCTTGACCTTGTGATTGAATGGCGCTTGCAATTCCCAGCTCTCATTCCCTGGGCACCTGCAGTCTCAGTCACAGTACATCTAGCAACCAATGGTTGTTACCAGTTCTTCCTCTCAAAATTTGAAATCAGCACTTGGGAAGTGTTTAGCTTGCATGGTCCTACACACAAGGGACTGTCTGGCATTCTGGTTATTTCAGCTGTGCTTTCCCAGCACATCAGCATCCTGTTTAAGGAAAGTTGGAAAATAGATGAATTAATGGTCTCATTAGTATGGCAAACTTATCATTCTTTGAAAAGCAGATTCATAGACATTTGGCCTTTATTGAGGTCTTTCCAAGATTCTCTTTCTACCTGCTTGTTATCGGAGAACTTTATTGTGGGTGGAGTACAGATACTAATTATTTTCTTTGAGCAGCTGCTCATTCACCATGCAAGAAAAGGTCTTTAAAGTGCTTCCTTCCTTGGCAATTTCCATCCCTTTTCTCAGGCCTTATATCTCCAGTGATTCCTTGGCTGCATGTAATGGAGTTTGCTTGCTTTAAAAGAAAATGAAGTTATAGCTTCTGCCAATGGGCTGGCTTGCCTTTTGTCGCTATTTTGTCCTGATCTGGAACCTTTCAGTCCAAATCTGTCACTTCTTTTCCAGTTCTGTTTTTTGTTTCCTTTTTTTTTAAAAAAAAAAATTTAATTTTACCCTTTTTGAATAAGGATTGTATACTTAGAAAAGTAAAAATTTTAAGAAGAACAATTTTATGTTAGAGTTCTGAAATACCCCATAAAAGTTCCCACTTGAGTAGATTTTGTAAAATGAGAGGAGAGGATAATGGAAAAAAGTTAACATAAATAATATTTGCTAGCTTTGGCCACATTTGTAAATCCAGTATGAATATTTCAGAAGATTCTATCCCTCTGTATCTTTTGACAGCCTCCAAAAATAATTGGTTTAATGCCTGTATGAAAAATTTTAAATTTAGTGATAAATGTGATTCACATTTTTAGAAGAACTGATCATGTGCATGAAAAATTAAGTAATTTCTCTGCTGAAGGCATCATGGGGTGTAATTAGATGCTGTTGTGAGAGCACATGAATAGAAGTGATTTCAGGCTGGTGAGTCAGTGTCTTAGGGCAACAGTCAGATGACATAGTTCTTTTTTTTAGATCTGTGTATGTAAGTATATATTAATAAATAAATATTTATGTGCAGTTTACACAATTAAGAACTGTAACAGTTTACTTGAGACAATCCTGACAAGTTTTGGGGAGAGGGACTAATAAAGAAGGTATAATTGCATAGCTCGTTTTGAAACTGCACTCATTAGCTCACATCAAAAATAAGAGCAGTGAGAAAGTCCAGAGGTCTTTTGAATGCAGGTGAGAAGTAGAGTCAGCTTGATTTTAATAACATCAAATTAAAGAAACTGAAGTGATTCATAAAACTGGTACAAAATGCCCTTCTCAACTGCAGTAATATGTTGCTGCAAGTAACAATTGCTGATGTCTGTAATGAGGGTCTTCTATGTGCTGATATAGTCTTTGGCAGTTTGTAGTCTCTCTGTGCAGGATCAGAGCACAAGAATATTGTTTCCAATAGCTAGATGGCTGAGATCAGAATTATCAGCCAGCTTACTAAAAGGGCAGCTTGTTTTGCATTCCCCTTCCAGGCAATTTGCTGTATGGGAGAAAAATGGTGAATGTCATCAAAGCTCAGAAATTTTCAGTTATTTCCCATAGATCCAGTATGTCAAAGACTAGCATCTGTATTTGCATCATGCTTCTTGCAAGCCATCAGCAATTTTAAGGTTTGCTGACTTTGATCAGGAGCTCCCCAGTGTACCATTAGTTTGTCACTTGTGTGGTTGGTGTCAATGATATCCAGAGTACAGTTAGCACTGGATGAAAAAGAGAGAGGAAAATCAGAAAACTTAACCCCTCTGAGGATGTTTAGATGCTCTGGGCAATGCATTTGCCATTTGCATGTCCAGCCAGGAAGTCCCAGCTCTGAACACTAAGTATTTTGAATACTTTCCAGCCCATCATTTTTCCACGTAAAGGCTGTGAGATTGTAGCCTTTAAAATGCTGGAAGTGTTTCAGTGCTTTCTGTTGGAATCGTTTCAAGCTTCTCCCTCACAGATGGTTGCACTGTTAAGGAATCGGCCTCTCTTAAATCAGGAAATGATGCAATCTATTTTGTTACTCTGAGACAGATTTCTGGGGGAGATCCTTTCTTACTCCAAGGCAGATTTCTAGACAAGCCAATGTTTTTGATCTTTCTGCGGACATCAAAATGACCTTTCTTTTTTGAGCAGTCAACAGAGTGCTTTGTCATTTCTTTTCAACCAACACTTAAAATATTTCATTTAACTTACTGGAAAACTAAATGTTTTGAACTCTGCTAGATTCACTATTCCATTACTTATGGAAATGTAGGTGGGTAAGAATTTATTCCATGTCTCCATTTTATAACTGGATTTTTATTCAGTTAAATAAGACCCTGAAAAAGGGTCTGGGAAAACAATATGCGATAGTTTCCATATTGTGAGCTTTGAAGATCCCAGTGCTGTTGGAAAAATAATGGGCCTTTTTCGCAAATGGAAAATGTGATGACTTCTGGAATTAATGTATTGTAAAGGGACACTAGAGAGAAGAAGAAATGCCTTTGTTTGAAAATCATCCTATACTTTGTATGCACACTACAGTTAGTAGTGTGAGTGATCCAAAAAATCTTTTTTTTTTTCTTTATGTGTATTGGTTGTTAAAGAACTAAAATAAATTCCCATCTTTGGCTTTGATTTTGCTTTCACTTAAAAAAGCTGTTATCATGTCAGGAGAGATTCTCTCTAGCAATGTCAGAAGTACTTGCTGAATTTTATATTCATCTTGACTTGCATTCTAGAAGTAGGTAAATTATTTGATTCAAATAAATCACATTTTTTCAGTATTCTGGCTTCATTTGCACTTTTGTGGCCCGCAGTAAAACAAACCAAATTTCTTCTCGGAAAGGGTGGTTGGGCATTGGAACAGGTTGCCCAGGGAGGTGGTGGAGTCACCATCCCTGAGGGTGTTTAAGGAAAGGTTGGATGTGGTACTTAGGGACGTGGTTTAGTGGGTAATAGGTGGTGGGGGGATGGTTGGACTAGATGATCCTTGAGGTCACTTCCAACCTTAATGATTCTATTCTATTCTGTTCTATTCTATTCTGTTCTTCTCTATTCTATTCTAAATCAGTGCAGGTGGAGGCATTAGCCCTGGATTCTAGGTCTGAGATAAAACATTCTGCAAAGGAGTGTTTTACTAGGTATTGTAGAACAAAGACCTGCTTCACAACTCAGGTGATTTTTCAGGAGTCACTGCAGTGCAAATGATAACTAATCATTACCATAAAATGCAAATGAGGCATATTAAACTGGATTTATGTGAAATACAAGCCTGTTGAGGTTAATTTTGTGTCTGCTGGAATCTGCAATTTTGCAAGGGGCTGTCAGTGCCACTACAGCACAGCAGCACACTGCCCTCCACTGGGGCCCCTTCAGTCACAACCACCACTCCAACACAGCAGGCTCTGCAATGCAGTATTTTTTTCATCTGTTTTCAGTGGGCTTTTCCCTCCTTAAAAATAAAATCAAATAATAAAAAAGAAATCTGGAAAAGGCCAGATGTTTTGTATCATTATTTGGGTAACCTATGGGGAGAAAAGAGCGTGAAGACTCGTAAGTGGTGCACACTGAAGCGTGGTTAAATAAATGGTAAATGTTCACAGGGGTTGGTTCTTAGTTCTGTTAGTTGAGTGAGCAAAGCCATTATCCAGATGCAATGGAAAAAAGCTTCTTTACTGGATCTGTACCCAATTAGTACCAATGACATTGCTGAAAATTTCTCGTGGAGTTTCAGTTATTCTGTTTTTTAAAATACCACTCTTCTGCAGACAAATTATGAAAAGGTCTGTACTTCGAAGGTACAAGGTATTTTTAATACTGATACTGCATCTGAAGGATGGACTGCAATTTTTTGTTTTATTTTTTAAAAATAAAATAGTTGTGGTTTTGGGTTATTTTAAATAAAATAGTTACTCTAGTTGAGAGGGTACCTGTAGAACAGACTGACATCCCAGCAGAAGATCCTTATGCTCCTGATGTTGGGTAAATTGTTGTGTAAACTGATAGAAATTCCTGAGAAAAATACGCATTTTAACTCTTTAAATCTTTGGCAGGATTGACTCAGCATTTAGTTACAGACTACAAGCAAGTTGTAGAACTTCTAGAAGAAGGAATAGCTAAAAGGTATTTTGTAAAACAAACCAGCTCCATTTTTATTTGACACTTCTTTCACCGTGTGTTGATTTCATTGATGTTTATTTTACTAACAGTGGTGCCAATGCTTTGTCATGAAAGGATGTCTGATTTACTTATCCTGCACATAACGTATACAAAAGTTGTTACATATCCTCATACTATCCACAGTAAGAGCTACAAGCACTTGTTTCTTCAAAACTGATCTCATGCTGACTTACCCCCAAAATTCAACCATCTGTCCAGGATAAAAAAATTCATGCCAGCAAAAACTGTTGCTCCAGTTTTCTCTTCCACTTGATCATGACATTTTAGACTGTAAAGCTTTCAACTCAATTGTTAGTATAACTTAGTGATTTAAAACTGCTGTGAAAAATAGTGTAGTTTTATTTAATTTCAAAAAGTATTTGTTTTATAATAATTTGTTGTAATTTTTAGAATTTTTTTTTAAGTTCTTAGTCCAAATCATGCATGTTCGCTACGAGAGAACTGTGGGAATTGGCACACCAGTGAAGTCAGTGGTTTTGGCTCTCATTAGTCAAGACACTTTTTTACATTTTCAATAGGGAGCTTTGGATATCAATACAACTGCAATTACAGTGATAGAAGAGAGTTACATTTGAAAGGATCCTATAAATACGAATCACAGTTCCAAAACTGATATTAAATCTTACCATAAGAGAGGTTGAGATTTTAGAATATCAGTGCTGCTGGGAAGTAAATAAAAACTAAGCTGCATTATCACAAAAACATAGTATATACAACAGGAGTAAGTGTTGCTGCCTCTACTTGTAGCGATCAATAGGTGCAACTCTATGGTAAGAAGAGACTTTTTCAGATCAGATACAAAATTCCAGTCTGTCTACTAGTGTAATCCTACAGTCATCCATTGCTAAGGAAATAGAAGATGTAGAGAAAACAAAATCAGAGGTTCAACATTTTGTGTGTAATTTTTTGTGATGCTGAAGTTTCAAACTTTGTAACTTGCATGAAATCAAGCAACTTCTTTTTCTGCGTAACTTTTCAAAAACTAGTTTGGAATATACAGAAAACTCCTATTTACCTATAGTATTTTTGTTAAATATTCTGCAGAGTATTTATTAGCACATTATATATGCAAACAAACTACTTTAAAACATCTGCAGTCTTGGAAATAATGCTTAATGAACATCAGCAAGATCGTAGGGATACAGAAGGTGGGGAACAGGTTGCAATTGCCTCATATAGCTGGAGGCAGGAGAGGAGTGGATGGGGCATGACGACTCCAGGTCTAATTATCCAGGAAAGATAGGAGGGGAAGCTCCCCTTGAACATGGGTGGTGCCTTTCGCGGGGGCAGGCTGCACATGTCCATTATAAAATAAATATGATTTCCAATATGCAGTCATTTTTTTGTTGTAACTCTCAGTGCTATTTTTTTTTCTCTTGACACTTTGCAAGACTCAATCTCAAATGTTTGAGAATAAAATTTTTTAAATGCAGGAAATACAAATTTCCAAAAGCATAACCCTGGTGTGGTGTAAAGCAAAAGAACCAATGAATTTGGATAAGACTATTAGAATAGTTTAAAATACTAAAATGTACACCACGTGCCATGATGAAATAGAATACATGAAAAACTAACACATTCTCCCATAAAAATGCTCACATGGATTGTAAGTAGTTGAGATGTGGACTTGCCTTCCAGTTACTCTGTGTATTGTCGGAGGTGAGACGTGAGCACTAACACTTCCTCCTCCAAATTCTGAGCCATTTTCTGTTTCTCTTTTGCTTTATAAAATTGAGTGCTGTTCCCTTATATTCTCTGCCCACTGTAGACCTGTTTTCTGTCTTCTGTCCTTTACTTAACAGTTTGTCTCCCTCTTCCAACATCTGGAAACTAGTTCATGTTCTCCTGCTTCCTCAGCTTAGGCTCATGTATAACCATGATGCACTAGACTGCCTGTGGCATTTGGCGGTGCTCACTCACCTGACTGTGGAGGTGTGGGAAACAGAGAGCAATAGGGATGAGAATCTTGGCTTTGGCCCCCTGCTGCAGGTACTCAGCAGCATACATGCAGCTGCAGGTCTGCTCTCTAGTGCAACTGGTTGCTGCAGTGCTCTGACAGCTGGGCTCGTAACAAAAACGAGCGTGACTAAAATTGCCTGCTGTTCTTGAGGGTAACCTTGGCAAAACTGAAGCTAAAGGCTGCACGTATAGCTGACGTTCAAGGCAAGCTACAAGAGTGACACAGGAAAAGACCTGTGTCCTGGCTTCTGCCCTAGGCAAACCCCTGCTTTCTTTGGATTTTTCTAATCAAAACAAGAACAAAGTAAGTAGAATTTATAAAAGTTTGTGTTACAGAGACAGCAGGAGAATGCCGCTGCTCTTCCTCCTGCTGTGCCTGGTACCTGCTGGCTGAACATCAGTTGGTCAGAGGGCTAGAGCCTGATGACTGGTCTGTCCATGTGGTAAAGCCAAGCAAGTGCTACATGAGTGGATTACAGTATTCATTTGGTACTCATCTGGGTAGGCTGGTTTATCTCATCCGACTCCTCTAACCATGTAAAGCTGCTGTATCAGCCCTATGACAGAAGGGAGACCCAGAAGTGGTGTAGGAAGCTTTCTGGACACTTTGAAATGCCAAGAAATGAAAATGGGGACAATATGGAGAAAATGTCCTGGGCCAGTACATTCAGTGGTGTTGAGGGTGAGCTGTACAATGCTGTTACTGGCTGTGCTTCTCTGCTGTGTTCTACCCCTACACAAAACCTTACACCTGTGATGTAAGGCTGCTTTAAGATCTTTCTTCAGAGTGCTGTTGGTGGACAAAAACACCTCTAACTGACCTTTGTTTTCCACCCTTCCAGGTCCTCTGCCAAACACTCTGATCAGATCCAAGAATACAGCCTACCGTATTCTCCAAGTTTCACATAATTTCATCTTCATTTATCCACTGTGTTTATTACTTTTGCTTTCCCTGGATTACAGGGAAATAAGACTTTGTAATTGAATGGTTGTTCTTCTTTCTAGAATCACAGCAGCTACACATATTCACAATGCCAGCAGCAGATCCCATGCTATCTTCACCATCCACTATACTCAGGTTAGCTAAAAATAATCCAACTTCCTTTTGTCCTCAATCTCAAAAAGCATTGTTCAATGTTTTGTGCATTGTGTACTTGCCACTGTTTTGTGCGGTTTGTAATGATCTTGGTGGAAGCTGTTAGTTTTTTCCTTTGGATCACACTGCAGATGTGTTACACTTCCTACATCGCCTGATGTGTTTAGTGTTTACTGAAGTGTTCTTGTTCCTTTATGCAAGCTTATAGTCAGAAGTGATGTCAAAGACTCCCTGTACAAAGAAGTGTTTAATGTTTTAATCAGCCCGTTGAAATGCAATACCCCTTCTAAGATGCTGTGAAAATTACGTGTGAATATGTTTGAAATTACAATTTGTCACGCTTGTTTAGGATCCTTATTTGAAGTTTAGCATTAGTTTAACACTTAGCAAAATTTTGTATCTGTCCAGCTTTTCAGATGTGCTCATCTCTTTAGCATTTGGCATCCAGTACTCTCCCACAGACAATGCATCCTTTCTCTAGAGGAATTATATCCTTCCCTGGCAGGGAAGTCATCCAGTGATCCAATAGACCTTTTCTATCTCACACTTCTAACATCCTGTAATCACAGAACATTTGGGGATATTTTTCAGTAGTTTTACAAAAGACCTTTGGAATACATTAGTGGAAAATAACTCCGCAAGATCTACAAGAAAGCCTTTCACAGTTGCTAGGCAGTAAAGCGGTTTTTTTCAAGAGGAAATCAGCATAAGAGGGTAGTTTCTCTGTTGGGTGAGAAAGCTGTTGAGTTAATGGTTTGAACATAGTCAGTGGGTCAAGGTCACAAAGAAAGGCAGGGAGACAGTCATATATATAAATTGGTTTCAAAGAAAAGAGCACATCTGTTTTATTTTCATTAATTAATTAAGGGAATAATCTTCCTTATTTATATTTTTCTCTTCAGGCTATATTGGAGAACAATCTCCCCTCTGAAATTGCAAGCAAGATTAATTTAGTGGACCTTGCAGGCAGGTAATAATATACTGAGGGGCAAAAAGGTAATTTTCTCTGAAGATGCTGGTAGTACAGCCTTAAAAGATGAAATTGAATGTTTTTAAACTTCATTAAACTAACAATAAGCCTACAGAAACAAGGAATACTGAGCTAATATTGTCTCTGTCATCTGTTCTTCTGTATTGGGTATTTGATTTCATTGGGTAAGGGAAGTCCTGGGTCCTCAGGTCCAATACTGTGGTGTTGCATACATTTAAGGAAATTCTATTGAACCTTGTATTCTTATTAAGTGGCTTTCCCAGTAGCTATTGGTGGAATTACCAAATATGAGCTTGAAAAGAGAGAGAAAAAAAGGAATTAATTGCTCATGGCTGCCTAGCACAGGCGGGAGAAAATAATCATATCTCACTCCTTATGTTTTTCATGTTCCAAAAGTTCCTAAATCTCTGATTTTAGCTATGCATTTCAGTGAGGAATACATGGTTACACTGAATATGACAGAGAACAGAAAGATGGAAGTTGTGCTGAAGAGTTACAAAACAGTTGGAAACGTTTTTCTTTCACTAGAACATAAATCACCTTGCATGTCTCAGCTGAGAAAGTAGTATTGAGGGGATATACAGACTTTTGCGCTGAGCCAGTCTACCCTGGCAGAGTTGTGAAATGTATGTTGTTGAGTTTTTTTAATTTTTAGTTCAGAACCACTATTATTGGATTGCCCAGTTCAGGCTTGAATTTATGTTTTGATAGGTCTTTAACAATAGTTTGTGCCAATGGCCTTTGCCCATGGTTGTTTGGACTATCTGAACCAGAGAGCAATGTGAAGTATTCAAAGAATAAGTTTTTTTTAATTGCAAAGCTTGCATTTTCTGTTTTCTTGTATGTGAAGAAAATACCTAATGTTTTCATAATGATGTATGTTTATAATTAAGCATTTTTATTTGATTTGCATTGTCTTTTTCATGCTTGTGTGCTACAGTGAAAGAGCTGATCCCAGTTACTGTAAAGATCGAGTTACTGAAGGTGCCAATATTAACAAGTCATTAGTTACACTTGGAATTGTCATCTCCACTTTAGGTAAGCACAGTAGCTCTTTATATTGAAAGGTAGTGATAAAAGCATTGGACTCAGTCACCATGTGCTGTGTCTTAATGTTTATCTGTATTTACAACAAAAAGCTGAACAGAACACTTGTGTGGCATCTTCAAAAACTGTAATGACATCTAAGAAAATAGAAAAAAAAAGATAACCTCTTTCCTGACCTCTGTGGTATTTCTTCTTCAGCACAAAATTCACAGATGTTCAGCAGCTGCCAGAGCATAAACACCATAACAAGCGAAGGGGAGAGCAGCCATGCGGACAGTCCTTCCACAGGCAGCGTCAGTGGCACCAGGCGACCGGCTTACATCCCGTACCGTGACTCCATCCTCACCTGGCTTCTGAAGGACAGTCTGGGGGGCAACTCCAAGACCATTATGATTGCCAGTGAGTTTGGTTTCTATTCATTGTTAACATTTTACACTACCCCCTTAAAATACACCTCTACTGCAGTGAGAAGACAGCTAGATCACTTAGAATCTGTCCTTGTAAAGATTTTCGTAAATACTTCATAGGATACTCAAGGAAATGAAAAGGCATGCTGATTGTGCATGAAGTTAAGCCTAAGCATCTTTCTGAGGTTATGGCTTTGATTTAAAGTGATTTTATTCAGTTATAAATACAATCTTGAGAAGACATTTGATGAAATACCCCTAAAGATATTTTTGGTTTTGTTTTTTAAAGGAAGACAAAAAAGCTACCTTTTTGAAAAGTGATGAGTTAAACTTACTATTTTTTAAAATAGTGTTTCTCTTCTATTTGTTTTCTGTCTGTAGCTATCTCTCCTGCCAGCTCTAGCTACAATGAGACCATGAGTACCTTGAGATATGCTTCAAGTGCCAAAAATATTATTAACAAGCCTAGAGTGAATGAGGTGAGGCCTTGAGATTTGGCTTTACATTCTTGTTCCATTTTGTAGTGTGCATTATTTAACGTTTATTCATTATATCTGTTCTCTGAATAAAATTCATACCTCTTTTTCCCATGTTAATGAGAGCTAGATAGGAGCCTGGATAATACAGAAATAATTTCCTCGATTTCCTGCAGCTTAAACCACTTAGAATTTCACACCTATTTTACATTCTTCATCTCTGACCATTGAGTTTCAGTCCTCCTTTCAATTGTTACGATGTGTATGTTGACCCTATGTCTTTATCCTAAATTTTGGCAGAGTTACAGATATTTTAGGATTATTTGTTATTATTTAACCTGTTACTGTAAGTGCATAACCCTTGCAACCTTTCCTTTTGGCATGTTAAATGAACTCTGTTAAGATTGCAAAGTCAAGGATTCAAAAGTTAATATGCCAGGGCTAAGGTAGCCTGTGTAGTCTCAATTTGTCTTCTTTTCAATATACAAAATAATGAAGCCTTTAAATACATGGGAACAGTTTTTGCCACAGAACCCCAGCTTTATTCATTGCACAAAAATAGGCCTCTTCCAGGTAGGAACTCTGACTGGGTGGCAGATTCATGTGTTCAACCGTACAGGGGTCCTTCACAGGCTGCACAAGTTAAAAGGTGGCAGGGTATTAAGGGGAGAGTTTGATGCTGCCTTGGAGGACTGGATGCTGTTGCTGCCCTTGCTACAACTTTCTTGTTCAATGTTTGTCCAAATGCTTAAAGCAAATTTCCAGCATGTACTTGTTCCTCATTTCCCACCCGTACTCCCAGTCCACTTTTATCAAATCAAAAACATGCTGTTAAAATAGATTGATTAGCAGTTGCAGAGGTTTTAGATACTACAGTGATGAGAACCAGCATAAACAAAATCCATGGGGCATCATTCTGTCTGTCTTCACAGCAAAATTCAGATAATACATAATAATAACAGTAAAGATCTACAATCACACATGCTAGAAATATAAAACTCTTGAATTGCTGCTCTTTAACTGAGCATTCTTCACCTGGCATCCTGCATGAGGCCGCCAACCTACAGCAATCACGTAACTTAAGGACTGAATCACAGTGTATCCGTTTAAGGGGGCTGAATTAAGATTTCAAAGAAGTCTTGATTCTAGCATTTCCTAATCTTTGAGCAGTTGACTTTACAACTTTAGTAGTGTTCTCTTGTGATTTGACCTGGGTGTATCAAGATTTTATCCATAGATAAAAGGATAGAATCTTAGAGAAGTACTTCATTCATCTGCTTTCCTAAAGATACTCTATTAAATCTTGGGCAGAAAGAAACCCATCTAATCCAAAGTTTCCCAAATTCAATTTGCATCTGCATTACCAGTGCCTATAATTATAGTTTTTAGACATCACTAGTGGCAATGACAGCAGTTTTGGTTTTGGCAGCAGCCATTCTCAACTCTGTGACAGACCATGGGCAAGTAAACACAGTCTTCCTGGGTTAACCTCACGTTAAATACAGCCTCCCAACATGTGTGCCCATCACTCTCTTGCACACCCCATGCTAGACCCTTACTCCATTCCTTCAGCTAGCTGCCTTCTTCCCCTCACTGCAAATTACCTGAGCCAAAGTGTCACTGGCAGCCTAGAGAAAGTTGGCTGTTGACTCAAGAGTTTCCGTGAACTGTCTGCAAAAACCTGGTTTCCAGAAACTGCCTCTGCAGAGATGCTTAGTCTGAAATTCAGTGAGATAAATGCCTCCACAGAAACAGGCAGGAAATGCTTTGTGTATCAGCTGCAAGGGCTTTTAATACCATGGTTGGTCACATTCTGACTTAGTCTTCTCTAGCCTGATTTTCTCCTCTGCATCACAGAAATAACAGCATTTTTCTGACCTGATGGGACTATTTTGAAGGTAAATCCGTAAAAGTAGGTATGTTTCCAGCTATTGTCATGATGGGAACAAATACTATGGTAGATCTGTGTTCAGAAAAGAGATGGAACAAAGTTTATAGGAAAAGAGAATCTATCAAAGGTGGGAACCACTTGCCCCAAGGCAGAACATCGCAGGGGCCTGGCAGAGCGGAGCAAAGAGTATTGCTGTGAGTGTGCCTGTTCTCCTCTCCTCCTGGCTCTTGGAGCACCTCTGCATTGATTTCTTTAGCGAGGATTTTTTTAAAGAATTACTTTTCCAACATCTGTGTCTCAATGTTTCAGGATGCAAATGTAAAACTGATCAGAGAACTGCGAGAAGAAATTGACAGGTTGAAAACTATGCTGATGAGCTTCGAACTGGTATGTAAATGGTGCTTTAGGTAGCTACAGTAGTGTACTTTCATTTTATCTATCTTTCCATGTTTATTATAACTGGAGGGAAATTAAACTGTTCTTTGAGTGATTTCACAATGATTATAAGGCGAACAGCATTTCTGTAATTTCTCCTTTTTCTGGCATTATACTGATAATCCTGAAGTGTAAATAATTCTGTAATGATTAGAAAGGATTTCCTTGCCTATCTTTCATGGAGTTGGATGGTTTTGTTGTCCAGAAAAACCATGAAATAAAAATATTTTATTTGTAGGGATGTGGAAGCACCAAGATAGTATAAAATATTAATCACAAAATCACAGAATGGTTTGGATTGGAAGGGACCACAAGGATCATCTAGTTCCAACCCCCTGCCATGGGCAGGGACACCCTACACTAGACCAGATTGCCCAAAGCCCCATCCAGCCTGACCTTGAACACTGCCAGGGATGGGGCCACCACAACTTCTCTGGGCAATCACTGATGTAAATTCCCTGCCAGATTTGTTACATCCTCTTTTCAAAAAAAGTGAACTAGTAGACCTCAACAGTATTTTTGAGATTACCCATTGTCCTCTAAAAGAAGTAGAGTACATCTGTGAGCACTCACAATAGAGCTGACACTCTCTTTTTCTCATTTGGAATAATAATAGCATCTTGGTTTTCCATGCCATGAAGAGCGTATTTTGCTGGGAGAGACTGGAACTACAGTCCAGGATTTATTTACACAGAAGTACCTCTCTGTTAATGCTCTTTCACCAATTCTTCACAAAAACTTGCATGCAATAGCTAGAGACATGTAGGCTAGATGCTAGGAGGGTGCATCAAATGTCTATTTTGTCTTTCCTTCTCCTGAGTTCATCTCCTTGATACCTTGAAGAGTGAAAGAACATACCTGCCAGTTGTCAATAAGGAAACTAACATGTAGAGTTTGGTGGTTGTTCTTTGTATAGAGGAATTCCAGTCCTTCTTGGAGCGATGACAGGGACGGAAATCTGACCGAGCTGGTTCTTCAGAATGAAATGAAGGTGAGTATGAGCTATTTGATGCTGTAAGTCTCTCCTGTTTCAGTGGGCCAGGGGGATAGCGTTGCCATGGTTCTGAAACCACTATGAAAATGTTTTTGTCCTAATCCTTTCCTGTTTGCTCTGAATATGCAGGAAACTGTAATCCTTAATGCATGTTGGGTGCTCTCCACCAATTAGTGATGAAAGTCTCGTGTCCTTGATGGAATACTGTCCATTGCATATCATTAAGTCTTCACAGTCTACTCCTTTTTTGAAAGCTGTCTCAATATATCATAGCAATTCACTATACAGAGCCTCTCTCTTCTAAGATAAACTCCTCCAATTTATTCAAAGGAAATTATAGTGCAGTCACCAGATTATTAAGCAGATTTGATCATTGGTGACCTGGAAAGGTTTTGGAGTTCTTAAAATTAAGTTTTGCATAAAGGCAAACAAAATAACTGGTTAACATGATCATATATCATTCTGACATTTTTTGAATGAGTCTTCAACAGATTAAACCTGCTGGTTTACTACCTGGTGGTAGTACATTTTTTACCCAATCTTTCTGTTGCCACAGAAATGTACTGCAATTCGAAATACACCTACATTGCAACTGGTGAAAGAATTTTTCATCCACTAACTGGAAAAAAATTGCTGTTGTTTATGAAGAAATTTATGTATGAGAAAAATTAACCTGCTTAGTAAATGAAACAGTTTCCTCTCCTTTAAGATTGAGCAATTGACCAAAGACTGGACGAGTAAATGGACAGACAGGAAAGCCATCATGGAAGAATACAGTGTGGACATCAACAAAGAAAAAGCTGGCGTAACAATAGATTCTAGTTTACCTCATCTAATGGCCATGGATGATGATATCCTCAGCACAGGAGTGGTGCTGTATCATCTCAGGGTGAGATATTTGTCATTTGCCTTATTTTTCCCTTGAATTGGAAAATGCTTGCTTTGGAAACAGAGGGTGGTTAAGGTGGCATTACAACAAGAGCTGTCAAACAGTAAAGGCCACAGCCCATGAGACACAGGTAATGGGAAAAAAAGCAGAAAAGGATACATGAAAATAGAGGAGGAGGAGAATTCATATATGGAATAATAAGTTGACCTCTTATGAATGCCTGTTCTTACTCCTGAATAATGTATCATAAGCAAAGCAAAATACTCAAATAAGGCATTAGTAGTTTGTCCACAAAGTATGAGGACAGGTCTGTGTGTGCACGTCATGTTTAAACGTAAAGGACGATGCTTCAAGTATACCAGACTTACTGGTCCAGATTTTACTAGGTACTTGTATACTTGAGACTTGTATATGCATAGAGCAGAGATAAAAGTAAGCTTTAACAAGCACAAGTTCGCTTTGGCAATGACTTCTATATATTGCTCTTTTAACCCTCCTAGCCTGCCAAGTAGATTCCAGGTGTGTAGCCTGGATGCTAATTACTTGTGATCCCACTTGAGTGGCTGTTTTCCAGGATCAGGTAGAAATCTTGGCCTCACAGATATTGCTTTGCTCTGTAGCTGTTCATTTAAGGAAAAATTTTCACAAAAAACTTTCATAACAATGTTTGTATATTACTTTACGTTGCAGCTTATGATGTGTCAAATAGTTTTAGGGGGGTTTTGGTTTTTTTTATTAAGTCAGTGCTAAGCTGGACTTTTGCTTTTTAATGTTGATTAAGCGAGTAGAAACTGCTGAAATGTTGATGCTGTTTAACACCAAAAAAATGATGAATGGGCATCTCTACAGAGGTGCACTCATTAGTAAAAGATGTGTTAAAAATGGTTGAAAATTTTGCATCTGTCTACTAGTAAAATGTCTTAATCCAAATCTAGGTTTTGTGCTACTTGATATACTTTAGGGACACGGGATTTTTTTTTTCCTGTTAAAAAGCCGCAACAAATATTTGAAGCAGAATTCATGCTGTTCTTTATCATGTTGAAAGAGAAACCTTACTAGTTTTTCTCATGCCAGCACAAAGAAATTGTGCCAGGTAATAATTAGGGACCAAGGAATAATGTCCATTGCTGATAAACATGCAACTTGAACTACTCAATCCTACATTAACATTAAATATTTATTAAAAGTGGTTGCTACTACTTAAAACATTGCATTAAAAATGTTACCATGAAAAAAGCAAATACTGTCATATACTAATTTTGACAACACCTGAAATAACTTAAAAATAATTCATTTTAATGGAGAAACCTAGTTTGAAGGGTCACTTTCTGAAGTCATTAATGTCTCAGTTACACTAACATCTTTGTCCCCTCTTTCTTTGCTCCTAGATGCTGCCTTTTCTTTTCTTTGTGCTTTGCATCTTTTAGCCTCTGGTGTCTATTACCTTCATCTGAGCAGCAAGAAGGTAAAACGTTAGCGGTTCCTTTCATATTAGGGCTTCAACATATATCAGCGCTTTACATTGTACATCTAGAGAGAAGTCATGGCAGCAGTTTTCATAACATGTAGAATAAACATTGTGTTACTCGTTTAGTCTCTTGATATTGCATCATTTAATTGCACTAATCAATGTTGTGCCTATGCTTAAAGAGGCTTGCTTTCTTATGTTCGTTTTTTTTCTGGCTTTCATTAACAAAAATATATGTTTCCTCTATAATTTAACTGACATTATTGCATAACTTAAAAGTATGGGATTTGTTTGTACTGTTTTAGAAAAAGATGCACTTCACAAACTTTTTTGAACGTTTGAGCACTCCCAAAACAGAAGGGGAAAAGCAATCTCACTCTTTGTGGTTCTATAACACACCTTGGGAATTCTACCCTTAGTCAGGGATTCCTGCCGGAAGAGGGTAACAATGTAAAAGCACTTCAGCAGTTATGAAGACGTACCTTGATATGTTAAGGTGAAGTTGTGTGATCATTTCATCTGAATCATCTGTCTTTCACTTTTTCAGGTAGAATACCCAATATTAAATTAGGAAAGAGTATAAATATTTAAATTTAAATGCTCAGTAATAGCATTTGAAAAAAATGTAGTCAGCATGGGCCTGGGTTATGGCTATTTTTGTTTTGTTTTCTTCTTTAAGTTGAGTTAGTTTGCTTGTATCACATCTGTATACTTGCTCTCAGCTCTAATTTTTAGTAGTACTTACATTCACTCAGAATCACCCCACTAACTGGGATATTATTGTGAATTTCATGAGCCAATACTGCTGTAATATACTTTTCTGAATTAAACTGTATTAACTGAGAGTTATTTCAGAATATAGGAAAAAAATCTCATTGAGAATTACAATAACTATTTATTTATCTTCTTAGTCAAGAAGATAATTAATAAATGTGTCTTTTAGGAGTTGATTTACTTCTCTTCGTATAAAATAGACGTTTCTAATGTACTTGATTGCGTAAGGTGAGTCAAAGGCCTTACAGATCTTAAGTTTTGCACAAGCTGTGGCCAAACCTGGTGGATATTTTGTGATTGAGTCCACTGAATGTCAAGCTGACATGTAACTTTATATTTATTCCAAAGCAGGGGCACTGAGCACAATCCAGCTTTCAGCCTGTCCACAAAGGAGTCTCAACAGGGCTTGTAGCAGAGGCCTCTGTTAATTGGTTCAGATAGCTGAGCTCTGTGAGGAACTGAATGATAATCATTCCCTTTCCCTCCAGTGATCAAAACCACTGTGATTTGCCCATAATTACCCATAACTGCATCACCTTACGGTAATGCACAACTTCCATTTGCCCAGTCTTCAGGCTTCTGATTACTACTTCTGGCTTAATCTTTAGATCTAGGCTATAATATGCTTGGAGCAGAAAGCATATTCAATTTATTCTAAGCAGAATACAAAAATACATGACTGTAATTAATTTTAATATGACTGAAAGACTTGCCACTAAAATAATTTTAGAGGGATTAACTAATCAGTTTACAATAATCAAGTATAGTGTCTCTTCAGAGCTGGGAAATGATCTTGCTTTGTTTTCCTAAGGAAAAAGATAGAACTGATAATGGAATATACTAGACAGGTGGTAAATACATTGCTTTTTTGATAGTTTTTTCTCATAATATTAATTAAACAACTCTGTTTTATTGATATTTGCACTGTACCATAAGAATAATGTCTCCCTTCTATCACTGGCCAATAATATGGTTTGAGTCTTCTTGTTCTGGAGACTTGTGTTCCTAGGCATTTCTTTTGTTTGAAGTTATTGAATCTTCAAGTTTGGGAACTAACTTATATACTATAAGCACCAAGAAGACTTTTTATAAATGTCATTTAAGTTTTGCAAAAAAGTTATCCTTTAGTAGTTAGTTTGAAGAATTCATAATCTATGACAAAGTTCCCTTACAAAATAGGAGTTCTGTTACTTTTATATCTGAAAAGTCTAGTTAACTGAATAATCATTTTGCAACTTCTTTCTTCCTGCGTGGATATTTATAAGAAGAATTATCTCATTTCTGCAAACAACAAGTTTCACTATAAAAGTTTAAAGCATCAGAACATGGGTTCATGTTCAAAATATTTGTCTCAAGCACAGTCCAAAAATCATCCACTGAGGGTTACTTCATCTACTGGAGTCATAATAGGAGAAGCTGACATAGCTGCAGGATAAGAAGTAATTGCATCGCTATGGGAGACAGCAGGCAGAAGTATTATGAAGTAGTAGATAGAGTTTGCTCTAAACAATTCAGTCATTCAGAGATCATTTATTTCAGGTATTTGCAAAGATGTTGTACCAAAGCTTTTGTAATTATTATATATAATCCACTTTCAGTAATGGACTTTTAAATTAGTTCTTTTCTTATTTTAGGAAGGAACAACCAAAATTGGAAGAAGTGATTCAGACCAAGATCAAGACATTGGTAAGAGAATGATATTGCAAATTATTTTATGATATAGAATCAGAGAATCCCTAAGGTTGGAAAGGACCTCCAAGATCATCAAGTCCAACCGTCAACCTAACACCACCATGCCTAGTAAAACATGTCCTGGAGTTGCCACGTGTACATGTTTTTTGAATGTCTCTAGGGACAGTGATTCAACCACCTCTCTGGGCAGTCTGTTCCAACACCTCACTACTCTTTCCGTGAAGAAGTTTTTCCTAATATCCAATCTAAACCTCCCCTGATGCAACTTGAGGCCATTGCCTTTCGTTCTATCGCGTGTTACTTGGGAGAAGAGACCGACACCCAAATGGTCAGGTCCAAACCAAGATGTTTACATTTGTTATGTGTAATAGTTAGGTAATGTTTCTGTTTGTCAGCTTTCTCTATAGAAGAAGGTAAGTAGAAGAGAATAATTGTTTAAGTTGGCTAAAATCTTTGAGTTTGTGGGTTTTGGGGGGTGGGGTTATTTGTTTATTTGTTTAAGAGGTCAAACGATTGATAGTCTTGACCTAGTTGAGATCTCTTCAGAATTTTCTTTCCCCTTGTGAAATACAACACTAGAGTTTAAATGTGTCTTTGTTCAACATCCAAATCTTGGTACGTTCTGTCCTAAACTAGCAGCACAAGTGATCATGAGACATTGAAAATGCTTCTCAACTCTACTTGGGCAGAGTGTTTTACATATAAAATCCAAATTATTCTGAATTTTTTTTTCACTTCATTTAATTTCTGCTCTTAATTTTAACAGTCAATCTCAACAGCTACAAATTATGATAGAGAGTTGAAACTTTATAATTACATTGGAAACTTTGCAAAATCTCAGCTTTGGTTAGTTCTGCTAAGTTCAGTTATGTTTGACTATTTTCTGCCTGTAGGTTAGTAAATTATAAACAATAAATGCCATAATACCAACAAGAAAATTCAGCCCAGTAGAAGAGTTTGCACATCAGCTCACAAATCAGAAAGCAGTGTGTAGTTTTCCAGAACCAGAAATACTTTAAAAGAGTAATAGTACTATTTTAAATCAAGTAAGTTTTTTCTGTGTTTTGGGTACTTGTATAGCAATCAACAGCAACAATTTAATCCGCTTGTTCTGCACATAACATAGTTCTCTGAGGTGTGAAGTATGCGATCATTGTCTCAGTGCGTGGTACTTCATTCTGACAAAAATAGTGCAAATGCAACCCCTTCAACAGGTGAGATAAAAACCAAATCTATACATTGTAGTTTTGCAGGGTCAGTGGATTGAAAGGGATCATTGTATGATAGACAACATCTGTGGGATTGTGACACTGCGACCAGTTCAGGGTGCACATTGCACTGTGAATGGATATGAAGTCACTGGATCATGTCGTCTGTCACAAGGTAAGGCTTGCTTTTTCAGTGAATGCTGTGTTATAATCAACTTACCTCTGGAGTTTAGAGACAAGGATTTATGGAACTCAAGCCGATCTAAGAAACACATCTCTTAGTCTCATAGTGCTGCCTAGCACCACGAGGTTTAATCCATGGCTAGAGCTTCCAGACTGGGACAAATAAATTAGGTACCCCACAGAAAGTAAAATGAAGACATAGGTGACAATGTTAAGACCCCTCTTGGCTGCAGTAGTCTGCAGCCTTCTGAAAAGGGAAGACCTGTAGTCAGAGCACTGTCATGGAAAGTAGTGGAGACTGGCTCTAAGCCAGCTGACCACTGGCAGGATATTTGGCAATTATACAATATTGTTTGAAGTGACTTTCAAACTTTTTCGCAGTGTGTTTAGGTGGAGGGTACTAGCCACTGAGTCATAGGCTACGGTGAACGTGTTCAGATGAAATTAGTCAAGCTCCCATATTTTCAGGTTGTTTAAAATAAAAAATGCAATCCAGCTTTTGGGAACTTGCAGTGATCTGAAATCTTAAAAAGACAGTGTAAAAACAAGTTTCCAGCATTGGATTGGTTATGTTTTTGATATGAAGTCATGCTGGTCTTTAATATAAGCTGGGAATTTACTATTATGTTGAGTTTGCAGAGATCTCCAAGATTAGTTTGCTTGGATGCTGTCATTACAGAATGATAAATCAGCTGTTACATAGTGGCAGATTTTAAAAATAGTTCTCTGCTCTGTGACGGTCAGAAAGCTGTTGGTCAGAATGTTATTTTTTTTTTAACATACTGTTCAGCAGTCATTTGTAAGTGCTGTAGTCTGTATACTGGAGTTAAGAAACTGCTAACATTTGAGGGACCAACTGTTTCAGTAATAACATCTCTGTAGATTTCTAATAATTTTTGTTCACAGGGGCCCTTGTTGTCCTTGGCAAGTCTCATAAGTTTAGATTCAATCACCCAGCAGAAGCTGCTATCTTAAGACAAAGAAGATCAGTAAGTTCTAAAACTGTATTTTTCTCTCCTAATTCTTCATTGATTTTCTTAATTATTTTCCTTCCTAAAAGCAAGCCTGATATAGATAATATTTCTTCTCATCATTGTGTTCACTTGCTTCATTTCCTCCATCTAATGGTCTGTAATGACACTAAACCCTTTGTGGGAGGACACTCGTGCTTCTTTCAGATGTGCTTAGCAAGAGATGATGCAGATCTCTTGAATAATTTAGTGTTTCCTATTTCTAGTCATGACTACAGTAGGATTGAAACAGAAAGGCAGAATGCCGCAGTGAAAAGACCAGTTAAGAATCTTTCCACATTTGATAATTTTCTTGAATTATCTTCTTTCTCTGTCACCATTAAATGAGGTATACTAGAAGAAATGGAAAATTTATGGGATTAAGTGCTTGAGTATTGTTGACTCTGAAAGCACTTAATTGTTACATGTATCAGATATAGATAAAATATTTTGTGGTACATTAATCTCAGGAACTAACTACTGCAAGATAATATTTGGTCAGCTGTTTCAATAATGTTTCAAAAAATATAGGTAATTCTTAAAATGACTGGCATATATAACCAAAAAAATTTAAGAAGGTAAATTTTCTGGTTTAGGACATAACCATATTACCAACTGATACTGGCAAGAACCTACCTTTTAAAATGATTTTCATTTAGTAACGTTTTGTACTTTCTGCTCAACTGTCCTTTTGTGCTCACTTCTGCAGCTGAGATAAGGGGCTTAATGTCCATTTGTTTTCATTCTTATTTTCCTAACTAATGAAACATGCAGTACATAAAAACAGAGCTACAAGAAGAGGTGTACTCAGTAACAAATACTTGGCAATTCTGCAAGTTATCAAAGACTAAGCAGAAGTGTAAGTGAGATTATAAACTCATGTGGGAGGTATTATGCAGCATTGCATGCAGTAGTTAGCAATGGCGGTATTAATGATGACTTGGAAGTTCCTGGGTTCCTGTGATATTTTTTTCTTCCTGTTGTCATGTTGTGTGTTTTGTAGATTAATGAAACCCCACCCATTCTGAGTTGCGGAGCTTTGGACTGGCTCAACTTGAATGGAAGTTGCACCCATTCTCCTCAGTATATCCTTTCTTCTCTTGACAAGTAAGTTTAAAACAAACAAACAAATAATTTCTCATGTGGGATGATGTCTGAAACCAGGACTTGGTTCAGACAAAACTATGTTGTTTATAGAATAGGTCCCATCATGTTTTCAAGTGATCAAATAGAATAAAATAGAATAGAATCATTAAGGTTGGAAGAGACCTCAAGGATCATCCAGTCCAACCGTCCCACCACCACCTATTAACCACTAAACCATGTCCTTCAGTACCACGTCTAACCTTTCCTTAAATACCCGCAGGGACGGTGACTCCACCACCTCCCTGGGCAACTTGTTCCAATGTCCGACCGCCCTTTCCAAGAAGAAATTTCTCCTCATCTCCAACCTGAACCTCCC
>VWZZ01002130.1:51546-122884 GCA_013399095.1 Psophia crepitans | reverse complement strand
GTCTGCAAACTTACTGAGGGTGCACTCAATTCCTTCATGCAAATTATCAACAAAGATGTTGAAAAGGATGGGCCCCAGCACCGACCCCTGGGGAACACCACTCACAACCGGTCACCAGTTGGATTTCATTCCATTCACCACCACTCTCTGGGCCCGGCCATCCAGCCAGTTTTGAACCCAGCGAAGAGTGTACCTGTCCAGGCCACGTGCTGCCAGCTTCTCCAGGAGAATGCTGTGGGAGACCATGTCAAAGGCTTTGCTGAAGTCTAGGTAGACTACATCAACAGCCTTTCCCTCATCCACCAGGCGGGTCACCTGGTCATAGAAAGAGATGAGGTTGGTCAGGCAGGACTTGCCTTTCACAAACCCATGCTGGCTGGGCCTGATCCCCCGGTTGTCACAGACATGGCACGTAATTGCCCCCAAGATGACTTGCTCCATCACCTTCCCTGGCACCAAGGTCAGGCTGACAGGCATGTAGTTCCCTGGATCCTCCTTACAACCCTTCTTATGGATGGGGGAAAAAAAAAAAGTGTCTGAGAAAATGCGTTGGCTAACTGACTTATATACAATGTTATGATATCCAAGCAACAAACCTGAAAATTTATTGATGCACGATAAATATTGATGCACAATGAAGACAATGCCTCAGATGTGACTGTCAGCCTTAATTCAGTTCACTTGCACATCTGCATTATAGCTGTTTTGATATATGAGCTAATCTATAATTTTTACAATATTCTTACTTCACTGCACAGAATGGACTTTTCTAGATATGATTTAGCCAAGGTAATTACTACTGGTTCAGTTTCCCTTCTAATTTGTTGTGGAAATCAGAAGGTCGGTTTGTTCATAAATTCCCTTTAGTTCAAATCCTCATTGAGCCCTTCATCTCAGAAAGCCATTCTCTCTTTTTTAAAAACTGAGCAGTAAATAAGGCATAGACTGCTTTTGAAATGTTGAAGAGCTGCTCATTCTCACAGCATCTAGTGTATGCTTTCATGGCAGAGCCTTTCTGAAAGGGAAAGGATTGATGTGATGAAGACGGTGATTAATCAGGAGAACAAATGTCTCCTGGCTTTCAGCTCATAACGTTCAAAACAGAATATCACAGAACTAAATGTAATTGGGTTCTTTCTCTTTTAATTCCTCTCAGCCTGGCACATTCAATTGACGTGTTAAAGGCAAGAAACAGCCATCTTATCATTCATATCTGTTGGTAGTTCTGCTTCTTGCTAGAGTGTTTTGGGTGTGCAATATACTGGGAATCTTTTATCTCTTTCTAGAGAAGTATCTCATCTTGGTTTTCTGAGGATAAAATGTTATCTCTGTTTTGAACGTCTCTTCTTACTTCTCAAGTGGCTTACTTTCCACCGTGAATAGTGTGTTTATGTTCTATTTAATGTCTAACCTCTGCAGTTGCTTTTCATTTGCTGCAGTGATACCCTTCTACACAAAATGATATTTCATTTTGTTTCTTTACTAAGGTATATTTTACACATCACTGCTATTATTTTCTTCGTTAAAATTAGAAAGAATTTAAAAATAAAGGTTTGTCTAATGACCTTCAAATGTAGATACCAAGTTGCTCTGTACATGGGTGTAAACATCAGACATGGAGCTTTTGTTACAGAAATTTGTCGATAGTCTTAGAAAAACCTGCAGAAATCCTGAAGCATTGTGAACAGTTTAGCAAAAAATTGCACTTGGTTTTCCCCTTTTTAACCAGACAAAACTGAAGAAAGTTTCTGATTGATTTTTTTTTTTTTCAGACCATGTTCAGGTAGCAGATTTGTTTGTGTTGATTGATTTTTTAATCACTTGGACCTGACTGTGCATATTACATTGCTTAACATTACCCTCAGGTTTACCTAGAGTATTTCAAGTGGTTACTTCAGTGAAAATGAAAAGCCTTATATGAACGTCCATCTCTTAAAGGAATAAGCTATGTCTACTATTAGTTGTCTTTCTCCTTACATAATCCTGTGGTCCTTTTTTTCTCTTGAATAGCTTTTTTGGCAAAAAACCTGAATTGATCCACTCAGCCTTCCTTTACGTGTGACGAGTGACGAGTAAGCCTGTGTTTCTGTCCAGACAAGCAGTTTTGCACAGGGAGGGGGTTATGATTGAGACATCTAGCCTAAGATCTATAATATAAGAATAGAACAAGATATATGTGATCTCTCAAATGTACAGCTTTTGTGAAGAAAAGTCGCTCTCAGTTACTAAAAGATATGTCTAAGGTACTTTGCAAACAGTAATACAGGACTAAATGGACCACAGGGAGTGCTTATTTGCTCATCAGTAAAAAGTCCACCTAGTGTGGGGTCTGCCTCTGTTAGAAAGAGACACTTAGATCAAAATATAAGACTAGGGCAAGCTATGTGTGTGTCTCTCCCTCTCCCCCTTCTCACTTGGTAGTTCTTGATGCTCTCCCAGCTGCTAGCAATCTGCCTTTTAAAGTCTTCCTCTACTGAAAACTACAATAACATCTCTGTATATAATAGGCTTCAGTGAAGTATTCTTGCCTTCTTTTTGAATATCTTTATGATTTCCTACTTTTATTTTTACAGTCAAAAATGTAGAAACTGTAGAGAAAACAAATGTTCTCCTGGACTAAGGTAAGAATATTAATGTGTCTAAATCATGTTCCATTTTTTGGCCCCTCTAGTTTTTTCTTTCTCCTGTGCTACACTGATTTCCTCTAGAAGAGATGCAAACTAGATTTCAAGCTTTAATTTGATTTTATCGTATTGAAACAAGAATCTGTACGTGCAGCTGAGTTATAGGCAAGGGTCTGCAGCCATGCAGACATACTCAATCTTGTGCAAGTGGTTTGCACCTTTGTTGCATGTGTAAGCTGTATTTTAAAGCCATGACTAGAGTGGGGTTTTTGCTGAACCTGTGACCAATTTACAATCAATAAGAACCCTAAAATATATTAAATTTTATGTCAGTAGTAGGTACTGTGAATACTCATTAGTATATTGAAAACTCCTTGGACCTACTGGGTTCTGTTCTGGTGAAAAGAAAATGTCCTCATGGAAGAATCCGGAAAGAAGTCCTCACATAGAACATGGTTCATTCGTGCAAAGCAGCACAGCAGCTGCACACAAAAATAATTCAGAAATTGTTGGGCTTCTGTGGCTCTAAGTACTCTTAAGCCAGGAACTGATTTTATGTTGCTTTCTTCTAGATTTTTTTATTTCAGAACATATGAGCATACATATTATGGTAATGATTACTTGCAGTTTTATCTCCCATATTGTCAGTATGATGACATTTTTCTCATCTGTTTTTTTATGGGTTGAATTACCAGTTCAACCTGTAATTGTAATCTTTTGAAAAATTAGATAACAAATTTCTACCGTTGCACCCAAATATTAAAACTTTAGGCATGAAACCTTCCTTGAAAAGGGGTGAGATTCATTGTACTCTTACTTGGCTGCTTGCTCGTACACCCTACTCAGGAGAGCCCCAGCACTTCAAACTTCCGATGTTTGTTCTCAGACAGCAAAAACACAGAAGGCTTGTGACTGGCATCAGTCATCATACAGTAGCATCACCACAAATAAGTAGATAATGAAGTTCTTACTCCTGTCATTGCCTTAATACCATACTGCATATAAATATAAACCCTGATTTTATTCTCTTGATGTTTTGAAAAAAAAAGTAGTTGCTCCATTAGGGTCCAGTGGTAAAAATAGTACTCTGAGTTCTTACTAACATTCATTTGAGAATTTCAAAGTGCTCTACAAATACAAGTTAAAGAAATCTTTTGCATCTCCTCAAATATTTAATTTCAGAGAAAGGGACTGTGTCAATTAAAGCAACTCTACAGCTTACAGCAGAATCACATGTAGTGGGTTAGCAGGGGAACTAACTGATTCTATATATAACTGAAGTCCTAAGGGAAAAACCTGTGATAGATTGTAGTTCCAGCTGAACTGGAATTTAGCAAGGCAGTGGTGACCTTTACTGGAGTGCGTGGCTGTGTCTTGTGCCTGTGACTCCTTGCCAAAAAGAGGTCTGTTTTAGAAGTGTATTTAAAGAGTTGCCTTAAATAAGTCATTGCCTTACTGTTGTTTTGGGGGCTTAGGCAAAGCAAAAAATTAGGTTTTGCATGGAAAGGCTAAAAAAAAATCTCATCAACAACAAAAATGGACAGGTGTGCTTTTCTGTAAGCAAACCAGCTAATCAGAAATCCAAATACTTCACCTGATGGTAACTTCCCTGAAGGGGATTACTCTGTGTGTACATTTCCGAAGGTCCCTTACTTCTAAAGGTTTCTGACTCTGCTGGCTGTTTTGACTGATTTCTGGTTCCCACCTCCTGCCTGCTATCCCCCAACTTTTGCTTTGAATTGTGAGTGGCATTGCTTCAGGAGGAGCCGATATACGAGGTCTTTGTAACTCCTTCATCACTCTTCCCCTTGCTTTGGGGAGGAGAAGGGAGAGGTTTGAGTCTCAGTGCTCAGCAGATGTATGATCCCATGCAGCTGCGTGGCTCCTGCTGCTGTGTGATGCTCTGAGGTCCTGCGGAAAGGGCCCCGGATTGGACACGGGTAGAGGGGGGGAGGATAAAGAGAAGGGGTGGGTGTACATCAGTGGATAGGCTTGTAACCCTGACTGTGATTGCTCTCACTGCTGGGATTTGCAAGGGTGCAAAATGCGTTGCCAACATCTTTTTTTCTGCTTTATTATTAACTCTTCTTGCTCTGGAAAATATCATTTGTAAAAGACAAATGGGACTTGAACACTAGGCAGCCAGAGGGACTGCTAACTTGACTGATGTTTTCTTTGGGAAAATTAGCAAATTGCAGTTTTTAGCAACAGTGGTTATTTTCACTTGAGCCTTACGATTTTGTTGCAGAAGGCATTCAGCCTCAGCACAGAGCTACTGCTGCCATAGTTACTGAAAACTGCATTATGCTGTAGCAGCCGCCAGCCTCTGCATCAGCAGTAGAAGTGTTTGGGGAAGAGGGGAGGAGAATTGCACAATAGGATCCCGGAGAGCTGACGACAAAACAGGCTGGAAAAAATGTGGATTTACAGATGGTTCATTTAGCATGCGTCATGCAAACTTTGTGGAGAGAAAAATGAGATGGAAAACCAATCCAGCAGCATTGGTATAATATGAAAATTTTCTCAGTAGTTTGTGATTAAGGTTGCTGTGTTTCTGTTGTTGCAATTTTACTTGCTGTTTTTAAAGGTTTACTTGGAGGAGAGGTAACTGTTGACAATTCTTGCTGCATTTGGTACACTTAGAAATCTGCATGCTTTTATAAAATTCTATGCAGGGTTGCTTTTTATTTTTTTAATATGCTGCATGCCAAAGTATGCTGGTCCTGTGAAACCAGGATTTTATATATGTCTTGGAACCTGCAGAATGAAGCTGTCTTTCTTATGTTTGTCCTGATGTTATATTATTTCCTGCTAGAACTATATCGAGGGTACATTGCTTATGTGGGAAGGCAGGAATACAAGCAATAGCATAAAGTGGTCTGCGCTTGATTCCTGTAGCTCATAGTATTCCTGTATTTCAAGTCTAAGTTTAATTAGTCCATCTGATTTAAGATGTTTTAGATTAAAGAAATGAGTGGTCTTATCTACCTATTACAGAATATGGCTAAATTCTTATGTTACCTGGATTGATATTTGGTTTTAGTTCAGTCATTCAAACATGTCTTACACAAACTGATTGTTCTTTAAATTGTCTATTAGGTGATTTAGCTATGAAGTGTGTGTGAATCTATTGTTTTATTTCTGGGCCATCGTCACCTCATTTTTTAGCTTAGTTTGTCGTGTTATTTCCACAAACCAGCAAGAGTGTGTTGATGTGACATAGCATGTTCAAAGGTAGAAAGGGAGCATTCTTACTTCATGTTCTCAGTTTCAGCAGTTTCCATGAGAGACGAATTTGTATCCCAAATCCAAACCAGCCAGTCATTTTGCTCTCACAGCCAGTAGTCTGACAGCCAGAGGAAAAACATCTTCTGGCATACCTGTATTATGTAAGTGGCTCTGCATGAATTTTCATTATCTTTTTGTTCCACTTGAGAAAACCATCTTGAAGAAGGAACTTCATAAAAAGGTGTTTACTGTTCAGTCTCTGTATTCAGCCCTGTCTTTACTGCCCTTTGTACTGTTAAAAATTAGGAAATGAAGCAAAGAGGCACTGAAATAGCAGCAGAACTGCAATCCGTACATATACAGCGGCAGTATTTTATCACAGAAACTTTAACCTTAGAGGGAGAATTGTACCAACTGACTACACCACCAGAACAAAAGCAGTAATAATACTGTAATGGTTGCTGTGCTGTGTTTGTTTTTCCAAGGTTTAAAGTGAAGTATGGGTATGCCTCTGTACTCTGCCTTTTTGGGGTGTAGTCATAGTATGGAGCTGTGATTAATACCATCAGTTTGGCTTGCAGTGTTCTGCTCTGTGTGCAGACAGACATGCCTGTTGGAAAGGATCTCACAGTTTCATGCTAGTTCAGCAAAAAGCCATTACCACACACGAGGGAATACGCTAATGCTGCTGAGAACAGCAAACACCACACTTCCAGGTGCATTGTTTGCATTGCGTATTCTCTCATACTTTATAATATGTGGGGAGTGGGGTGTGTGTTTCAGCATTGTTTGGAAAGTATGGGAAGAGCTTGTGAACCTCTCCCAGCTGTAAACAGATGTTACCTAACCACCTCTGCGAGCATTGTGAGGTCTTTGGATTGAAATGCAACACTGAGTTGTTTCATATACTTAGATGTTCTGGGTTTTGATTTGTAAACAGTTTGAACTCTGATAGGTCAATTTTATGGAAAGGATGACTGATAGCTAAAAGTTAGGGTTAGGAAGAATATGAGACATTTTATAAGAGGAATTTTATCTAGTTTTAGTGAACAGTTGCAGAACAAGAATTCTTTGCTGCTTTACTATTATGCTCTGCTTTTCAACCTTATTGGAAAGGATTTACTCCATTTCCTATGTCATATAGAATGGTGGTAATAATGATAAATGAGTAGAAATCAGCTCTTCTGATACTTGACTTTCTGGTATTTGATAATATTAATGGATCCTTATCACTCCTGTCAGATAAATGTACTTTCCTTCCTTCACACGTGTCTCAGACTAAGCGGCTTGCCCAAGGTCATGCAATTGTCCAGTAACTCACATTTTTCAACTTTCGTACCACCACAGGAATTGGAGCTTTTATATGTCTTAGCTAAACAGGTTAAAGACTGCCCCATGATCAGAGTACGCACAGAGACTTTACATTCACAATTACTATTAAGGTTTATTGGTTTTAACATATTAGCAAGAGGTGGCTTCAGCTGGCATCAAGGCCAATCTGTCAGGATTAGTGCATAGGCATCCAGGGGCAGTCCTTGCCCTGAAGACCTTGCAGCCTAAGTAGTGGAAGCACAGAGGTGATATAACTGCTCCAAGATCTCAGAGAGGTTTTGTGTCAGATCAGTGCTTTAACCCCTGGATTATATGGCTGCTCTGTTACATTTCCCTTGGAAAATATTGAAGATAAACTGAAAGTCACATTCAGGGAAATCTTCCCTCAGAGTTATCATTAAAACCACAGGAGCTTTTTCTAAACAAGATCCTTCAGATTCAATGATCGCGTGTTACACGGATTCTTCTTTAGTTAACCAGTCCAGCTTTAACCTCTGAGTTTGTCCCCCAGCAGCTGGTGGCATTACAAATACCTGAACAGCTGGAGATTTGTAATGGCCATATGAGCATTTCAGTGCTGCAGTGAAGTATCAATTCAAACCTACTTCAGCTGAATGAGAAATGAGGCATCCTGCTCCTATTTCCTGAGGATCAATTAAAGTTTATCCGAGGGGAAAAGATTACATATCACAGATTGTTGGCGTCTTTGTAGTCAAGCCAAGGACAAATAGATCTTGGAGCTGCCTGTTCCTGTGGGTCCCAAACAGACACAAACCATTTAGCAGATGACAGTAGCAAAGTTTGTACTCTGTTTGCACCATGCCAGACAATTGAACAGAAGATGTTCCTTTTCAGTTATTCTCACCAGCATTACATTTATATAAATATTAAAATCAAACTGAATTCTGTTTTCCTCGGGTCAATGAAAGAGAGCAACAGTAATATTGTAAATTATTGAGAATCTTAAGGCTTTAATGTAGGGAGGCTTCTTAAGAAAGTGAAACATATGTACCATATAAAGGTACTCCAGAAGATCTGTAGACTTTGGCTGCTTAATTGTTTCATCTATTGTGTTGCTAATCCAGCACACAGAATCAAAGTTGTTGCTGTAGAAATGGTTGCTTTGAACTCATGCCTACAGTTCTAAGTAGAGATGTCACATTAATGCCTATGTAGCAAAGGTCAAATGCTCTTTTCATACAGGTGGCCTTGTATTGGTAATGATTTTACAAACAACATGATGTTTTCAAAGCATTCCCTTTGAAATGACATTTTTGTTTTCTTTTGCCCTTCAGGGACTCTTTAAAGAGTTTTGATACCTTTGCTTTCTTTAAAAGTATAATAAATATGTCATTATAATGAATACATCTATTTACTTCATTAGTAAAATATATTTTAAAACTTTTTTGAAGACTTAAAGATTTAATTTTCTGAGGTTACATATAATAATGTGATGTTTAGAAACAATAACAGGCAAAGATGATGTATCACCTTTATATATAACATAACAAAGAATTTCTGATGATAATGTGTGGACAGGTAGAACATATATTCCTTTCAGAGGGTTAATGTATTTTGAATAGTATCATGGATCATGCTAAGAGTAGATAACTATTTTGATTGTTACTCTGTGTGTGTGAGTGTGTGTAAAATTTTGGCATGCAGTCAGGAACCAAACATCTTGGAGGGCACTGTAAAGCAGTTTTTCACAGGTTAGTCACTTTTCTGATCACAATTCTGCTCCAAATATAGAAGCAGTAACCTAATATAGTTGTTACATCCAACAGAGAATTGGTTGATCAAGCTCTTTCCTTGGTACTGCCAGAGACTGTCAGTGTAATCTCAACAATGCCTGTAACCCTTTCTAGGTTGAAGATTTTTGATCTGAAGACAAGATTTTCATTTCTGTAAAGCACTTTGAAGTGCTTAGATGACAAATATCCTATACAGTGGTTAAAAAATTTTATAACATGTAAACAACAACACCCTCCCAATTTCATTTTTGGAAGATCTACAGCAAAATGAAAAGTGACAGTATTTTTAAAATTCTTTTTACTCTTATCTTTCTGCTTCCCCATAACAGCTTATATGTTTGGTGGCATTTATGATACCTATAGGATTGTAGCCTGCTGTGACATGCATATATACACCGCTACTTTACCATCATGAGTTTGTGTCATAATGCACCCTTATTGAACAAAACAGTATCTTCAGTGTTGTCTGTCTCTCTTTAGTAAGATGACTTGTTTTATTACAAATGTTTGGTATTCGTTTCTGGTTTAAATTCACTGTCAACTTTTCTAACAGCAGAGAAATAGATGCTGTGCATGAAGAGTACAAGCAGAAACTGAGAGACCAGGAAGCTTTCCACATAAAACAAATTCAACAGCAGCAGCTCTATGTTGAGGATTTAAAGCAGCAGATCCTGAGAGGACAGATCAAAGCAGAGCGGGAACTAGAAAATGACCAAGCACTAATCAACCAGCAGATCCAAGAAAGTGGGTACCTGCCTTTTCCCCTCTCTCATTTCCATTACAACATTCTTTCATTCTCTCGATATTTTTTTCCTAGTTATGCTTTATATTAGGGGTGGAACTTTTATTATGGCCTATTATTAGTTTTCTTTTATAATTGCCTTTCCCTTCAGACCATTTATTAAGCTTTGATTAACAGGACTAAAGGGCCTCCTTTGCAGTACACCAGCAACACTGTTTAATTAGCTCTGCAGGTCACTGCTGGGAGAGAGCACCAGCTCGCTGCTCCCCTGTGGCACTGAGCCTCTTGCCTCCCAAGCTGCTCCCTGTCCTGCCTCCCTGCAGCTATGCTCTGCTCTTACGTGTAGTGCAACTCTGCCACGTTGCAATCTGGGCTGAGTCTGCTCTTGTGTTTTACAATTTTCTTCTGATATACCTGTGCTTCATCCAATGAGTTGTTCTGGGAGATTAAAACTGAGGTGACTGTGTTAGTTCCTCCCATAAGCTTTCAGGGGAAAATCCTCTAACAGGATGCAGTAGGAACCAAGCAGCACTTCCAAGACAGCGACATGTGTCAGTTGAGGTACTCTCTTTATGCATTTCATTGATGATGTCACCTATAATAGTATTGACCATTTTCACATGCTTTTGTAGAATTTTCCTCATTAGGAAAAATAAGGCCATGGCGTAAGACCATGGCTCAAACTAAAATTTCTGTGGTCACTATGTGAGTTTTAAACAATGAAAACAAAGAAAACACATCTGAGAAGTAGATGGGACACTAAAGTTCAGAGATAAAATCCCAGCCCAAGTTAAAGGAAAGAGAGTTTCGCTGGCTTTTTTCCACACACCCCCACTCATTTTATAGTATGAAGAAAAATGTATGAAGCTATTCAGTGATAGAAACTGAGGTGCGACAAATTAAGATTAAAAATAAGATGACAGGGTTTTTTACTCTGAAGATTGATTAGTGGTATTGTATTCTCCTCTACTGAATTTATTTTAAACCAATGCTGGATTAAAAAAAGAGAGGCATACTTTGGTTAAAATAGGAGTTATTTCTGGGAAGTTCTACGGTGTTAAGCAAGAGTACTGAAGGCTAGATCAGCGATCAGATTTTGCACGGCAAATAGCTATGTCAAAAGGTGGAGCCACAGAGTATTTGGGGAGGTATTTTTTAGCATCAGTGGCTCCTGGCCCCCAGAGGTGCTGCTTTGCATGCATGCAGACATACTCAGCAACATGTCTTGGTGGAATTGGGCTGCCCATAACAAGTTTATACACTGATTTGGGAACATTTTAATCCTTGAGATATTTTTGACCACTGAAATTGGGTGGTTACAGGGTTCTCTAGTTTGCCTTCTACTGAATTATTTCATCCAGGTTTCTTAATAAGCAAAGTATGCCTGTGACAAAGGCACCGTTCCCACCGGGCAAACCCTGTTCCTGGAAAAAGAAAAGTTCTGTGAAATTTTGAAAGCTTCTCAGACCCAAACTTATGCAGTCTGCTATCTTTTATGCCAGCCACAATGAAGAGATTAAAAGGAAATTGTGGTCATGGGATGTAGCAGAAATGGGCTTAGGATATGTAGATAGTACAGAGAACAAGGAGAGTTCCCCCAAAATATCTTTATTTTGTGGCTCTGCTTCCATCTAGTTCTGCTGGTTTTGCGCTGCTCACATAAAGCTTAGCCAGGCAGGTAGTTTTTGCCAGCCAAATGCTATTCTTTGCTTGGCAACCCTCCAAAGTTCTCCATCTTTTCTGCACCCTCTGTGTCTCAGCTCCTGACAGAGGCAAGTTTGTGAGCAGAGATTAATTAGCATTTTAGAGTTTGCAGCTCTGTTGCAGGGAAACTTATCTGTCAAATATTTTGTTTGCTAGAAACATGCTAAAGAGGACAGATCTGGAAATAAAGAGTTGGAAAAAAAAAAAAGCTCTGTATGTGAAAGTTTAAAATGTTATTAAGAAAGATTAACTTAATTAATGACCGAAATGTTTCCTTTTTATCTGTAAAGTAACCATAGAACTAGAATTTCTACTTCGGTGCACGTGCTGTGTGCAGAGCTGCCAACAGAACAGGACAGGAGACTCATTGTGTTAGGGATCACTAATGCAGTATGCTAACAAAATCAGTAGTCACCAAGCAAGTGATGATGACAATGCCTATGCACTAATGATTAGTTACATTAGGGAAAATTCCACAGCCCAGAATTCCCCTCTTGCAGCTCAGCTGTGTGGAGCTGCAGGTAGACCTTGTTCATCACATCAGACTTAAATACCTCTTAATTCCAAACCCCCTGAATAAGTGTTGTGGTTTAACCCCTGCCAGTAACTCAGCACCACGCAGCCGCTCACTCACTCCTCCACCCAAAGGGGATGGATAGGGAGAAGAATGGAAAAAAAACCCTTATGGGTCCAGATAAAGACAGGATAACAGGATATGTTAATAGGATAACAAAGGAAGAGAATAAGAGGAGTAGTAGTAGTAATAACAACAATACAAGTGATGTACAAATGTAATTGCTCACCACAATGGAAGGAAAAAAACCGAAAACAACCCAATGCCCAATCTGTTTCCAAGCAGCGATGCCACCTCCCAGCTAGCTTCCCCAGGTATATCCAGAGCATGATGTCACATGGTACAGAATATCCCTTGGCCAGATCGGCTCAGCTGTCCCAGCTGGGCTCCCCCAGCTTCTTGTGCACCAGGCAGGGAGTGAGAAGCTAAAAAGTCCTTGACTTAGTGTAGACACTACAACTACCGAGCAACAACTAAAAACATCAGGGTGATATCAACATTATTCTCATACTAAATCCAAAGCACAGCTCTACGCCAACTACTAGAAGGAAAATTAACTCTATCTCAGCTGAAACCAGGACAACAAGAAACAAAAGGTTGTTTATTCAGTAAAGGACTGCAGCCAAAAAATGTTGTTACTAGTAAGACAGAAGTGCTTTGAAAAGCTTTAGTCCCTTGAGAAATGCTCTACTTGTCAACGAAGCTTGCCTGTGATTTTTTACATTATTTTTTCAGCTAAGGATATTGTTTTGCTTGCTTTGTGCAGCTGAATATGTATATTTTTATAGCAGCATAAAAATGAACAAACTCTGTTTCGTTACAAGAACAAGTCCAAGCCATCAGACACAATCTGGTAGTGGTGATCTAAATCCCTTCTTTGGATTGTTACAGGTCATCATAGCTCAGACTGAAGACAGTGCACTCTGAAAAACCTCTAAGCACATACCCTGTATGGAATAAAGTAGTCTTGCATCCAGGCTTAAAAACAAATCAGTCCGGTGTTCTGTGTTGTCTACTTCCCTACTGACTGCAAAGATCAGGTTCTGAATATTTAGAGAAGTGTATAAGCAGAGGTAACATGTTTTATTATCTAATTAGTTTAATCAGTTTGTGAGCATATTTAGCATTTATGAAACATGGGCAACGTTAAAAGCAGAGAAGCTAACTCTCCTTGTGGAGTAGAGTGGTGTTTTTATGAAAAATAGGCATTAACTGGTGGTATGACCTTGTCTTTTTTGAATTATGTCCGTCCTGATAGCTAAAGGTTGTGGTGGCTTCACCTGTGCCCTTGCCATGAGAGTATTTGATTTATTTCAAGTACATTGCACACTAAAGTAGTCATGTACAAGATATGTGGGCTTCCATCAGGCTGTTTTGGGAAGTGCTTGTTGGAGCAGCCGTAGTTGCAACAGGTAGTAAATTTGTGGTTGTTGCTCTACCTCAGCCAGGTGCCACACAGGGTTTGTGTTGTGTTTCCATCTGATGGGTTTAGAGAGGCTGACAGGACTGTCTGGCAGGTACCCATATGGTAGCTTCCCTGTACCCTTGTCTTCAACCCACTTTGAAGGTTGCAGCCACAGGACCAGTAGCTGGCAGGTTGCATGCCCATCGACAGGACTGGTAGCTGGCAGCTGCTCCCGCAAGTAAGGCACATCCCAGCTGGGACCTAGAGAGGTCTGACCTTCAGGCTTACTGAACTTGCTGTTGGTAAGGGGGAGCAGGACAAAGCTCCTTAGCATGGCTCTGGGTTCCCTCACTTTCAGCATGTCTAGGTAAGTGAGAAAATATAGTTTATGCGTGGTTTTTGGTTAAGTCAAGTTAAGGAGCTGCATTAACACAGAGGCTCTGTTTAGCTCTGTACAACTTCCAATTCCATTGTTAACTCTGCTCTCACTGCAAACACATTCATTCCCTAAGTAACACACATAAAATTCAACATGTGACTTCAGAGTAATTAAAGCAGAAGTAGTAGCATATTTCACAGTCAAAAGCTCATGAGGTCATACTCCACTACCGTGAATATATACCTTATGTCTGAAAAGTGCACAGAATTGAACTCAGGCCTTTTAATGCTTCCATTGTATTTTAACAACAAAAGTGAGTGGCTTTTTTAAACTTTGAGAAACTGTGTTCTACCTTTTGTTTACAAACAAGTTCTTTTCCACCCGTCATCTTAGCTGTATGAGCCAAGGCCCTGCTTATATCTTGCAGTTGTTACCTGAGTCCTTATCCCAGTGGAGAGGCTTTCAGTTATCAATAAACTGACACAATGACACATTTTTCTCTAAATGGTTTGTCAAGACTCTGCTACATACATGGAAATTATGTTCTCAAATAAGCTCTCAAGGCTGATTAAATTAAGAAATAAGATAGTAACGAACAATGTTTTTCCTATTATTTTTACTTTCTTCTAATCATTGTTTTGTTTACAGACCAGCAGTGGCTTCTAAATGAGAATAAACGACTAGCTGCCCTTCAGCAACAGCAAAGGGAGTTTGCAGTGCAAACAGAGTCTACACTGTATGCAGAGGCTGAGGTGCAGAGCACCATTGGCCTGGAAATCTGCCCTTCCCTGCTACAGCAGAACAAGAAGAGACTGGTGCAGCTGGAGCTCTTGCGAAGATACTCCTTAAAAAAGGCAGAAAGAAACATACGACGGAAAAAGGTCAAATTCCAGCTGGAAAGGATAGTCAAGAAGCAGAAGTTATTGGAAGCCAAGCAAAACCTAGAGCAGCTGGAAGCTAGCTGCTGGCTCAATGAAGAGTGTGTGAAACAATCCCAAGTCTTAAACGAAAATACTGCTGGACGATCCTCTTTGGATCACCAGTTGCAAAAGCGAAGGAAGTCATTGGGTTCGAGTTCCTTGCAGCACAAGCAGCATTTGTTCTGTAACCCACATCTGCCCCAGGTACCCAGGTAAGTTAACATCTGCCAATTCCTCTGCACTTTCAAAAGGAATTTAAATTCAAGGTCTTTTCAGTGGCCACCTATAATCCAGAATGCCTTTCAATGTATTGAAACCATCCTAAAGCTTGGAATATCAGTGATCTTACTATGGTGTATGTCACACTGGAGGTGTTTGTCCTTTTTCCTCAGATCTGTACAGTGCATCCTCTGGTTAGCTCTTTGACATGGTCTTTCTCACTGTTTTTACATTCCTCTCTCAAGCCTTTCTGCACTTTTTACCTTTCCAGAGCTGGCTTACCTCTTCTTCTTACCTTGTTCAAACTGTTGGTAAATACTAATTTCTGCAACGCTTTACCTTGACTAGGGTCAAACTCTTCCTTCAGAATATTTGTATCATAGGGGCCATTCTGTATTGGATTTCTAAGCTGGCCAGCCTTTCTCAAGCTAAACAAACATCTCTACTCAATGCTAAAAAGTTGAGGTGCTAGGGCGTCTATGGCAGCATCGTCCTGGAGGCAAGAAATAGCTGAACCTCTGCTAAGTGGATTTCTGTGACTTAGAACCATCCTTTGTTTTTAACTAATGTTTGCAGCTAATTGAGCCTACAGAGACTAAATACCAAGCTATACCACATAGCATTGAGCTATTCCTTTGTGTTGCAGAACATGTCTCAGGATATCTAGGGGACTGTAGGGCTACTGACAGAATTTTTATTTTATTTTATTCTCTGCTAGAATTTGCTTTTGAAAGGCAAATTGCAAAGGCAAATGAAGGTTGATGCTTCATGTGTTGTTACTCTTAACTACAAGATACTACTGATGTGGAAGCGCTGTTAAGTGCATTATTCAAGCAAGGATTGGGTTTTATATTTTCTTTATTTTCACAGCTGTTTGTTGAAGAGGGAAACTGTCTCAAAGTTATCTACCTCACCAAATACTGATCAATGCTGTGAAGGCAGTGCAGCAGGGAGGCTGTCATCTGTGGAATATCTTTACAGAAGAGGTAAAGACATTTCTGGAAGTGATAACCTTAATGATAAAGAAGAGATCTTCTTTTCAGTCCAGAGGCAGCTAACTGAAAAACAAACACCACCTTCATTTGGAAATAAAAACAGAGCAGAAAAAGACTCTAATGATTCAGCTATCATGGCTTATATCAATAAAAATGATCAAAAAATTGAAAAGTTGGATGACAACCCAAGGCAAGCTGGATCTCAAAACCAGACCTCTAAAGGCTCCTCTCCTGATCTTTTTAAGGAGGAAGATGAGCCTGAAACATTTATTACAGGAACAAGAATGACAAAAGCAAAGGTGCTAGGAGATTTAAGTCAGCCTGCAAGTAGCAATCTAGAACAAAATAGAGCTCAGGTATCCAACAAAAAGACTAGAATGGATATCAATGGAAAAGGCCACGGGTCTTCTCCAGAAAACTTTCCGAAAGAAATCAAGAAAACAGTGTACGGAAACCCACCATCAGCACATGTAAACCAAACAGCCAAGAACTGGAAGAGAATGCCAAACTCAGCCTTGCCAAGTCATGAGAAATCATCAATAGAACAGCAAGAATCTCTGATGGTGGCGACATCAGTAGGAAATCTGACTAAGGTGAACACACAGGCACCACTCTCTTATGTTGGAAAGAAGTGGCACAGTGCTGAGATGCTAAGTGCTGGAATATCCATCACAGCCACAGATGTGCTGGGGAACTGGCAAGAGGATGATGAAAATGAGGTTTCTGATACTGACAGTTCCTATTCTGTAGATTCTCTCTCCTGTGCTTATGTAAAAGCTTTCACAGAAAAAGTGAAACAAGAAGATTTTGACAGAAATAAATGTCTTGCCAACCCAGAAGATTCTGAGAGTGACGACAGTCAGATGTCACAAGACTCTCTAGTAGAAAAGGAAAATAAGGCCAAAAAGCAAAATAAAAGTCGATCTCACAAGTCAAAGGCCCACCATGATCCAGCTAAGCTTTACAAAAGCAGAACTGATCACCATATTTCATCTTTGGTGACATCATATGCATCTCGTAGGAGACTGGGAAAGCCTGAAAGAAGCTTTTCTCTGGACAGCTTAGCTGATGGAGAAGAGATGCCAGCAGAAGAGCCGGTAGAAGAATCCAAATCTGATTCATCTGATGAAGTTCCAGCAGAGATTTTTTGGAAGTTACAAACTCCTAGATCAGCAGCTATACAGACTGAGGAAGACCATGAGTCCAAGCCCTGTGACAGAGATGCAGAAGGGACAAATTATGATCTGAAGCTGAGCAGTTCCTTTTATCTGGACACTAAACCACAGCCTGCTTCCAGTAATGCTTACAACTTGCTGAAGGGGACAAAAGTCTCCTTTGTCGAACAAGAGAGGTCTCTTGATAGAAGACTGTATTATGCAAGTGGAAATCCTTTGCTTATTACTGGTGCTTGGTCTTCCCGTGCCTCAAAGGTTGACATCAGCAGCCCCAGAATAACAGCACCTTCTTCCCATGAAAATTTGGAATTTCAAGAAGCTCATCTGTGCCCGTTGAGCAAACCAGAGCTTTGGCCGAAGAAAGATGATCTAAAGCAGTCAGCTGCTGAAGTTTCTTTTGTTTCTGGAGCTAAGCAGATACACAGCATTACTTGTTTATCACATCATATAAACGAAATGAACACAGTTTTCTCCTCTGACACATCAGAAGTACCTTTACCTGAAACAACAACAACTGCACACAGAGTTTCTGAGAGTGGATCATTAAATAAGATTCTTAAAGGATGGACAAACTCTCATGAAAATTCTTCCTTGGAATCTCAAGATGTAATGTCCTCATTTGTTAGCTCAGTAGGACGAAGCTCCTCTTTTGTTCCTATTTCAGCAAAGCATGATTATTATGAACATTCAAGGTCAAATCAACCTGAACAAGAACAACTGAATGAATTATCTACTTCTAGGTCTACCACTGAATGCTGTTTGGAAAGTGCCTCCACCACAGACTGCTTGTCACTGGTACCTAGGAAAGAGGACGATTCTCTCCCCACAACTTACCCAGAGCTGCCAAAAGATCACAGTCTGAAAAAACTGCCTTTTATTTCTGTGTTGCCTATGCACGTTTTGGAGCACAGAAATGGCTGTGTAGATGCAGATTTAGAAGATGATTTCTTCAGAACTTTTGAAAAAGATGACCTTGATGATGACTACAGTAACTTGATGGCAAAATCAAATATGAGAGATTCAGGCAGCAGAAGTGCATCTGTCAGTGCACCTGCTGCTGAATCTTCTACAGGACTTGCTTATAATATGACCTCATCACAGACATCTGCAGTAAAACAAATCCAATTTGGAAACCATGGGCAGCTTTTTCCAAGAAGGGAAATACCAACATGTGATGAAGGTTTCTTTCTCAGTGACTTAACAAGTAAGAACTGCTCCCTAGTAAGCAGTTACAAGCTTCAGACATCGGCTGGACAGGGAGCAGAATCAGCTGTTATGGTAGGTCTCCTCAGATCTGAGGAGAGTAATTTGGAAACAATGCAAGAAACGGATTATGAACAAATATCTGCAGAAGAAATAACATCAGAGGCAGATTTTTCCTCACAGAAGACAATATATCAACTTAACTCTTTAGCTGTTGCTCACAGCACAAGTTATGACCAATCTGCAACACCAATAGAGATGTCTCAAAAAGAGATTGTCTGTATGGAAACAAGCACAGATAGCTTGGCAGAGGTGCCTTCATTCAGAGATAATGAAGAATACGAACCAAAGGATGAAGACTTGTCTTCACTGAGTCATTATGAACTCAAAAGCAACCCTGCTTCAAAAAATTATTCCCACGAATGTGCTCTAGCAGACAGTGAGGCAAGTTGCTTATCCCAACAAATTTCAGAAAATCCTACATTATGCATTGATAATGTAAGAGAAGAAAGCAGTGAAAGCAAAGAACACAATGTCTTGAATTCCCAGGCTGTAGTTCAGAAAGAATTTTCACCCAAATATGAAAACTTAATGGTAAATGAAGTAAGTTATGTCATGGTGAATGTAAGTGGGAAAGACACGGAGTCCTTCCCTGCTGCTCTTTGTGAGAACACTACTGATTTTCTTTTTCAAAGTGCATCTGAGACTGAAAATTACGATAAACTATTGGAGCATGTCACAATAGTGAAAGGAGATTGCAATGCTACATCTAATCTTACTGTGGAAGTCAGTGCCACAGAAAATCATTCTGATGTACATTCTGGCTGCCTTTGCACAACATGCTCTTCAAAGTCAACAGGGCAGAAAACCAGTATACATAAGATGACCGACATTTCTGTGGAATCTGATGCAACCATCCTCTTGGAAACAGAAACACAGAACAAATCTTTACTTGAATCAAGAGAAGAGAAAGAAGCCTTTTTTGAAAGTGATTGCCCAGAGGATATCTTGCTTGCTGAAGATGATGTAAACTCAGAGTATGGAAGAGTATTTGAATACAACACAAATACATCAGCTACTGTTTCTCAAGAGGAGATTCTGTATATAAATAAAGAATCCAAGTTTTCAAGAAACCCAGAAACCAATCCAGAAGAAACTATGGTTCCTTATCAGAATACAAAAGCAAACACTGATGAAGAAATAACAAAATTAATCAATAGTGCAATCAACTTGGGAAAAAATGCATTGGAAATTAAAGCCAGAGACATTGAAAGTTTACCTGATTACCCAGTAGTCAAAGTCCAAAGCGTAACTGAAGACAGGAGTGGAGAGGGTTTTAAAGGCATTAGTCTATCTCAGAATCCAAAGAAAGTGATTGATACTGAAGCTGGTGAAGTTCACTGTGAGTTTTATACAAATCTGTGCCTGACACATGAAGAAGAGGAAAACGATGAACTGCAGGTAGCCAGCAACAAGGTAGAACACGCTCAGGAATCAACAACACTGGTGCATTCTGCCAGCCGCCTTGAAACAAGCAGCTTTTGCCAAAAAGAAAAAAGTGAGGAAACAGAAATAGGTATTTATTCACCAGATTTTTTGGTTGCTCCCAAAAACACTTCTTCAGCTGTGTGTTCCCACACACCAGATATTACTCAGAATACTTCAGGCTTCCTTGATACTTGTGAGGGGCTTTTACAGACAAACAGAAGAATAGAAAATGTGTGTAATACAGAGGACATAGCTGCAACAGTACTAATCACAAGTAGGCAAGGAAATATTTTAGCAAAACCTGAAAATGAAGGACAAGGAAATTCTAGCAATTCAGTTGAAGATTGTGTACCAAACTGTTTGGCCCAGGAAGACAAGGTTGATGAATGTGAAGTGACTGGGAGTGAAGAAGAAATTATTGTGACAAACACTGAGGGGCTGATTATTACAAGACAAGAAGTCATACGCACAGATGAAACTGTTTTATTTACTGAAGAGTCTCCAGCTCTACATCAGATGTATTGTGACAGGGATGACAAAGAGGAAATTTTAAATGAATTTAAGATCCCTGAAAGATACCTGACAGCTTCAGGACCAGAACAGAATATACTGTTAGAAGATGATTCAAGATACCACGATCCTACTGAAATGAGTGAAGATGGTGGCTCAGTGGACTCAATTACAGATACAAGAAATGCAGTCTTGAAAGATATTGATGCTTATGAATATTCAGCTGATGATATTACCAGTATTGACCAGTACAGAACTGAACAAGAATTGAAAAGTCTGCACAGTAAAGAGGACAGCCATGTGTACATGAGTTGCTCTATGCAATATCTTGAGCATGGCACTTCAGAAAAGTCGAATGCAAGTATCGATAGAAAAAGACCTGATATTTGTGAATTGGATCCAGTAGGCTCCAGAGATGAGGAGGAGAAAGTGCATTTGATGAATCAAGTACAAATGGCCAAAAGAGACAAAGAAAAGCAGGTGTTTGTAGAAAACACAGAGGAGGTAGAACTGATCGTTTTACACAATCTGAATGAGCTATTCCCTGAAAACAAAGACAGCTGCCAAATGATACATGGTGACAGCAGATTAAATGAAATCTTAAGAGAAAGCCAGTGGGTGTCTACCAGCTTTTCTAGAAATAATGAAGATACCAGCAAGCAACAAAATCCACCAGCAACACTGAAGTCTAGTGAAAAAACCCAAGAAGGATCACTTAAAGACTCCCCATGCCAGTCAGTAAATCACCTTTTGTATCTTGGAGTAAGTGATGTTTCCCATCTTGTTCCAGATGTTCCCACTGCACTGAAAGGACTTACAAAGCCATGTAACATCAGTCTCGGAACTGGAGCTGTTCTGCCTTACTATGAAACATTAATGGAGAGTGAGGTCTCTGTTGGTACGCCTGTCAACAATACGGGAGAAGACAAGTATCCTTCTGATAAAATGCCAAGTAGGAATGCAGCTTTTCTGCAAAGTCAGACCAAACAGGACAGGCAGGAGGAAGAATCCTTTGCGTTTAACAATGCCCCTGATTATGCCGTATCTGGGCAGCCTGTCAATGAGAACAGCTCTTCTACTCCCTACAATGCAGGTGGTCCTGGGTCTGAAACTGCTGCACTTCAGCAGGGGGCCAAAGTGAACTTGGGAAAATTAGATTCTTCTGAAAACGTAATTCAGGATGTTAACAACAGCTGTGAAGAAGACAGCGTGGGTTTAATGGCTAATAAACTATCGAAAGACTGCCTTAATTCCATAGAAGATACAGCTCAAGAAGAAGAGGGTGCTACTGTGCCTGATTCACTGCTCTTGGATAATTCAAACCTGCTTGCTTCTTCACAGAAAGTGATGGAAGATATAGGAGTGGAAAAAATGCATTCTTTACTAGAAACCTCTTTGCAAAAAATGTTTCACAATATTAATACAACTCAGAAAGTACTTCACTCAGGGAGTTTATCACAGCATGATGAGAGGGAGAAAATTTTAAGCACAAGCTATACTACATCAAACAGTAAAAATGAAAATTCAAAGTTTCCTGGTGTAGCTGGATACCAGCATGAGCCCAAAGAAAATCAGGGACATGGGACTTCTGAGGAGCGCTGCACAGACCAACTGGGCAGCACTGGTTTTGAGAACACTTCAGCCCTTTCAGAAGGCCTGAACAAGTCTCCATGGGAAAATCTACATTACAGTAAAGAGTTTCTAAATTATAGTAGGAACTCAGGCACTTATGAATCTTCTCTTGGTCCCCTGAATCATCCAGCATCATCTGCAGATGTTTTGATTGCCAGCAGTGGAGACAAAGGTAAAAGCGATGCTGTTCTCTCTGAAGAAACAAAATACTTTGAAAGTAAATCAGCTGATTTAAGTGTATCTGTAACTTTTCCTGATGTTTCTCAAAAAGGAGATGAAACGCAAAATAATTCTGCATTTGCAGAGGCCACATATGCTCAGAAGAATAAACTCCCTGAAGAAGTTGTGGGAACAGATCAAAAGGAGAACATAATTCAAGGTTCTTTCCAGAATTGCAATGACATAAAAGAAAATAAAGCTCATGAGTACTCAGAACACTACAGTAACACTTCTAGTGTGACTGTACCAGAATTGGGCTCGCTTACCTTTCAGAGCCAAGGACAGATTGGTAGTAAAGAATCAAAGTCTCTTCCATCCTACTTTGCAGAAGATACTCCAACTGATGCACCATTTCAAAGCTCCAAGAACTTCAGTGCTTTTGACACTTCTTTACTTGATGACTCAAAATCTCCAATATGTAGTCAGCTTGAGGACTCACTTCAAGACGCTTTTTTGATCGAACAAATGTCTTCCAGGTCTGCAGATGTCTGCTCTGTAAAAGATGATTTTCCCCAAACGTTTGCAAGTGTCAATCACCCATCCTTAACACCATTTGCAGAATCTTCTTTAATGGCAGATGCAGGCCATGGTGAAACTGGCACATATGATATTTCACATACAAGTATATTGAAACATTCTCCATTTGCGGTTTTGCAAATACAAGACACTCAGTCCGATAAGGCTGTGGTATTTGATGAGCCAATACGTGCTTCAGGAAGTATTTTACTTTCTCTTGCAAAAGAAAACAGGCATTGTCCAGTATCAGACACAGACTCTACTTCATATAAAAATTCTGCTGTAGATGGGGAACCTGTATATGGAAGTAATTGTAAAAAATTTGATGATAGAAAAGTTGCTCAGCACCACTGGAGTAAAGTTCCACCACAAGAAGCTTGCACAGAACACATAGAGAAAGTCCTAAATGATAATTCTCTTTTATTACCATCATTACCTTTTTGGGGTACTGGAAGGGCAATTCTTGTTAAAGATGGACAAATGGGAAAAATACTTAAGAGAAGTGAGGAAGAACTGTATTCAAATACTGAGGCTGAACACTTTGCAGTAAAGACAGAGCAGAGAAAAGCGTTAAGTAGAGAACCTGTTGAAAAGCAAGATAATGTATTCTCAACTTCTGCAAATGAATTAATAGGCTCAAAAGGTACAGTGTTGGAAAATATGTATCAAGGAGAAGTTGATGTGGATCCTGAACACACCTGCAATTCATTTAGTCCAACGTATCCCACATACAGCAGAAGCACTGATCCTGCACGACTGTATCACACTGCTTTGGGTTTTGAAAACAACCCTGCAGATCTGCAAGATAATTGTCAGTATGTGCCTACAGGTGCACAGATAGAACAGGTGCCAGATAGAATGAGTACAGATGACAGAATGAGTACAGATGATAGAAAAGAGATTTTACTTTGCCAAAATAATACAGGCTCCAGCATTGACAGCCATGCTGATGATGCTGATGCAGACAACTGTTCAACAACGGGAGATGCTATAATGAGGAATAAGACTCTGAAATCAGAAATACTAAACCTTTCTGTAAGGAACAGTGGAAGTACTTCCATAAAGTTTTTACCAGAAAACCATTATTTGCCTCCTCAAGAATCCAAATTGGTGCAGTTCAGGAGCAAAAGATCATATTCTACTACACGGAATATAAAGAGCTGTAAACAAAGTGAACAGAGACCTTATTTACAAAGTCACAGACTGTCAGCCCCAGCTATTGCTGTCTTCTCTGATACAGAATATGCTTTGGAAGCTTCATCTAAGGCAGATCCTTTGTTGTATTCTGCATCTAAATCACTACAAGATTTAAATATGAGTGTAGAGCCTCCATCACCAACTGAAGATGATCTCCATGGAATTGAAAGATTCTCAAAGCAGGAATCAAAGAACTTTCTACAGGTTAAATCTAAACCCAGATTTCAGCAACGAATAGCACAAACTAAGAAGCTTACAAACTGTGATCCCAAAAACTTACCAAATTTTGCAGCAAGAACCCAAAGCAGCCAGTCTTTAAAAGACTGTACTACTCAATCTCCATCATCCTCACTGCACGCAGCTCGGAGTTCTGTGGGTGCAGAAGCAAATGTCCATTCAAAGAGTAGTTCTGTAGCTCAGTGTAGTGAAGGGAAAGTTGAAGAAGCTGGATACCAGCCAGAAACAGATTTATGTTTGCAAGACAATAAAGATACAATGCATTTTAGTTCAAGTGACATCAACCCATATATTCATCCATGGCAACAAGATGGATCGTGCAAGATTGGCTGGAAACAATATATTTTTGGAAGTGCAAGCGATGTCTCTTGCAATCAAATTCCTTTAAACCTGGAAAATCGCAAAGTTATGAGATGTTCCAGTGTAGACAATGGATTGAATTCTCAAAATTCTCCTTTTCATTCTCATCTCAGTTCATATGCTACAGCAAAAGTTTTATCAAGCACTTTAAGCAGCATTGAAGGTCTTCAAGGATGGGACAATGTCAGACAAGACTTTCAATCTGCATACTCAAGTGACGGTACTAAGGAGCATAGCAACGTATCCAGTGAAACATTGGAAACTAATCCAGAAAACAACACTGCTGAATTAGAGAATCCTTCTGTGCAACCTGGTAATTCCTCAATGCAGGTTGATGAAATTGTACTATTATATCCTTCTGAGTCTGAAAGGTCTTCCAAAAAACTACCAGGGATTACATGTGAGCAGGCAACACAAACAGCAGCTACAGGAAGGTATAAAAGGCAAAGAAGACACCAGAGAAGCTATACGGATGTTTCTGCAAGAAAGCAGGAAACAACCACAGATGTATTTCATCAACCTTCTTCTTGGACAAGCATGCAGAACCTGTCCATGCATCTGTCACAGCTTCTTCAGAACACTTCCGAGCTGTTGGGAAACCTCTCCCAACAGAGCATTATAGATAATGAGCAGAATGTCAAAATCAACCAAAGAGGAACTGAAGAGACTGTAAAGGCTGCTAGATCAGATAGCTGCACTCAGACTACAGTGGATGTAGGCACTCAAACTGAGATTTTGGAAGAACCTCAAAGCAAACACAAAGAAAAGCAAGTGGAGGCAAAAATGGAAAATGAATTGAGGGCAGCCCAGGGAATAAACACTGACTGGACAGGAATAGGTGCAGATGTGGTAGGTAAGATTCCCAAAAGGAAAAAGGAAACACTCCTTCTTGAAGAAAGAACCCAAGAACGAACAGGGATAAGAAATTTGGGCAATCCTGACTTCCATGACAGTCTTGACAGCATTTTGGAAGACTCCTTTATGCGTCTGCCTTTCTTACCCAGAACCTCCACTCCTATCTTAGATTTTCAAAAAATATCCTTAAATGCACAGCAGAATGTTGCTTTTGCTAGTACCAGAGTTTCATCTGTCACATCATCTTCGCTGAGTTCAGGGCAAGATGGTTCTTCATGCACTGTGGTTAGCAGCCCTACTAATAGCACCTCTCGATCTCCAGCATCTTCCACTCAGGATAAAAGAAGTGTCAGTGAACTGGAGATTCCAGCAGAGAGAAAATTTGGTTACAAAAACACTCTGCTAGTCGATAGGGCCTCTTCACCTATCCTCACTCTTAGTGCTAGTCCCAGCAGCCAGACTGCTTTCAGCAAATCTGTTGGCCCTACTAAGGAACCTCTTGGATATTGCAGTGATGCTTCAAGTCCCCTTCGCAACCAGAGAAAGCAGAGGGCAGGTCCACGGTCCAGCATGCAACCTCATGTGGACAATTTTTCACAGACAGAAACAGACAGTGAATCGAGCGCTTCTAGAGAACATAAGGGCATGAGAAAGAAATCTGGAAGTTTCTCAGATAAAACAGCAGCCAAAGAGCTTTTAGTACAGGGTGGTCCAGAAGACTTGGAACAACAGCACAGACTCACAGTTGACACTCACACTACCATTTGTGCAAAACGACTGTATCACTCTAGTAGTATGTTGGAGGTGTCGGGCCACAGGGAAGTTCTAACAAGTGACCTCAGAGACTGCAGTCCACTGGCACGTTCACTTCGTTGTCTGTATGTCACGAGGGGAGGAAGAGGTTCTTCAGCTGGAATCGGACACGAAAAATATGTTGGTAGTTCTGACACTGCTTTGATTCATAACTACTCACCTCCAAACGCTGACTTACTTTTTAATCAAAAAATTAGCACCTCTTGTTCAAGGAAGACAAACGCTGGCATGCCCTCAGAACCTCTGGTAGAAGCATCTTCTCTACAATTTCATGATTTCTTCTGGAAAAATGAGAACAGCTGCCCTCCCCCGCTCTCTGATGTGAGCGACGTGCAAACTTCCTTCCAAGATGACAATGCAGATTCTGTCACTGAAAGTGAATGTGACACAGAAATTCCTCTCAACAAGAACACCACTTCTGCAAAGCCTTACAGGCCTCGCAGCTACAGTCTCCGTGACTTACCCATGCACAATAAATTTAGCAACTGGTGTGGCGTTAAAGGCAGCCCTCCTCCTTCATTACTCAGCTTGAGTGGCAGTGTGACCGATTTACAAAGTCAGGCAGAAAAGAAACCTAGAAGCATACGAGCAACAGAAATGGAAGGGAAATCCCAGCTTCATGACAGCAGGAGCAGAGAGATCGAGAGCCTTCAGAGAGAGCGCGCTCAGATCATGTCTGGCATTCACCTGGATCTGCACCAGCATCCCCTCACTGTGGAACTGACGGAAGCAAAGCTCAATTACGGCATCGGGGAAACGGACGCCCTGCTGAGGATCCTTCAGAGCGGAACCGCAGATGATCTGGTGACGATACCAGTGAAGCAGCAGCTTTATGAAAGGTATATTACTTAAAGTAGTGTTGTATTAAGTATTTTGAACAAACTTCACGTACACTTCATGCAGCATAAATAACATTTGGTAATGAGCACTTGATCACTTAGTGACACCGAGTCAACTATATGTGAAGAGATATAGTATCAAGCTTATTTTATGTACAGTTTAGTAATGCATTTAAGACAAAAAGTTTAAGATTTGGTGTAATTCAAATCTAGCGTCACCCCACTCTTAAAATTTCTAGCAGCTATGAGAGTGATTGTGTGTACCTGGTGATCATGGGAATAGTTCATTGATTTACTGCAATGTAAAAATAATTGATACATCCTATTTCTGGGAATATCTCATGCTTCTGTGAATAAATGCTGCTGTATGAATCTGCAAAAGCAAATTTTAAAAACCCATAAATATACAAAACAAATAATGAAAAAAATCAGGATCCTAGATTCTTACAGTTGGGTTATAGAACTCAATTTAGGGAGCTGTTGTAACAAAAATGTTTAGGAGTAGCTACATTAGTTTCCGTCCTTGATTTGCCTCTCAGCCATTACAAGCAGTAACCAAGACCCTCTTACGCATTTCCTACTGTTAAAAAAGCAGTGGAGTCTTAGAATTTCTGTATCATCTGTCAGCATGTGGCCAAAGGGGTATTTGCGTGGGGAGTGTATGGAATTAGATTCCTATAAATTTTACATTACAAAGCTACCTAGTATTTAAGTGTTTTAAAAGATCAGAAAATGTGGCTTTGCAGGGTGCCTTGTGTCACTTTGACCACGTTTCCCTGACAGGCACATGAGGACTATTGAAACTCTGAGGAAGGAAAGAGAAAAAAGGCTGCAAGGATACCAAAGAAGCCGAAGTCTGAGCCCTCAGAAGCATTTCAGCCTGTTGCAGACGGTGGATGCAAGTCAGAGGGATTTAGATCTTCCCAGCAGACGCAGAGAATACCTGCAACAACTGAGAAGAGATGTGGTGGAGAATACCAGGTAGGGCATTAGAAACCTCCCTTTCAGGCTGATGTACACTGGGTGCACATTAATGGCTCTTACAGACATCCGAGACTTCTGTGGCAGAATTCTTCTCAGTGCGGAACTGTTAAACTTTGGGATGGAAAGTGCTTTCAGGAAAGACATGTGCCTGGTTTTAGGAAACATTCATTACAATCTTCTAATTTATTTCAGTCCATAGGGTCTGATTTATTTTATGCGTATGATACATGGACACAGACAAGTATTCAGTCTTGACTCATTATAGACCAGACTGTCTTCTAACTCCTCCACTAACTGAAAAGCCACGTGGTATAGTTAAGTTTCATTCAAATACCAAAAAAGTTCTACAACCCTTCACCATTTAGAAGTTCTCATCCCCCACCATATACCCTAAATTGCTTTTGCTTCCTTTGCAGTAGGTCGGGAGACAGTGCTTTTCCCAACACGGTTATTTTGCGTATGGGTAACCTGAGATCATATGGAGAGCTGACTTAGACACCAGTGCAATTGCTGGAGTCATCTCAGTGGTAAAACAGCACTTGCAACCTGAATAATTTTCCAAGGTGAATGTCCCGTGCAGCCTTTAGTGAGCAAAGAGAAACTTTCTGGAGGCTAATGTGGTGGGTTTTAACTGCTTTTCTGACAAATTTTTCTGTTCCGTGTTGAAAGATGATTTTCTCATGCTATTTTGTCAGGTAACCCAATTTCAAGTAATTATGTGTGTTCTCCTCCACTTACAGAGTTCAAGAACCAAAAAGAAGAAGCATTCAGCATCCTTCAGACATTGAACTGTTGCTCCGAGACTATCAGAGGGCACGAGAGGAAACCAAAACTGAAATTGCACGAGCTCGGGACAAACTTCGCGAGAGAGCTGAGCAAGAAAAAAGGCGGATCCGGGAGCAAATATTTTCTCAGTTACAGAAGGTGAGCATCACAGGAAACTGCTGTGCATTATTCTCATCACTGCATTTGTTTAAAATAAACTTTTCTCTGGCTAAGTAATTCTCCTGGTTTGATACACGTCAGCCTAGAAAAACCAAATAATTAAATGCAAATTTGTGCTTAAGAAAAATCTCAGTACCACTGACCCAATACTGTTCATGCTTCTGAAGCCACATCTTACGTACAAGAAACTTCTGGTTTCTCATTGGATTGAGCTTACTCAGCCATCCTGTGGGGCACCTGCCCACGCTGTGAAAGAGTTTTATAAGGTAAACTGAGTTTATTTCAGGATGTACTTGAACACAAAGGCGTTTATTCCTTTCTTTTTTCTCCCTTTACATAGTGCTTCATGTGTGTGTGTTTGCCCTGTAGTTTTGGGTTTTTTCTTCTGTGCTTTGTTACCCATTTTGCACAGCCCAGTGTGTGCCTTTTTCTCCCAGATGCAAGGACAATACCCCGTTAGGATGTGTCTGTTCTGCCCAGTTTCCAACTATACTCTTCTGCCACTGTCTGACAATGCAGTTTCAATCATAGCTGCAGATCTCTTCTCCTCACACAATGGTATGTGGTGCAGAATGTGGTGAACCCTCTAAGGCACCCCGAATTCAGGCACCTCCACTGGATCTTACCACATCTGCTGCCATGTTTTTCTCATGAAATGTAGATGTACTTCACCTGAATTGGAAGACCAAACTTAGAACTGCCCTCGGAAGTATAAATAATCTTGAAGTTGTATTTTCTTATGACACAATTTTTATTTCATCTTCTGGGCTAGCATTGAGTAGTTGCATTGGTTAAAGTAAAATCTTCACTCTTTAACAACTGCATCTGAGCAGCAAGTTCAGTCAGGGGCTGCTCAAGAAGCAGGCAAAAAGCAACAATCAGGACTGAAGAGAGATCTCTCTTTAAACCTCTTTTGCCCCTAAAAGACATCCTAGTATTGGTTTGATACCCTGGACTCTTGTATGTGAAGAACTGCAGAAGCTCCATTTTCCCAGACTGCCAGGTTTTACCAGGTGATTTGCTCTATGGCTTATATAACCTCAGTCTTTCAAACGACCTGCTTGTTTAATACTCTCTGTATGGCAACAGCTTTTGTCCTGTCAACACTCCTTGGAAGAAAGTGGGACTTCTTTAGATTATTCCCCTTTCATCTTCCAGTGCTGTTACTGGTTTGACTAGCTGTTGTGCAGGGTAAGTTCTGTGGGTTGCTTTGTTTCTGATACTCTGGTACCTATTGCAGGAAGAAGCAAGGCTGAAGACTCTTGCAAGTACAAGCACTTTATGTACAGACTCCAGCCTCAGCCTCTCCTCTGGCCCAACATCTGGTTACAACAGCAGTAATACTGCTACGTATACTGCAAGTAACCTCAGCAGCCAGGAAGGGCAGGTGAGAAACAACTGGCCTGTGAGACTGATGTCTCCTGGTGCTTTGGCAATAACTGAGAGATAATGTAGGACCTTTTTTGAGATGGTTCGTATTCTGCCACAGCTGTCAAGCAGGACAAGTTTGTCAGTAGGACACTGAGGGATGACACAGGGTGGAGGGAGCATGACCATGTAACTGCAAAGGAGAGTGATGCTTTTCTGAGTGTTGGGTTTTTTTTAAACTCATAGAGAAAAATGCAGAGTGTTACTATTGTCAGTAATGCCAGCGTCTGTCAAATGTTTTAGAAGCAACAAGCCTTTCTTGTGATAAACCAGAATGTGGGATTCTCAGTGTGCCTCCCTCCATGATGCACACGCTGACTTAAGATTGTGCCTGTGAACATGACCTTTCCTGAAGTTACTTTTTGGAGCATGCACCTGTGCTAGCTCCTCACATTTGGTTTGCTAAATTTCCTGAGTCAAGGCATCATTTCATAACCAAGGGAAAGACAAAGGAGTTACCTGATGACAGAGAAGCTTCCAACCTCGTACAGTAGATTTGCCACGAATATTCCACGTGCTATGTAACATAATTTATTTTTCCCAGTTCACACCAAAAGCTCCCGCTTCTGCTCTTTCTTACATCAGGTCTCTTCTGGGAATGCTCTCCCTCCAAGAGACACACGAGGCCGTCCAGCTGTTAGAAACAGCCAGCTTTATGCGTTAGAGCAACTACAGAAGGATTCAACATTTGGTAAGTAAAACATACGCCTGCTTATGTTTGAGTTGTATCCCAAAGCCTAGTGAGTTCTGTCTTTTATGCAAATCAAAATCTAATCTGATTTTTTGTATTTTGAGGATGTCCCTAACATTACATGACTTTGGAAAAAATACTGTCAACCAGCAGCCAGAGCTTGCTTAGAATGCCTTGAAAAAGTAAACAGTGATTTGGTCCCCCTGGTACTCTCATCCGAGTACAGCGTTCTGAGAGGATAATGCTTTGAACCAAGGAGGCATGGGGTGGGGAGCTAAATCTGCAATGCGTATAGGATTGTACGTGCAAGTTGTTATTTTTATCCTCAAGACTGCTATTGCAGAGTCCTCTTACGTTATTTTATTAGCTCATATGTAGTAATAACCATTAACCCTGACCCTGAGCAACATAAGATGTAACTGCAGTGTAATCACCAACACACAGGTTTTGTAGAGGAGGGATGTTATCACTCCTCCATCAGGATCAGGTGGATTGGGTGCTCCAATGGGAGGGTGTCAGTCCCTGCAACTGCAGAATAGTGCTAGGTTTCCTTTGTAGTTTGTTTTGTTTTGTTTTTGCTTTTTTTAATCCCCTGTGGCATTTTTGTTCCTTGCAGAAGCCAGCAGAATTCAGCCACCCCTTCCTTCTGGTAGCGTCAGCTGTAGGTTCACCCATGGATTAACTATTTCTGTCAGCTCCTCTTCAACAAAAGGATACCAAGATTTATCCAAACATATCTTGACTAATGCTACCACTGAGGTAAGTAAATAAGCCGAGTTTTCACTTATTCCTGTACCTCCTACTGGAAGTTGTAGCAAAAAAGGGTGGGGACAAGCCTTGATCTTGCCAATAGTTTCTCACTGAGCAATTTTAAATGGTGGGGGGAAGTGAGCCAGGCTGCAGCAGTGGGGTTCAGAAGAGACTGTTGCATGTCAGCCAAAATGGTGGAACTGCTGAAGTCAAGCATCCAAGAAGTCCTACAGTGCGGGTTTTACCTGTCGTGTGTGACAAGACGTGAGTGTGTAGTTAGAAGGAAAGCGTACCAACTTCACACTTCAGGGAGAGTCGCTTCAACATCATTTGGAGATACCTGCTCCCCCTATCTCCCATTTTCACACTATATATATAAAGCTTAAGTCTCTATAAAAATATATTTTTATATATATAAATATATATCTTCCCTCAGCAGAGAGTAGAACAGGTCAAGTCAGTCTGGCTGCTAACCGTAAGGATTACTAGCACTTGTGGTAAAGCCAGCTGAGTAGTCTGAGTAGAGGATAGTGTAGCAGCATGTAAAAGCTGAACACAGTTCCTAGTTCCTACAACTTTCTCTTCCCTGTGCACTTGTCATTGTTTCCTCAGGTCATGGCAGCCTGCTCTAATAACCTGAGGAATCTCTACACATGCCAAGCAGCAGCTGGTTGGAAGTAAGTTCATGGCAGGGCATGATAATGGGAGGCTTTTTTCTGACTTGGCCCTCCTGTGTGCAAATAGCTTTCATTTGTCTGACAGGTATCAGTGCACAGAAAAAGAGGTGCTGGTTTACTACAAAGTGTTCCCTTCAGCAACAAGGCACGGGTTTCTGGGAGCAGGAGTGATAGAAAGACCCCTTCCCTGTGTCTGGGGCCTAGTGAGAGATCCGGGCAAAAGGCATCTGTACGACCGAACTATCAACACAGCCCGAATACACAAGAAGGTAACCAGCCATATTCAGCTGGGTGAGTATCAACACAAATGACTGGTCACCTTATCATTAGGTGCTTCCTCAGCTCAGGGTGTCAGCCAGCAAGAAAGTTAGAGCCATCTTATTTCAGTTGTTCAGGTTTAAATAAACAAACAGTTTCATTATTTAAGATGGGAAGTTCAGTTTTGCAAGACGTTTGTAAAGTAAGGACAACAATAAATGCATCTCACTGCAAAGGTACAGCTCGAGACAGTGGTTTGAAAGGCAAAATATAGCTTAAGTGGCTTAAAAAAAGCATCTTAGTGACACGTTAGAGTACATTAATTAGAGCTCTCTTAAGCAACAAGAAGTCAAAATAAAATACACATGTACATTTAAGTTAAAGCTGTCAAAGTCTAATTCCCCTTTTTTGCTTTTGGGTGTTTTCTTCACAGTGTATTTAGTGACCGACACCTCCCTGTGTTACCTAAAGCAACCCCGGGATTTCTGCTGCATTACTGTAGAAGCCAAAGAGGTAAAGTGACCATTCCCTCTGAAGCACAGAGGAGTCGCTGTTCTGAACTCCTGGTGCAAGGACAGAGGGGGGACGGAAGGAAAGTCCATGCTTGTATTTCCAGAAGTGGCAGAACGACAGGAGGAAAAGCCAGGCTGATGAGAGACAAGTGAATTATGTATAAAAGCCTCTTGTGAATCACAGTCATGAATCAGGCCCCATCTGCCAGCAACAGAAGTGTTACACAGTAGATTTTGGTTACAAACATGCAGGATTATGACAATAAATACTTAATAAATAACATGAGAAATGCTATTTCTTATTAAAAGAAATATGCCTCATGCCAAACAAAGACAACATTACTATATGTATAATTTTTTTTTCAAATTGTCGTCTTTACCCTTTGTCCCATGCAGGAGAACTTGTCTGTCTTGGCTATTCAGTCTGTCTATGATGCAACCATGCCTCACCCTTGTAAAGAAGTGGTGAGAGGGGAGATTTTGCCAAGTGCTTGGATACTGGAACCAGATGTAGTGGATGGGAGAGACATCACCAGAGTTATTTACATGGCACAGGTAAGATTTTGCTGTGTGTCCAACAGTGAATGCAAAAAGCCGTTACATGTCAGAACACTAAGAGCTGGTAAGTAAGTAACAAAACACATAATCCTTCTGCTACGCCCCATGAAGTTTATGAAGCAACCGTAAAAGTCACCTCCATTTCACGCTCTCCTACAGCATGATGTATGGTAATGCAGAGAGAATCTTATTAGGATTGTGCTTAAGCACAGGATCCCAAGTTTTTACAGCAGCTACAGCTTCTCCCTTGGCTACCAAGACTCTTCTGTAAAGGTTTATTAGCAGTTTTAGTGTAACGTTATAGCCGGTGTTAGAGACTGGAGAGTCTTGTCTGCAGTTTCTTCTTGCTGTAGGCAAAATTGGAAAATGCATGGGAATACTTTCTGTAACGCAAGTCATTAATTCTTCAAACTTAATAGATACAGAAGAGAAGTCAAGATTAGGATTCCAGTTAACAATAAGAAAATGCTGCCATCCATTTATTAGAGTCATCTGAACAGTAGGCTCTCTTTGAGACAGTGATACAAAGTATTTAAAAAAGTCCAGAAGAGAACACCCTACTGTATAATTTAAAGTTCTCATCTAAGAGCTAAATGGAATTAGTCCTTAAAAAAACATGTTTTGTAAAGATAATATTTAAAAAATGTCTTTAAACTTATCTTTAAATTATAATAATTTGTATATGCATTTTACAATGTATATATGTACTGTCTATGTATATTACAATTTTTTAGGCATTTTATGTTGCGCTTTAGTACGTGCATATACCTATTCAGTAACTATCTGTCTCAAACGAGTAATATTCAGTCTAAGCCCAAACCCACAAGCAGTGCTGGAAGTAACATCAAATACGCAAAGCTTTGAAAGCCTGCGGAGCACTGGGAAGGCAAAGATACAAACCACACGGTAACAATAGCATCTGGCTGTAAACTGCTTTCGTGCTTAACATATACTTGCAACATCCGAGCTATTCCAGGCTGGAGAAGTGGGTTCTTCAAAAGATGGGTACAACTCCACACACACATGTGGCCTTTCTTCCACTTCCTGCAGGTGGACCTTGGCGCCCCGGCCATCCCCGCAAGGCTCCTGAGTTCCATTGCGAAGCGGCAGCCGCTGGTGATTGCTCGCCTGGCACACTTTCTAGCTAGTTAGTGTCTGGACCGAAACCGGGCACTGGCCAGCAGCTGGAAGTTCGCAGAGAAACAAGCATCTGTAAGGGTCATGTAAAATGCTGGCTCATAAGGCGGTCACAATCACGCCTCACTTGAGCGGCCTAACTGCTAAGTATAGTTAGAAAAAAGGATTGTTTATTTTAGCTGACGCTGCTCAGAAGAAACCCAGCAAGTTTTCTGGGGAACCCCTCCTCTTGGGGACAGCTGAGGAAAACCTCCGTGGCACAGCAGGAAGGCTTGCGGTGCTGTCTCCATAACGAGCAGCGCAAGAGACTTTGCTTTACAATAGCCAGCGTCTTACATGCAGATGTGGATCACTTCATTGCTGTTTCCAAGGGGCTTCAATGATCAACCTTCGTTCTTTAAGGAAGTTTAGGCAGCGGTGAGAAAAAGGGAATGCAAGCAATGAAATGCACTACAACCTGCCAACAGTACAGGTATGGCGTGAGACCTTTCACAAGCTCTTGAGTAGAGCTGCAAAGTCACTTTCTGATGTTGAGATAAATATCAAAAGCAGAATTCCCAACAGTGTAGATAAATCATTTAACTTAGCTAGCTGGCTATACTTCCCCTTGTGAAGGGAAGTTAAAACAGCACGATACCCACCAGTCATCCTCCACCCTGGACAGGTTCTCCTCATGTAACTGGCTGACAACTTTCAGCCAGCGTGAGGTATTTCAGATTGCCACTACACTATGCAGCATCAGTGGTAACCACCACACCTCAGGACACAGTTTTACTGCACTGCAGAATTAGGTGCTTTGGAAAAAAGAAACCAAACTGACAGTTGTGAATAGCAACACTTTGTCATTAATAGGGAGTAGTACTGAGTAATCAGCTTGTTTCTAGAATTTAAATCCTGCAAATAAGAGTAGCTCCAGCTTTTTCCATCAGCCCGCCTACCCTTTTACCCAAGCGCAGTAAGAGTAGGAAGTCTAGCCTGGTCAGAGTCTTATGGCACTTCTGTGTTCGTAACACGACTGGCTGTCTCACTGCAGCGAATACTCGTGCCGTTCAGTGACCTCATGGTATTTCTGTTGAGGTTAGTCCTGCTGTCAGGCTTTATGTGTTTGTTCAACACACTCCCTAGTTTGGTCACACGTTCCTAAAATGAAACAAAACCACAACCAACTCAACTTTCTGAGTAACTTCATTTAGTTCTTCAGCACAACGGTAAAGAATCACTTTAGGTATCTTATCTAAGCAATAAAAGCTGCTACGATATGCTTTCTTTAGCTCAAAAAAGCCCACATTGTTCAAGAAGCTGTTGCACTTTAAATTTGTCAAGTGAGAAATATGTATTCGAGCACCCACCTTACCAGTCAGCGTCTGCTACTTTAACACAGCTACTTTCAGTAAAAGATGTGTTTTCCCAGCATACGGTGAAGCGAGCTGCACTTCTCACCTTTGAGTTCAAGAGCCAAGGTCTACTTTTACTGTGTCTTTGCACAGATGTAATTTTGGCTCTCAGCTTCTATGTTCCTTCCTGTTATTAATACAGTAAGTTTTAAAAGAAAATAGCTATTTTAAATTGATATTTAAGAAAAGAGCAGTTTTGAGACATACCAGCCCAAGGCTCCCCACCCCCAACCTATACCAGGTAGGATAACAAAACCTTTCACATACAAAATTGCTTTGTTTCTCTCTTTAGATGGTCATGGTTACAACCTTACCACCACTATATTACTGTTCTCTTTTGGTGAGGCTCAGCCTTTTCTTAAAAGCTTGCCAAATGGAGTCGTGGCACGGTTCGCTTCAAGTGTCACGCGTCTTCCACGGCCCCTCCAGGGAAAAAAAAAAAAGGGGGGGGGGGGGGCAGCCCCTCACATAGTTCTCTGCAAATGAGTGAAAAGACAGATTATTTTTCTTTTCAGATTTGCAACCTGTCCCACAGTTCCCCCTTTCGGTGGAACCCAAGAAAGGGAGAGGGAAGAGGCAGCATGTAAAAGCCCTAGAAAAACCGAGCAGAAAGAGCAGCACCATGTATTGGCTCTGTCCCCAGTGCTGCTTCTGTGGATTTCCGGAGGCAGCAGGGTACGTCTTCATACCAGCCACAAACAATTTGCTCAGTCCTTCGCTTTTTTCCCCTTTTATTTTGGACATGGCACTAGTGATAAAGCAGTTTCTGTAGGAAAAACATCTAGGGGGACACCTGTTGATCAACGATGCCAGTGCCTATGAAGGATAACGTCTTATTGTACAGTGCATCAGATGTTTATTTTTATATATACATAAGATTTTTTTCTATGTTTACAAATTAAGTTATTTATATATGCTTGTTTTGAAGCGTTTTTATATGCTATCAAAGCTAAGTTTTATTTTTATTGGTATTGAATTAATGTAACTTTTTTTTAATACAATCTTCAATTGATACTAAAAAAGCCTATTTATATGAATGTTTTCTTTTGCAAATATAACATTTTACGGTACCCGTTAATGTACGGCATTGGTTTGTTTGGAAGGAAGAAATAAAAACCCAGCAGACACCTAATTTGTTAATCTACAGTGGGCAAAACCCAACTTCCTGCAAGTTACTGCTGAGCAGTAGATGATCAAACCAATTGTATTGTACCACCTACTGTCGCATCTCTGCTCTTAATCAAGATTGCTATTTTCATATCCACAATAAATGGTATTTTCTACACGAGAACACGTGCCCCACGTTATTTTGCTCCAGCTAAGATACCCGCCTATCGAATGCTGCTGGATGGAGCAATAACATAAAGCCTAGTCTGTGATAAAAGGTGCAGGTCTCCTACTTACCGGCCAAGCAATGGGCATGGAATATGCCGCCCTTCTGGCACAAGAGCCAAGCGGCCGGTCACTGCTTAAATGTGGTTTCTGTGACACAGGGCCTTGTCCAAGCAATGCGGGATTTGGTTGGATTCTGAAACGAGGCACTGGCTGAAGCTTCTTCCTGAGTCCCATTACAAAACTCCCCTGACCTGTGCATCCAGAAGGAAGTTAAAAGAATGCCAGTTTTCTTCCCTTTCTCTTGAGGGCTGTGAGTTTGCAGCAGGAAAGCCTGACAAAAGGAAGGCCACGCGCTGACCAAGCTTGCTGTGAGCTCTCTGCTCCCACCTGCTTGAAGCACCCACACCGAGAAGAGTCTTCCAGCCTGGTGGGCCTGGAGAGTCACACGTCCTCCTGAGAACGGTCCTGCTGCTGAGTAGCCCCAGGCCGAAAGCAGCACGCTATGCACCATTTCCTTACAAAGCTGGATTTACAGAGCAACCAAGGCTGAGACCCAGGGGGCGCCCAGAAACCAGAGTAACTGCTTCACCAGGTAACAACAGGGCAGCAGAGGTGTGTCTTACCTGCTGGTTCCCACTGAAGGACTGACTGCTTTCCGCCCCATCGGGCACAACTACGCTCGCTGGACGTAGTGCACTGCTCCTGGGGCTGGCTCACCTTTTACATAAAGATTCCCAAGCCTGTTGCATTAGAGAAGAACAATTCAGGTACATTGAGTTCATGAAAACAGCTGTGGCCATGGTATCTGCAAACAGTTTTACAATATCAGTCAGTTCCAGAGCTGAGAGCACTTTTTTTTTTACCATTATGGGTTCCAGCTTCTTCCCCCTTCCACCACCCCTGTCCCCCTTATATAAAAAATAAGGTTATATCTATCTCAGGATAAGCAAAGTGGCAGCCAGCTGGACAGCTGACTGCACTTCCTCTGCCCCACGCTTTGTGGCAAGGCACCTTTTCTGTACTGCGCCCCAGTACAAAGAGATTATATAGCGACAGCTTGAAGACAAACCAGGACATTTAATCACATTTATTATGACAACAACTTCAAACAAGATCTGCAGCAAAATGTCACGTAACAGCCTCAGGGAGCAGGTACGGTGTGATACGGTATCCTTGCTCTTTCAGTTTGCATTACCATGTCCTTGCTGCAGCCAGAGTGCCTACTTTTAGGGACTCTCTGCTCATTCACATCAGAAAACCCCCTAAGATGAGGCACACGGATGGAACACACCAAATCTTTCAATGCAGTGCTTAGTAACCAAGGCAAGAAAACTCCCAGTACAGTCCAGACATTACTGTGCCTTTATGGTGTTTCTCTCTGTACCATACATTTTACCAGAAGCTGCAGCTCTCCCTAGTCAGTCCTTTAGCCCTGGGCTTCACTGTGTCCAGATGTTGTTCTTACATACCAGAGCACTTGCTTTCTGGAAAATCCCGCGCTGATAGGACAGTCCTAGACACAAGGGAATCAGANCCCAGCCAGCTAATGAGCACCTAACCATGTTCTGCTCCCCACCAGCAGTCCCTGCCACAACCCCCAATTTAAGGAAATACTTGAGGGGGTGAACAGGAGGTCACACCCCTGGTGATGATCTATCTGCACCGCAGGAAACACCCACTGTCCATCAGGAAAAGAATTCCTTTCAAAACCAGCTCCCCTGAGGATGTCACAGTGCTTTTTTCCACTCCTTTTTTGTCTGTTCATCCAGGCTGTGGTATTCCCGCTGCAGCACTTCCTGGCTGATAAAACCCAAACTCAAGGCAAGAAGGATTATTAAAAAACAGTGAATAGCAGCCAGATGTCATTTATGTTCACATACTATAAAAGTGTCTAAAAAAAATACTGTCATCTGTCTTCAGTAAAAAATATAAACAGATATTTTCTCCCTTATTTCTATTAAAAAGCCCAGGAAATTACAAGTTCTGTTTCTAACAAGAGATGGAAAAACACTTAAGCATCTACATCCTTTAAGAATAATGCCATCAATGTTCTGGTGTATATATTTAATATGGTTTCACTTTTAAAATGAGTCTTAAAAAAATTTAAACTCAAACCTTTGAAATAGAGCTTACAACGAAAAATAAATATACACTCATCTCCATGTTGTACAGGTTCACCTTTTCCCTCCCCGACAGTACAGTCTTTGTTAAAAGACAGCATGAGAAATCACGTTATGTTAAGCCACCAGGAACCCACCTCCCCGATCACCAAGTGACCCGTCCACTTGAATCGATTCCTGCGTTTGGTCACAGACTGCTGCTGCACAAGTACAAAGAAAAAGTCTCCGAGCCTAAAAAAAACGGCTGCTCTGAGCCACAATCAAGGTGCTTAAAGGACTTTTGACTTGGAGATCCATTTGCTGATGGAATTCCTTCAGCATGGTCACCACAGCAAAACATCCATGAACAGAAAGACCAGTGCAGGTTTTGCACAAAGTGACCTCTTATCTGCAGTACGTTCCCAGCAGAGCTCACCACACATTCAGAAACATCTGCATCTTCATTCACAATCTCTTTTGTCCACAGAGAGTCCACCTCCCCTAACTCTGTGCTGTCACGGTACCTGGAGATTGTCTGGTCAGCTCGCAGGGGTTAGTTCTGGGCTCTTCTATACGATGTTCTGATACAAATACTCTGGCCAGCACTTCCAGTTCTTTTAAGAAATCCTGCATCACACAGACACAAACAGGAGAGCCCTTGTTAACACATTCCAAAGAGACTTACTTCATTTTTCTCATAAAGAACTTTACAAGGTTAAACACGCTGTTGATGGCTTTCCAGTGCAGAATCCTACACAAGCGACAAAGTAGATTGTAAAGATGAATGCCTGTAGGTCTGTGTGTTCAGTCTCCTCTCTAATCCCCCACACCCTTCTCAGAAAAGATCACTGCCACGGTTTAAATGGTTAAAACATCTCCAAGATGGAAGCGCTCACCAGCCTTGAAATACTGTCCAGTTTTTAGCAAGGCACTCAGGCATTTCCTACATTTTGACTCCTCTCACATTCCGGTGGTGGAAGGCAAAGAGGTTTAGATGCTAATCTGGTCAGTTAAGACCCTTCCCAACAGGTCATTCTCAGCTGGAGCACGGCAAACACATCCAGGCTAGAACTGAGCGCTGGTAACTGCGCCAGCTGGTCTCCAAACTTGTTTACAATTTTCTTGGAAATGTTCCCAGTGCACGGGAAACGCTGGGACTCAGGCAAACGCTAGTAACAGTAAGAAACTAGCCCTCCCGCTGCATTAAGCAGGAACCGTAGACAGGGAAGGTTATGGGCTTCATGGACATGAAGCACAACTACAGGGATTTGCTGTTTATGTAGCTTTACTTTTTATTTCACTTATTGTTCACATACATCTAATTACTTACTGAGGGCCAAGGGAGCTCTTCAAGGCTACGCAGGCAACTCTCTATTTCTCTTGTTCTCATTAGTTCATGTTCTACAAGACCATGAAGCATGAAAAGGAACAAATCCCACTGAAGAAGAGAGAGAAAAAAAAAAAAAAGTTAACAACTCAAAGAAACGGATTTTATGTCCGTTTCTTTAGCCCTGTACAACTCATGGTTTTCTTTGCTCAGAATGTGGAGAAAAAGAACGAAAGCAGAAAGCACATTATTTATCTGAGTGCAGCAATGAAGGACACCAAAGAGCAACGTTCAAAATGAGTGAACAAAATTCCTTTAGTTCATACATTGTATTCTACCATAAAGTCTTCAAATTTCTAATCCTCACTTTCCAAACACACCAAGTATTGAATTCCTGTGTGTTCAACAACAGCTTGAAAAATTCTTTTCTTACCTTCCAAAATAAGCTGGGTTTAGCCTGCAACTGAATCAGGTTCATAGTTAGGGATCTTAGAAGATAGCACGTGCTAAAGTGAAAGCTGACAAAAGACACACAGATGCAACCAGTGTGCTCAGCCCTCGTAATCTCCTGGGCCAAGCAGGCCCTTCTGCCATTTGTTCCTAAATGAAATTGTGCCTTCCCGACAGCCCCCGGAGAGGTATCGAACACTGGCAGGCAGTACGTACTCCTCTTTTTCGCTACGCCTGCAGAAACAATGCTGGGTAACAGCAGACCAAATCCTGCCGGCCACATTCACACAAGCAATCAGTTAACGCTGCGGGCAGGCAGAACTCCTGCATGAATATATTGGACCGGAGCAGGTAACCGCCAGCTCCGCAGATCGGAGTAAACTTTACCTCTCGCTGCTTCACTTCTGCAAGATAACCCATGTTCTTCTTGCTGAACATCAGCTGTACAGGAACAGGCATCCCGAAGTCCTCCTTCCAGACAGAAAGCAGCAGTTTTAGAAGGCCATAGGTGGGATTGTTCTTTACATGCAGTCTCTCGGAGCTCTTCTCTGGGGAGTTGATCCCGAGAACCAGAGGAACGCGATCCGAAACTGTAAGAAAAGGAAGAAAGGTGAACTTCTATAGCTGCGTTAGTTTCCTCTTATAGTCATCATCTTGGTCCAACAGCACATTTTGCATAGCCAGTATCTAAACAATCGCTGAAGTAAAAGCTTTGAAACTACACAAATCAGTATTACATGGGAAGAGATTTATACTACTCAGATAAAGAATACCACTTGGCTGGCATATAGCCCCAAGTCTGGCAAGACAACTGACTGAACAAAAGTCAGTCTTATGTTTAATAAAAGAGGACCTGAGTGTTACTCCAAAGGGGAGGACAACAATATTTAAGTCTATAAACAGAACACATAGTTGTTCACAGTTTTGAGTATAGGCAGAGTTGCATAACTACGTACAAGTGAAAGTAAAGCGGAATGGTGGCTGTTTAATCGCAGCTAAACGTACACAGAGAGAAGGTACCAGATCTTCCTTGCTACAGTCGAATGGAATGGGGCAGATTTACACTGCATTATAATACTCAGCTGTAAATTCTTTTCTGAAAGAACAAACCATGTATAAAACTTCTTAAGAAGGTTCTAAAACCAGGAAACTAGAAGGCTGCCCAGGGAGAAAACACCTGCATTCAGATCACTAGTTCCTGCTGAGAAAAACAGTGTATTTAACACATTAGAGCAAAAGCAAAAGAACCTGAAAACGCTCACAGAAGTCACAATAAGACAAGTTACTTTCATTCTCTCCAAAAAGAGCCATAAAAATATAAAATTTCAGGGAACAGCTCCCTACTTTTAGGGGAAAAAACCTCATCTGCAGCTTTTCAGAGGTAGAAATACTGGAAAGCATATCACAGGTAAACAAAGGTATCAATAAATAAAATACAATGGAGAAGTGAATACAACACCAGGTCTGACGGATGGTCAGTCACAGGATAATGCTGTTTTGCAGAAGGTGGAAGGGAATAAGAGTAACCACTCAAACTGACGGAAAAAAAAATCTGCAGGCTCAGTGACACCAAAGAGAATCAAACATCCACAAGCTCTAAATACTGAAGCCTCTGACCCCAAGGATTTAAGAGAACTGTAATAACAGATTTCAGTCTTAAATAGCTTGTCGTGACTGACTTACCCAGCAGAGAAGCCAACTCAACCGTGCACTTTGCCAGCTGCTGTTCTGATGTGGGACACATGAACTGGAAAACACACACAAAAAAAGTTGTCTCTTTGTCCCCACACTGCAGACTGGACAGAACAGGGCTTCACGAGGGATAAAAATATCAGAGAAGAGCAGGCAATTTACAGCAAGAAGCACAGAGCTGTAATCAGGAGATCATTAGAGACTGAAAGACAAGAAAAGACCATACATGAAAAGGGATCCACAAAGGCTAATTTTAAGTAACCAGCACCCACACAGCATCAAAAAAATTGCAATGCAACTTTTGTCACATCCGAACTCAGACAAAAAACATTCCACTGAACTCAACTCTGAGGCAAGGCAAGCTAACAAGTTTACAGGTATGAAGACAGGTCCAGGTGGTCCAAGGGGTTTTTTTGTTGCTTTTTTACTTCTACCTTTCTGCATCGAAGTGTCTGACTCAATCTTCCTAGCAGGCACTCCAGCCAGACGCAGTCAATCACTTCACCTTCATCCCGTGGGCCCACAGCGATGCAGAGCACGTCCTTGATGGAAGAGACAGCAGTAATTCACCTATTAGCATCCTGCACTTCCACACACACATCCTTGGACCTATGACAGAGCAGTTCGTCGGTAGTCTTCGGGTCCTCATTAAAAAATAATAATAAAAAAGAACGCTAGTAGCCCCCTCAGACAGATTAAAGCTGAATTTTTCACAACCTTACCTAGGTCTGATTTTTCTAACATAGTTCTCACTAATGTTCGGAAATCAAAAAATCAGTGAGGGCAATCAGTTCATCCTTCTTAGAAGTAACTAGCTCTGAAAGCTCTACATAAATCTGGTAGCACAGCAAGCAAGTTCAGGATCGAAGTGCTACAGAAATCCAAAGTCCTTTTATATTGTCAAGGTAGCTTCAGTGTCAATAAAAGCCGTGTATGAAGAGCACTAAGAGGGTTATGGCACAAAAACTGGTTTAACAAATTTTACATGTGGTAGCTCTTCCCATCACTGGTGATTTACCACCCAGTATCAGAAACAAGGATGGAAATCAAAAGAAAAAAAAAAATATTCTGAAAACTGTATCTTCAGATGCTGTACAAAAATACCTTCAAAAAAGCAACAGTTTACAGAACAAGTCCCTGGTTTCCTCACATACTTTATTTACCTCCCTTCTTATTTTATCTCAAGCAAGAAAGCATTAAAGGATGAGCACACATTCTTATACAATTACTGGGAATGTAATGACAGTGAGATCCAGTACTACTGTTCAAACAGACAAGAAGCAGCAAAAAAATAGAATACATAATGGTTAAAAAGTGAGGTTTTTAGAATTCTTCTTTTCCTCAGGGGTTACTCACACAGGTTACATAATCGCATGATTTTTACAAGAACAGTGACCTTTTAAAAGCCTGGGAGAAGAGACCAAAACGTAATTTGAGCCAGCTTGAACGGCAGACTGCTTGGATCTAAGGCTGAAATTAAGTCCATACCATCACCTTCGTTTGAAGATATTCTGATTCTCCCTAATTAGAGCTGAATGAAGGTGGAGATGCAGACTGGCAAAAATCTTTCACCAGATTCACCTGACAATTCATTCAGTGTAGAATTCCTCGTGTATAAGATGGGACAGTCTACCAGAACGGAAAGGACCAACAGGCAATGCTTACTCTAAACGGAAACTGGGAAACTCTCCATAAAAAGAGCAGACTTACAAAAAAGTAGCTATTTTGATATGCTGACACTGCAGCATGTACACAATGCTCACCACGCTAGGGTTTCTATGCCACTCACATCAAAGAGGCCACTGCCATGCTACCAGAAATCCTATATTTGAGAGAATACTCCTGACCGGGAACTCTTGATTTATGCACACAGGCAGCGAGCAAGGGGATGAGAAAAACACGAGACCTTTCCATTGCGCCTCTTGAACACACCTCATAGCCAGCTCCTTAGAACCAGAGCATCTCCTTTAAAAAACAAACCAAAACCAACCCAAACAACATCCAGGTGAAAAATAAAAAGGGAGTTAGGGCAAGCCAGGAAGTAACACTTATGTACCTTAATCTCATTGATGATTTGGGAGGGAAACGGAGCACAGTGCTGACAGCCTGGAGGGCAGTCCCTTCTCAACTCCAGAGCGTCCTCACCAGGCAAGGGAAGTCCTGGGACTTTCAGCATTCTGTTGAAGGTTGCCTTCACTTCTCTTTTAATGAGTGCTACAAAGAACAGGGAACAAATCCTCTCTACTTCAGCTTTTCTCTCCAGCGAGGCAGACATTCCGAGGGCCATGGCAAACAAGGAAAAGCCAGTTAACACACTTTCAAACCCTTCTCGCTCTGAGCTCCCATTGTGTTTCATGGGCAGAGGTACAGGTGCAGAGAGCATGTTAACCTACAGCTCTAAACGGCAGCCACCCATTATCACCAGGTACCACCGGCAACTCATCTCATTTTCCATCAAAATATTTCAGCCCATTTGAACACAGTAGCTGAGCCAGGAGGCAATGCCAAAGTAGAAAGCTGAATCAGCGTGATCATACCAGTTCAACCACTGCGCCCACGAAAGCTGTATGTTTTCTACCAAAATAAGTTTTGACTGGCATCCAAAACACTAAACTCCTGCTGTAGCAAATGGTGCTGGATGTTCCTCCCCAGATTCTTGGCACAACCTCGTGAAACAAGGGGTTTTCAGAGGTTCTGCAGAGTTGCCAGAGTGCTATTATAGAGTAAAAGGACTACAGTTGCCTTCAGCCTGTTGAAAACACACCCAGTCCAAGACGTGTCTGTTCTACAGAAGGTTTCAGGACCACTCTGTACATGTGGACCATAAGGTGGCTTGAGAGAGCCGCTGTCTGCATCACACGTTTGAAATGCTAACACAACTTCAGCCTAGACGACATTTTCAGAAGCTTTCCACAGCACTCATTCTCACCATCCTATGAGTCCCCATAACTAAAAATCACTTGCATGGGCCAAGCCTGAAAAATCCCTGAAGAAGGTTCTTGGAGCTAGAAATCATTCCTCTTATTCCTAAACAAGGAGGGACAGAGCAACTGCATCCGTCCCACTAAAAGAAAAAAATGAGTCGGACCAAGTACTTTATAACACTGGAATAAATTCTACCCCGTGATCTCAGAAGAAGAGTACAGGTTACAGCCCCAGTTCAGAGTAAGGAGACTCACCTGCAATGTTGGCGGAAAGCCAGCCACAGGCCTTCTCAGTAGCCAGTTCCACTGCAATGTCTTCTGCACTACTCAAAACCTTTACAGGAAGGATAACAAGCGATAGGAGATTTACCACCAGCCACAGCACTATAGTCAGCAAGAAGTCAGAAGGAATTACAGAGGGAAAAGGTTGAACTTTGGCATGCAACTTTTAAACAGAGCACCACCGCCTCTTTAGGAACTGCTACTCTGAGCAACAGGACTGACACGTTTTGATTTCCCAAACCTCACCAACCCCACACAAACCCCACCAACTCTTGGGGAAGTTGGTGCTAAAACCAAAGTATTATCCTTGCAAGATGAATGCAATTTACATACCATTCTAGTCACAAGAGTTAGCTATTGGCTAGAGCATCGCTTTGGCTAGAATATCCACAGCAGCCTAGCAGAGGTGACTCTCTGTCCTGGTTTTCAGCTGGGACAGAGTTAATTTTCACAAGAAGCTCAGAGGGGACACAGCCAGGACAGCTGACCCAAACCAGCCAAAGGGGTATTCCATACCATACAAAGTCATGCTTAGTATATAAAGGGGCTAGCCAGGGAGAAGGGATCCCTGATCCCGGATGGGCTAGGCATCAGCCGTCCGGGCACTGAACTAATTGCATTGTGTATCACTCGCTTTATATATTCTTTGGTAAGTATTGTTGTTGTTATTTTCCTCCTCCTTTGCTGTCCTAGTATCCCAGCCCATGAGTTTTATCTTTTTGCTACTAAAGGATGAGTAAAGTAGGTTTAGTGAAAATACATACTGCTGCAGATGTCTCCTCCGGCAATAACACCCTCACTGCTTCAGGACCTTTCTTTTTGCAAAATCTGCAAGAAAAGAAGAGAAAAAAAAATGTGCCACGGGATTAGTCAAAGTTCTTGGATAACATGCAGAGGTTATTACCATAGGAACTTTCACACGCTCTCTTACAGTCAAAACCAGTTGGAAGACTGCAGTGAAGTAAGTCAGACCAAAAGAACCAGACAAGATAAAAAGCAATTACAAGCCACCAAGCTGCAATACTCAGTTTTCCAAAGAAGGGAAATACAATAGCTGCAGTGGACGTCCATTTGGAGCTGGATGCAGAGGGACACACAGCACCTTTATTCCTTCCTACAAACACGGCATTAACTGGCTGGAGGCGCAGCAGACCGTCACCCTAAGAAGAGCAGAGGTCAGGGTTTATAATTACCAGAACCTGAGCATGACAGGCCAAGCCGAATTAGGCTTATAGATTCCGCAATAAGAAGAGATGGGAAGGCACAGGTTTAAATAACTTTTCCTCCTTACTCTCTGCCTTTGATGAGTGCCTGGGCCCCTTCCTCATATAGATGAGCGCACACCTCTTCCAACAGCTTGTCATGATTAGCATCCTCCTCCTTCACTTTATCCTGCAACATGACTTCAGCCCTTTGAACCAACTCTGCTACCAGTGTTGCCCTGTAAAAAACAAAGAACAATCAGACAGACTGACATCACTACAACAAACAGTGCACACTAACTGTGACCAGCTGTCTCCCTCGATTTAGGAGGACACCCATCTCTCTCAGGCACAAACACAATAAACCACTCTGCTAAAAAAGAATTAATCGCAGCGTGTTTAGTACTGTACTGTTTCCTTGTTCTTTTTCATAGAATAACAGAATGGTTTGGGTTGGAAGGGACCATAAAGACCATCTGGTTCCAACCCCCCTGCCATGAGCAGGGATGTCACCCACTAGACCAAGTTGGCCAGGGCCCCATCCAACCTGGCCTTGAACACCTCCAGGGATGGGGCATCCACAACTTCTCTGGGAAACCTGTTCCAGTACCTCACCACCCTCATAGGGAAGAATTTCTTCCTAATGTCTAATCTAAATCTATCCTCTTAGTTTAAACCATTGCCCCTTGTCCTATCATTATCTACCTGAGTAAAGAGCTCCTCTCCATCCTTTTTGTAAGTCCCCTTTAAGTATTGAAAGGCTGCAATTAGGTCTCCCTGGAGCCTTCTCTCCTCCAGGCTGAACATCCCCAGCTCTCTCAGCCTGCCCTCATAGGAGAGGTGCTCCAGCCCTCTGATCATCTTCTTGGCCCTCCTCTCAACTCGCTCCAACAGGTCCACATCTTTCTTGTGCTGTGGGCCCCAGAGCTGGACGCAGTACTCCAGGTGGGGTCTCACAAGGGCAGAGTAGAGGGGGTGTACTGGGTCAGGCTGAGCTGGAGTTAATTTCCCCATAGCAGCCCTCACAGCGCTGTGCATTGGTAGCAGCAAGGTGCTGATAACACACCAGTGTTTTGGCTGCTGCCGAGCAGTGCCGGCACACATCAAGGCTGTGTCTCCAACCCTTCTTCCACCCCCCCAGCAGTAGGCGGGGGGTGGGCAAGATCCTGGGAGGGGACACAGCCAGGGCAGCTGACCCAGACTGGCCAAACGGATATTCCATACCATGAGACATCTGCTCAGCAATGGGAAGCTGAGGGAGAGGGGGAGGAACGGAAGGCATTCGTTTTTTTCAACGTTTTGTCTTCTGGGGTAACCACTACGCTTTTGGAAGCCCTGCTTCCCAGGAAGTGGCCAGACATCGCCTGCTAATGGGAAGTAGAGAATAATCTCTTGTTTTTCCTTTGCTTTGCTTCCGCGCACGGCCTTGCTTTTCGCTATATTAAAACTGCCTTTATCTAAACCCACGATTTTGGAGTTGTCTTTTTCCATCCTATTTTTCCCCTCTCCCCTCTCTGCCCTGCTGAGGAGGGGAGTGATAGAGCTGCTTAGTGGACACCTGGCATTTAGCCAAGGTGAAACCACTACAGGGGGACAATCACCTCCCTTGACCTGCTGGCCACACTGTGTTGATGCAGCCCAGGACACAGTTCATCTTCTGGGCTTCAAGCACACACTGCTGGTTCATGTCGAACCTTTCATCCACCAGAACCCCCAAGTCTCTCTCCGCAGGGCTGCTCTCTTTTTGTAAGGAAGAAAGCAGCAATGAAGATATGAAGAGAGAGTCAAAAGCCTTTAGGTTTCCATAGAAAAATATACCATTACAGGTATCTTTTCTGGCAGCAATGCCCTCATGCTCTCAATGGACAGTGGTCAGAAACTCAAAGATGTCAACAGCAGCCCACTACAACCAGCGTTCCTTGTGGGCTGATACCATTTAACGTCTTCAACAAGTTGGACAAGGGAACAGTGCAAACACTCAGCAGGTTCCCGAGTGACACGCTGGAAGGCAGGGCTGCGACAAGCTGGAGAAATGGGCTGACAACAGGGTGGTGACTGTGCAGGCTGGGGTGCACTGGCTAGGGAGCAGCTGTGTAGAGAAGGGTCTGGGGTTCCCAGTACACAAGCTACATGAGTTAGCGGTGTACAAAGAAAGCCAACCTTATACTGGGCTGACACCAGCAACAGTACAGCCAGCAAGTCCAAGGAAGTTACTGCCTCCCTCGCCACTGTGAGCCTGCATCTGGAGTATACCACCCAGCTTTGGGACCCCAGTACAAGAAAGCCATTGACAATTTGAGTGACTGCAAGAGAGAAAAATAAAATAAAGTCACTATGATAGCTGGGATACTGGAGCACACAACCTGCAAGGAGATTGGGGGAGCTGGTTTCACTTAGCCTGGAGAAGAGAAGGTGGAGGGAGAAGGGTGAGTTACAGAGAAGACAGGAAGTGAGCAGCTAAAGGTTGATAGGCAACATGCACAAGATGGAACAAGGGAAATTCTCATAAGGAAGCCTGGGAAAATTAAGCATTGAAACATGGTACTAAGAGGCTGCTGAATCCCCAGCCTTAAAGACTTTCACAACTCAACTGGAAAAGATGCCAAGCAACCTGACCTAACTTGAAAGCTTGCCTGCTTTGAGCAAGACTTTGGATCAGATGACCTCCAGAGGTCCTTTCTGACCTGAATTTGTCCTATCATTAGCAAGAATCTTCTGAAAGGTATATAAAGTTTCAAAATTCTGTATTATGTTCACATTCCAAGTGTTCCATAGTGAGATATAACCCTTCTCTTTGCATCCCTATACGATGGCAATCAGATGTTGCTGGACTCCACTGTCATAGCCTTGCATAACTTGGTGTTCTGCTCTAGAGCACACTCCAAGGAAATCTTTCTTCTCCTTTAATTAGAGTAAAGGTACTTCTTAAGTTACAGAACAGATCACCAGCACTTACTTGATGTGCTTAACACAGTTGGATCCCACCCTCTCTGCCACAAATTCAACTGTTCTCCGTAGGGAGGGAGGCTGGTTGTGGAAGAAGGCCTGTTCCAACTCTACCTGTTTAAGAGAAAAGTGCAACAATTGATTAGAGCACACCACCCAGATCTTCTCGCTTCAACACAAGAACAAACAGAACTGCCACCTGGAATTGTACTAAAAGGCACCCAATTTGACAACACTAGAACCTTCTGCTATGGTAGCATTCAGAACCCCTGCAAAATATTTGCTCCCTATTTCCTTCTAACCATTTCACCCAAAGCTCATTATCAGGGTTTACGAAGCTACAAAAGCAAATGCCCAGTACAGGGAGGAATGGGAGAGTTCTGACAGCACCTACTAGTAGTGAGTCACCACATACGGTTTGTTTTTGGAAAGAAAGGAACCTCTCTTAATTACAGGCTGGTAATCCTGTAGGCTGCTACACAGTTCGTTCTTTCACGGAAAGCGTGGCTACAATCTAATCAAAACAGAGTATGAGAAACATACCAACATTTTATGCTAAAGTAGAGGCAGACAGAGAAACAAGCTAGTTGTTCCAATTGCAAGAACGTTTACTGAAGTTATCTGGATTTCAACACGCACATGGGATCCCAGCCATACAACTCTAACAGACGAATGAGGAGTAAGGATAATAGACTGTCAAACACAACGTTCCCTACTGCCTAGGCCCATTCTTTTCTTTCCCTAGCATTAGGATACCACTGTGTGCCCTATCCTCACACAAACAATTTCTCCTGCCCTGCTTTCCCTTGTGACTCCCTGATTTCATTACCTGCAGTTTCCGCTGCGTGACAGAAGCCTTGGGTGCCAAGGACTCTGCAGCTGTGGGAGTGATTTTCCTTATAAAGCCACCATTTTTTGCCCCACTACCAGCCACAAAAGAGGCAAGCAGTTTCCGCAGCTCACCTGTACAGAAACACACACAAAAGCAGTCATCATCCCTGTAAGCAAGGGAACAAATCAAAGCTCGAGAGAGAGAGACTTTCACACTGTCAGCACTATTTCCAGAGCAGATTCTCTCAGCTTCTGTTAAAGCTGAAGTTTCAGAAAAGCAGAGGGGCACCCCATCCATTTAACTGGCAGGGCTTAGCAAGGCAGGCAAGGCTCCAAGGACGAAAGAGGAGGCTTCCAAAAAGCTCCCTGGCACATAGGACTTGTTCAGAAGGATCAGGGAGCAGTCATTTCTACGCATCCCTTTGTAGCACGGCAAGTGGGAACTGAAAAGTCTACAAGGACAACAAGCAAGCAGAGTTACACAAAATTCCAACAGGGACAGCAGAAAATACCACAGGAAAAGCCTGAAGACATGTTCAACCCCTAGAAGCTTTTGTGATACAGGTTTAACATACAGTTCTCCTAGTGGTGAGTCCCAAGAAGCAGAGGACCATCCCACTATCTAGGACTATTGCCTAGAGAGCAATTTCACCAATGGCAGTCAAATCCCAGGGAAAAAGGGCACCTCAAACAACAACCTGAGAAATCGCCAGGGCACAGAAGGATTTCTGTCTGGCAGCAGAAATATGCCCAAGGATCAAGGCATTCCCCACAGTACAAACACTTACACCTCTGTATTCAAGCTCTGTAAATCAACCATCCTGACTGTGTAGCCTCCCTCCCCCAGCTTCACCAGATACTATTCACAGCTGCATGAGCTTCTGCAATACAGCTTTTTATCAAGGTCAACTCATACACAACTGAGACCTAAAGTTGTGAGGAGGAGTAAGAAAGATGATCCAAAGACTCACAGTACCAAAGGGCAAATGTAAATAAAAAACAATCATAGATAAACCCAAATATATACTAATATATTTTACTTATATAGCAAATATAAATAAAATGCTCACCAAGATAGGGACAGCAGGTATAAAGTAACTGCTGATCCACCAAGGGTACGGAGTCCTGGAAAGAAAAGGAAGGAAATGCTGAAAGGACACAGCAGGTAAAAATCCCATGGTCACAGGCAGGTTTCAGAACTGCCTTTGCATGAAAACCAGAAAAACAACTGCATTCCAAATCCACAGTAAAATTGCGAACTTCACAGCACAAGTGTTCAGTCCAGCCCTGTAACACACAATGAGCTGCTCTACGTTTAGTTAGTGTAGCTCAACCTTTGCTTCTGATCATTGTCAAAGCCCAGCTGAACGCCAATGGGAACAGGACACCAGGACTGTTGCCACAGCTGCTACTTGTAAAAGAGAAGCCTATCCATGGAGGAGAATAAACGAGGCACATCTGCTATGCATTACAGCTCCACAGGTGTCTTCACCCAGACTCACTGGAACACTGCACTGTGGAGTAACTTCACCCCAGTGGTACATAGCGCAGCCAGAGGCAGGGGAGGAAAACCAACTTCAGGTCCCATCCACACAGGCACTGCACCCATCTGGGGAAAAAATTATCAGTTGATCTCTGCATCTTATCTCTGCCACTGAAGAGACAGGGGAGAACAGAACTTTCTAATCAGAACGACATACACATTATCTTTGCACATGTACCACTGATTTTTCAAGAAATGCTATGTATTCTCTTGCATGTCTGGGAGTTGTCTGAAACATCATACGTGCTATAAACTCACCTCCTTTTCTGCTTGCTCACACTATTTTCAGTTCAGTTACCCTCTCTCACACAACTGGAAACAAGTGACTCCAAAGACAGCAACCTTGCTCTTATAGTCCCATCTTGCTATTTCTGTTGAGCTCACCATCACTTATTTAGGGGAAGTGCTACAGTTCTATCAGCTCACCGTGTACTGCAACAATCGATGAGCAAGAAAACAGCATCTGATCCTCCAGCATAACTTTGCATCTGTTCTGCAAGCCATTGCAGCAGGTGAGATGGCTCCCGCCTGACAAAAGCCCCAGAGCTGTAACACACGCAGTTTACAAGCCAGGATGCAATGCAATTGAGACACTTGGAAAAACTGGGGCATCACATCCATTGGCCTACATATGATCAATGCAGCCTTGCTGAAGCTAAATTCCTCATAAAATCTTAAACTCCTGAGGCCATGGTAGGTCCAGCCTCATCCACAGATTCAGAGGACATGCTGCTGCACTTACTCACCAAAGCCTGAGCAGATGTCACCGTATCCATCATCAATCCCTCCTGCCTGACATCAGTGGTAAAAAACAACTCTTCAGGAACCGATGGAACCTGAAACAGAAATCCCAGTAGTTACAACCTAAACAGCAGTCAGTAGCTTTACTGTCCTCTTTATCAGAAATGGTGTAAACCTCACCAACCTCTCACCCACAAAAAAAACCCCAAAAACTAGCACTAAAGATCCTCTCTGCCCTAAGGAGAGCCTTCCCATAAAATTAAAAATTTACTTTGATCACTATAATATAAGCCACCTTCCTGACACTCCCCATACAGCACCTTTCACCTTTCCAACAGGTTCCTGCTGACCAGTTACCTTGCTTCCAACTGAAGGCACAAAAGAATTTTCTAAGTTCATCACACATCATCCCTTTATTAGAAAAAAAAAAAATTCCCCAGTAATTCAAGGCTGCCAGCTAGGACTCCATCTCTGTGACAAGAGCTTCCAGTTCTAGCATGAATCAGCCATCAATTTGCTTACAAGGATGCAGATTCATAAGTACAGATGTGTGTCAGCAGCAATGAGAATTCCTACTGGGAAAAAAAATGTTGCTTCACCTAATTCCACTAAAGGAAAATAATTCTCCATTAGAATATAAAGGATTCTTCCTTAACCCCACATTAGTGTAAAAAGAGAAAAAAAACATCACAACCAAAAAACCCCCCACCAAACAACCACACCCAACAAAACAACAACCTAGTGTTTTGCAGTGTTTTAACTCTTTTCAATACTATTTTCTACTGAGTTCTGCATCCCACATTTTCTTCAGGGATGAGCTGTGTGGACATAGGAGACTACCTGAAAAAGCCAACCCAGAACTGCAAGGATCAGCAGCTTGTTCAGGAAACTCATCTTCTTATCTTCAGAAAGGACTATTGACCTGCCAAGCGGCAAAAGCAGCAAGAGTGTTAGATTTACAGTAGCTCAATTTTCACTTAAAAAAAAAAAAAAATCCCAAACCACTCACTTTTTAGTTATGCTATTTGTCATCCTGTACACATTCCCTACTTGTCTGCCTAAAGAGAGGACAGCAAGCTCTACTTTTTTGCACGTATGCATCTGAACAACATGCCGATTTAAGTTTACGCTGGAAAAGACAGTGTTAAGTAACTCTCTAGAACATGCTTCAAATTTTCCTCATGTACATATGAAAGAAAACTAGAGCACTATTTAGGCTTCGGAGACCTTGTAGGTTGGTTTAAGGTTCAAATTCAAGGTTTAAAATTTACAGCTCCAGATGTAGAATCAGTAAGTGGGGCTTTAAGGAATGTTTACTTAATGAAAAACCACGTATTTAAAACAAATACTAATCTCCAAGTGTAGAATGGGCTCCCTTTGCAGCCTTATGTAAGACACAAAGCACTCATAATTTACAAAAAAAAAAAAAAAATGTAGTTCTATAAGAATCTCAAACTAGGGCCAGCATGTGTTCTCAAACACCAGGCACCTCAACTGAGCAAACAAACCTTCAGAGAAAAGTTCTTAAACAAATATCCATTGTCAGGCTCTTACCTGTATACCTGCAGCAAGAGACAAAATACTTTCCTATAGTAATCAAGGAAAGGAGCAATATGATCCACAAGGGAAAGGTACTCCACAATCCAAGGAATCGTCAGGATAGAGCGTTGATCTCGAATAGATTGTCTCAGAAGCTTCAGGACATCCAGCACAGGCAGGGTCTTAACAGACAACAGAAGTTAAAGCAGCAGCTTGATGTTACCTTCTGATACTTAAGAAAACACTTTATCTACATCATGACTTTTCTTTCTAGGATTTCATCTTCTGTACAAGTAGGATTTCATCTTCTATATGAGTAAGAGGTGATTTTCTGGCTAATGAAAACATTTCGTTGCACACGAGCAGAGATAAAAACCACACTGACAACAACCATAGATCCCACTGAGACTTTCAAAAGTAAGGCTACAAGCCTGACTATGTACAAGTGGAGTTGAGCTCTAACCCCTGCCTCGTTGCCTTCAGTATGGCACACTGGGAGATGGGTGCAAAACTAACAAAAACATTCCTAGTAGCTGGATTTTACGCTATAAATCAAATTTTCTTAACAAGGTCAGAGTTCTGTATGACAGACCCAGATTAGCAGAAATAACAGAAGACTGAGTACCTCACTATCAGTGCATCGCTCCCTCTTTTTTAGCTTATACAAACTCTTCTTTCCTTTATTCCCAACCCCAAAATATGCAGCAGGGGCACAGCACAATGTAACATCATCCCAGGAACCACAGGCTCACTTTGATAGGGCATAGTTATTCATAATCATGTCCCTGGATTAGGAAATCTGCCCATCAACCTAAAGTCACATCAGATTTCTTAAAGAGTTTGGTTTCTTACTTGGTTCCTTAATGCTACTGCAGAGTCTTGCAAGTCTCTAGTTGGTTGTTCCACGGTGCGATATGGCAGGAAAACAAGAAACCCCAGGAACTTGGCAAGGAGTCGTAGGCTTAATAGGACCACAGTGAAACGCTTCTTTTCATCCTGAAATGAAGAAAAGCAAGCTGGGGCAATGCTACCCTAAACTGGCAAAGTAATTACCTACACTACACTTCCACTCCCTTCATGTACAAGGGCCACAGAGCTTCATCACTGCTTTTAATAAAGGTATGTTTTCAAAACACATATTTATCAAGCATTTGAAATTGCTTCTGCCTCCACTGCTTCACTTATAGTGAGAAGAAATTAATTCAAGAGCTTTCTAAAATCAGCAGCTGCTCAGTCACGTCTTCATATTAACAACTTTGGAGTCAATGAGAGGGTGGAGAGCTGATCTCCTGTTGTCTCCTTTATACCATCACTGCGCTGCAAGTTTTCATGAATCTTTGGCTGCTACTTTGCTAATAGGCTGTAAGCTATGACACCTGATAGGTACAGGCAAGTGAAGAAACGGGTATGAACAGGCATGACTACAAATTTATTCTAACCAAAATCTTTCTACATGGAAAAGTAACAAGGAGCTACTGCAATTGAGTGCAACAACTGGACTCAGTTATTTCATTGATCTAACACAGGGTACTAACAACCTAAGAAGCAGCCCTCACTTTTCAAACTACTGTGCACCATCTCTTAGGACACAGTGCTATGAAGCACCCTGACGCATACAAGTAAATGGCAATCGGCTCAGACATCAATAACCAAGTTGCAGGGTTATGACAAAACCAAATGAAGGTCTCATCCTGCACATACAGCAGTGGAAGCTCCAAGGCAACTCACAATCAAGACAGTAATTGTTTGGGTACAGGAACAGTTCAGTGAAATTCCTGCCAGAAGTGTTTGCCAAAAAACAAGCCTACCTGTTCATCCATATCTGCTTCCCCATCACTGTGCTCATGCTCAACCAGAGTAAGGCCATCCAGTTCAAGTATCTTCAGGCACAGACTATCCATCAGGTGCTGATTGAACTGGTAACTTCAGCAAAAGATGATGATGAATCAGACTGGGCTGAAAACAGCAGTAAAACCTCAACCAACACACAGCAAAATTTCAAGCTTGTCTCATGAGTTGTATCAAGCATCAGCAGACATCCAATGTGACAGACTGAAGACAAGCAAACAAGGGACCAGACCGCTACTGGCTGACCCCTGCTTTTCCACTCTTGTTTTGTACTTTTTCCAAACGGACACTATTTAGTAAGTCCCAGCATAAGGATAACAACATGGATCTGTTGGAGCAGGAAGCTGCAAAGTAACTGAATTTAAGATTCAAATTTCCCACAGACCACAACTCCTCCATGCTGTGGATTGTGAAAAATTCATTAAACAAATCCATGAACCTGGCTTCATCCTTTAATCCTTTAGCTTCATGCATTAACACAAGAAACACTGGGGCCAGCCCAGCGCCCTTGCTATGCAGCACCGTACGCCTTGGCACAGGGAAATGCTGATGGCCTGTGACAAGATATTATGGCTTTATAGAAGGACGATTATTACCATATAGTCTAACCTAACATAGCACACACACACAAACCCATTCTGTGCTCCAGACAGAACCTGCTTATTAACACGTTCATCATGTGTGCTCTCCAAGAACACTAAGTGTGGTGTTACGGAGCTTAAAAACATTTCTGATATGCTCTGCCTAGGTTACATCATGCCTCAAACTCTCTGGACTACTCCCCGCCGCAAGAGCAACATGTTGCTGTTTTTCACTTGCCCACACCCTTCACCAACGAAACGGCAACCATGGGCAGCTAACCTTCCTGCACTGAGGATGAAGTCCCTGAAGAACTGCTGGCACCCTGGGAACGAAGGGGGTGGACAAGGTCCTCTGATGCTCTGAGGAACGACAAATCTTTCCTGCAGCCTTTTCAGACGATTCAGATTATCAGAACCCAGCATGTTAAGGACATCCTGGTCTGGGGTGTCACCCCAGCTTGCACCACCTCCAATAGGACCTTTACACATCTTCAGGGACAGAAAGAGTAGTGGGGTGGAAAGTTAGTAATAAGGCATCATTTTGCTTCATCTCAGCCCACATATTCTCACTTCCTCACGAGACTTTTAGGAATAATCCAAGCATGGCCTTTTCAGGTGGCTCACAAACAGATCTCTTTTCCTCATGCCAAAATATGATACCTACCTTGGCCATAAAACAGCCTAGAGATCTTGAGAGAGAGAATTCCGATTCTATACATCTAACTGAAGCACATCTAGCAGAATACATCTGGATGTGTGGAGAGAATATCTATCACTCACATGGTCTTATGAACCATTCAGTAGGATCTTTAGCCCAGTCTCCAAGGTCTGTGATACTGCACTATGCATTCCCAGACCAGATCTTCCTGGAGTTTACACAGTTAAGGTCAGAGTAAATGACCATGAAGAATGAATTCTTACAGCTCATGATGTGCTCAGTGTGCTTTATCCCCAATTTACACAGAGGTCATCAGTAATTTATCACTGAATCATATTTCTGGAAAATGAAGAAAATTCCTATCCTGAAGTCGGCTCTCCCAAAACAGTTTCAATAGTAAAATCTCAAAGAAACTTGCAAGACACGGTTCGTTTTCTCAGGCCAAGGCAGGATCAGATCAGCTTTGATGTATATTTTCATGAAAAAAAACAAGTCGTTTACCTGGATAAGCTGTTTCTGAAAGAGCCTGGCAAAATGGCTGTGGTTGCAGGTTGCAGATAGGTGAGCCATCATGGCCCTGTGAAGGAAAACATCACAAAATGCTGACTGGATCTCTGTGGTACAAACAAGTATTTTTACCTCAAACTATGCCAAAAGCATAAAACAACTACTTTTACAAAAGCAATCTCCAAAGGCCACTCCAAAAAGCAACATCTTTATAACGAGTTTTCCCAAGAACTGAGCCCCACCTGCTGACCATGGAAAAAAAATTCTCTGAGCACCTGCAGAGCAAACACAGCTTTTGAGATAAAGACTCTCTTCCTCTTCTGCAATAAGGCTGTTACTTAAAAAGAAAGATAACTCGTTCAGCTCCCACTCTCCCTGTGCAGAGCAGTGTGCTGAGAGTTCACACATATGCAAGTAAGAAAACAGCAACAGCAGTACTTCTGATGCCCAAAGAGAAGGAAAATTTCTCAGTTTAAATCTCAGCCCTGTTTTGCTCCTGTGGTGAAAAGTCACCTCCATACATGTAGCTTGAGTAGGCTAGTGATTAAGACTAACCCAGAAACCCACAAGGCAACTGCTTTCAAAACTATAATAGTTTCTTTACATATACACTCTATTTTGATAAAGCAACAAATCAATAAAACTGCTTTCCATTTAAAGAGCCACAGTTGTCTTTTTTCAGGGCCAATACACTAGGACCACCTGAAATAATTAGAAGAGCTAAGAACTTCTGAACATATCACACACTTCTCCACACTTCAGAGGAGTGGGGCATTAGAAACATGGAATGCACACATGAGTGTATACAATGACGTTGTTCAGATCACAACATATTGGTTGTGAGAGTGGTTCTTTCTGAGATTACAAACCGAGAAAGAGCTACACTGAGACTGATCAGAATTAGGCCCTTGCCACTTATGGCTTGTTTCTTTAAGATAACAGTTGGTACTTTTAACTATAGAAGAAAGTTTAGGTGGAGAGTTATCTTTCACGAACCACAGCTCCCTACAGATCAGTGCAGAAGACCATTAGGAAGAACGTGGAACTTCAGATGCCAAGTCTACTATGCTGCACCAGCAATTCAGCTAAATTTAAGAGCTGGGTGAAGTTGCACAAGACTCCTACCTGATCTTGTTGCCCAGAACTCTTTCAAAGTCCCAGCCAGTTTTCTCATGGTTATCCTCCCATTCACGCAGTAGTTCATAAAAAATATCTCTGTGAATGAAAATGTTTAAGGATATGAATTCCTACTCTGCAAAATTTCAAGTGACAACACTGAATATTCTATTCCTCCTAAGTTCCCCAGCAAGAATCTACCTCAGATTAAATACCTCAAGCCCCTAAGCATTCAGATACCCTTGCAAAACTCATGAATGTTAGTGGTACTATAGCGAGTTTCTGTTTTTCATGTCTTTGACAGCAAGTGCTTAAGCTTGTTAGGCCCAAGCTCTGTGGAATGACCAAAACACCCATTACCAGACATAATGAAGACTGAGAGGCAGGAAAGAATAAACCACATGAAATAATAACTATAAGGAAAGAAGAAAGGGCCAAGACATCTTGCCATTGTCCCCTCACCCTGTTGCTGCAAGCATGAAGGGAGATGGCAAGAAGAATAAAAGCGTACCAGATTTATATGCAGAAGCAATCCAGTAGGGTGACACTGTACTGGCATTTACCAGAAGTCTCAGTAATTCCTGAAGAATTAGGCTGCTCTTCTCTAAAGACATTAAGCATTTAGCGCCTGCAGTCAATACGGACAAAGACTTTTTTTTCTTTTTTTTTCTTTTTTATTAGAGGGAAAATCGCAAGATTTTTCTACAGCATGTAGCATACATGAGACATTCTTAATATCCATTGTTCACAGTCATGGAAAGATTATACCCTCTGAGCCATACAGTAAAAGTAGAAGATTCTTACCTTTGTTTCTTAAATATGTGAAATGCTCTGTCACTGGGGAAGTTAGAGCGATTGTCAGTTTCCGGCTGGAAAGAAACAGATTGTACAGAGCATGGCAGCAGAAGAGACACCTGGTAAAAATATAAAGGCAGCCATTAGACTAATATAGTTTCTAATTTATCCAACAATTTGAAACCTAAAAAAAGCAGGGAAAAGACATGATGAGGAAACCAAGTATCTCTAGTTGAGATTGTTCAGACACTAGCCGTTTCCCAATTGCTAACTGACACTAAACACCAACAGTTGTACAACGTACATTACACTACAGAGGCATTATGAGTGGAAGCATCTTATCTCTTTAAGAATCACAGAATGTTTTGGGATGGAATGGACTTCAAAGATCATCTAGTTCCAATTCCCCTGCCATGGGCAGGGACACCCTACACTAGACCAGGGTGTCCAAAGCCCCGTCCAACCTGGCCTTGAACTCTTCCAGGGATGACTGGAGCATCCACAGCTTCTCTGGACAACCTGTTCCAGTGCCTCACCACCCTCACAGTAAAGCATTTCTTCCTACATAATCTAAATCTGCCTTAAGGCCATTACCCCTTTTCCTGTCACTCCATGCCCTTGTAACCAGTCCCTCCCCAGTTTTCTTGTAGGTCCATTCAGCTATTGAAAGGCTGCTAGAAGGTCTTCCCATAGCCTTCTCTTCTCCAGGCTGAACAACACAAACTCTCTCAGCCTGTCATCACAGCAGAGGTGCTCCAGCCCTCTGATCATCTTCATGGCCCTCCTCCAGACTCACTCCAGCAGCTCCACGTCTTTCCTGTACCGGGGTCCCCAGAGCTGGACACAGCACTGCAGGTGGGGTAGCGGAGTACACAGCGGAGTACACAGCGGAGTAGAGGGGCAGAATCGCCTCACTCGACCTGCTGGCCACACTCTTTGATGCAGCCTATAACTGTGCTTGCGATAAGAAATCACTGCAGAACAGGTCGCAGTCAGTATTGATACATGTGGAAGGAATGGTCTGCTAAGAGCCAAAGCATATCTTCAATATAGGGCTCCAGAGAATGCAGTATAGTGGCTGACAATTTCTGTATTATTCTTCTTTCTCCTGTTTGAACAGCCTATCTCTTCAAGTAACAAGAGAGCTTTATTTATAGTTTTAACTACAAAGCTCAGCTATTAACATGCCATAATGTCAGAAAGTACACTGTACTTCCTTTGGCAAGAGCAATTTCTATTTTTAAAAGACGGATAAAACAAGATGAAAAATACATTAAGGCATTCATAGAACCGTTTTCATTGGAAAAGACTTTTAAGGTCGTCAAGTCCAGCCATTCCTACCATTCAGCTTTAGTTCCCTAACTCAGATGATTAGATCAGGAAAGCAGTTTTCACAGCCTGCATTGTCTCCTCCGAAGCTTTGTTTGCCTAAAAGGAGTCTGTAGCAATGGAACAAATCCAATTCTTCCAGACTACATTCTGATATCACATCTAATCAATCATTCCTCTGGGATCTGTGTTTATTAGATGAGAATCTCAAAAGGAAAACTTGACCCTGTCAGAGTTGCTGGCTGAGGTCAGGGCCTAGAGCACAACAGCTATTCACAGCTAACAAACATTGGACCTAGCAATTCACTCACCTGCTGGCAAGGAAAAAAGTGGCTTCTAGACACTTGCCAAAGACAACATGACAAGATACAGAAAGCAGAAGGAATGAGGTTTAGCATCAAAGTCATTGCAGATAGAAGAGCAACAACACAAAGGTATGAAGCAACACCAGTTGAGGTCTGCCAATTTTTACCTTGGCTGTGCTGTTTTCAAAAGCCTGCCTGAGCCTCTCGTGCAAGGTGGGAGAAAAAGATGCAATCCGTTCATTTTCAGCCAAGAGCTTCAGCGTCCCCTTTTCTAAACGGGAAATAATTCTGCCAAGACAACATGGATAAAACCCACGGACAGACATAAACACCACATGATCAAACCTAAAAAAATGCTTATGCTCATTTTTCATGAGGCTACCCAGCAAAGAGTTCTAAGCCCCAGACACCCAGCATCAAATCCTACTGGCAGCTGTAGGGACATTTTTTATTGCTCTCAACTCATGACTCTCTCATTCTTGCATAATCACACTGAAGTTCAGTAGACAGATCAGTGCAAGGAAGACTCAGACATCCAAATCCAAGCCGTTGTATGTTTTGAGGGGAAATTATAAACCCCATGCCTGTAAATGGTAAAGCTCTAAAATCCAAGCCTTCATGCTCCATCTCACACACATCTACAGACAGAAGCAGAGGGAAAAAAACCAATATTCAACTCACTCATACTGATAATCCAAGACTTGAACAGCAAAATAAACACAATTGTGCACACTTCGGAAATGGTGTCTTCCTGATGCATCTAAAGGAAAAAAAAGGAAACATGAGACAACAGCACCTATCACCATTTATAAACTAAAAGACCAACAATTAGCTCTCAAGGAAAGTACAAACTGCTATATCCAAAACCAGACTTCCAGACCAGTATACAATTTCCAGAAGTTCCCGTTTCCTGACACTGGAATAGACAAATCCTCCCATCCCTATCCTTCCTGTGCTGTATGGGAAAGAAAAGATTCTTTCTCAACGTTCTGCCCAACAGTAAGCAGATCCAGGAGAAAAAGTAGACCAATTGCAACCAGTGATTAGTTGTTCCCATAGCTAGAGGCGTCATGTTCCTAATTGCAGCCCTAAGAATCAGTGACTGGCAAACCAAAGGTCAATCAAATAGGATCATCGGGCGAGGAAGGGGGATTGTCTCATCTTAAAGCTACCTTTTTGGCTTTTATATCCACATCAAAGTACTAACTAAATCAAGCTTAAGTCTGAATTTGCGAAAACCCAAATGCAACAATTACATATCTACATGGATGGGTCCCATGCACTCGTAACCCAACCTTCAACTTAAGAAACATGTAACAGGGCAACAGCACTTTTGGGTTGCAAGAACAAATGGAGGAGAGATTTTAGAATATCTGTTCTTCTCTCTGAAAGGCAGTGTTAGCATATAGCTACAGCAAATCTCACACAAGAGCGGAAAACTAGATTCAAACAGTATCTAGCAACCTCACTCTGTCAGACTGCGGAAGCCCTTCTCATAGATGAGTGATTCTCATAGATGAATGATTTTTGTCAGCATCTTCAGATGAGTCCTACAGTGGTAATACAGCGCTTTTGTGGAATTTAAGAATAACTGTCCAGGCTAAAGGCAACTACTTTATGTCACATTATCATTCCATGGAAGTAACATTGTTTCCACTCAATACTACTGTTTACCTTTACTTCTTTCATTGACTTCAAGGTCACTATCCTCATCTTCTGCAGAAGAAGTGCCTTTAGATGTCAACAGCTGCAGAACAAAAAAGAGCTCCAGAAAAACATTTGGTACAAGGTTTTCTGGAAGAGAGGAAAACAGATACTAAAGGTGGATATTCGGTATTGATCTGCTTTGATAAATGAAGGTAAAAAGATAGATAACTGTTCCATGGCATGGTCAGCAAAGAACTCCCTCTCTCCCCACACAGCCACGATGTAATTCAATATGGGAATTACAGGAAAGATGGGTTCGGGAAGGGTCTGGTTTCAGACAGGACCATGCAACTTCAGCCTACTGCAGCTCAGAGTACTGCATCAGGTTGATCTCCTTTCCTAAACTTCTACCTAGTACCCATTTATTTTAATAACCATGTTGGTTTAGTTTATTTTTTCAGATGTTATTTGTTTGTACACTGTAACTGTCCCACAACTTTCACTACTCATCTACCTCTCCCTGACAAAACACATGCAAGTTCAAAGCTCAAAGAAAGGTCCATCTCGCATATTCTGGGTCTTCACCTGCTATACACGATGAATAGAGCTGTGCCAGACACTCCAACTGTTTCTTGCAGGAAACCTTCATAGGATTTGCACAGGTCACCAGATGGCTTTCAGGAGGAAGGCTAGTACTGCGAGTGTAGGTAGGCTTAGTAGGAGTGCCAGGATCAAGAGATATCCCTGCAGGAGAAGATGCCTGGTGCAGCAATTTGCATCTGAAATTCAAGAGCAGCAACATACCGTGTGACTGAAGACGACACAGAGCAGACACGCTGCCAGAAGAGGTCTTTCGCTTGCACTCTAGCATGGAGGAATACCTGCAGTAACTAACCATGTCATTTACACTGTCTAAAGCTGCGTTTAGCATTATAGTAATTTAACTCATCTTTCCCTTAATGAGAAAGGATCTTGGGTATAACAGTCAAAGGACTTAAAAGAATCACATTCAAATTCCAGCTCTGCTAAAACAGTGTAGCACTTTGATCAAACTATCTAACTAGCCTACGTTATTGCTTCTCACCTACACTGATAAGGGGACAGAAAAATATTAGAGACTGGGTCCTAAAAAAATCTTTGCATGTACAATTTCTGACAGCTGGACACTTTACAAGGTCTATGAAAATAAGGTTCACATCCATACCTTCAGATATACTTCTAAGTTAACAGCACCCTGAGAAGATCCAATACCACTAAGTGGAAAGGCAATGCAACAACTGATGAAATCCCACACTGGCATGTTAAACAACAGAATGAATGAGCTACTTTAATTTCTGGATTCTAAATCAACAATGTTCACTCAGTTAAATACACAGATATTGTAAAAATAAAAAAATAAAAAATACACCTACAAAGGTCATCCAAAATGCAGTGGCAGAGTGGCATACGTAAGACGTGAGAATCAGGAAAAAAAGCCAGTAACAGCAATATCAAATGACTGTTAAAGATCCCAAAGGAACATCCACAAATGGCACATCACACCACCTCCTACCACATTGTCTCAAAAGCAAAATTTTTAAAATTTACTTTAAAGGCAGTGGAGAAGACAGAAATGTTTTTAATCGCATCAAAGAACTTTCTCTATTGGCCTATTTCTAGTGGAACTACTGTGATGAAGAAAAAATTAGTCCCAAAATGAAAGCAGAAAGCTTATTAAACAAACATCTACATTACAATGAACATAAGCATCCAACTGACTGAAGAAAATTAATTATTCAGCATTTCATAAACCAACCAAAGTAATACTCCAGCAATGTAGTTAGACTCTGCTTCACTTCTGTCTCAGTGTTGTCATCTACTTCAGCACGAATTTCAGCTTTTGCCCTTGCTCAAAGTGACCCAGTTGGCTCAGGGCTGTGTTAGATTTGTACCTCGCTTCACTTCTGAGGACACAACAGCAGATCCCAGCTCTGAGCACCAAGCACTGCCCATAGCAAACACAATGGGTCAGATAAGATCACCTCATGGGCAAGATCCAGCCCACATACTGCCTTTTCACCTACTTCAGTTTATACGGATTAGTGGGACATTTCAGGTAGAATTCAGACTGGAATAGTTGCTTCATGGAAGTGCACATAGGCAGGGCTGAATCCCGAGCAGTTCTGTTATGGGTCTCATACAAACAGTTGCTCATGAGACTCTACTGCATCTATTTCAGCCAGTTCTCAACCCACGGAACTGAACTGCAAGGCTTAGCAGGAAAAGAATTCCGCCCCTCCTGAGGAGTTTCCCCAAGAACAAAATCTACAAAGAACAGCAACAGCTCTGTCAGCAATTATAAACAATAGTTTCTCTACTACTGTGCTCTGCTTTTTTCCTGAAGTATCAATTCTCACAGATTAACAGCGATAGCATTTTACAGAGGATGAAAGTCACACAGTAACTAAAGAGTGGAGACAAAATTAGAAACTAGAATTCACCTCATCTCACAGTACACACAATTTTCAATAGATAACTGCAGAAGTAACTTTTAAAACAGAATCTCACGCTAGTCATGTGCCATTTTCTCTGACTATAAGCTTGTGTTAGTTTGCCTACCTTGCAAAATCATTAACAATTTCCGCACATTTGCATCATTAACTCATTTTCTTCAAGCCAGACAATGTCTTCCATCAAAGGAACAATTATCAAACACAGTCTAATTACGCCAGCTCAAACCCACTCACTTTGCCTGTGCAACCTACGGAAAGCTGCACAGGAGACAGCCACATGGGCAAGTCCATGAAGAGGCAATCTTATGAAAGCAGTGGGGACTGACTAAACTTTGGAAGATAAAGTGAGGGCCATTGTTCCAGAGTCAGCACACCTAAGATGACAAACATGAGCTAGCTGCATTTATATCCTAGTCTGATACCAGAGTCACACTTGGGTTTAGGCAAATTATAGTTTAAGGTCACCAATATCTGTTATGGATATTCTCCTGGTCATTTCCACTCTGATATTGGTACAACCTTAAGACAAGAGAATTAAGAATCAATATAAGCCTATCACCACCCTGCTCAGACTGTACCGTTCTTTCTTCAGCATCTCCCTCTCCTCTTGAAGGCTGTTGCTTATCAAAGATGTAAGGTTTCCTTCCTGGACAGTAGTAAAGGCTTCAAGGCTTGACCCAGACGAAAAGCGCGCAGCTGGAGACTGGCTGACAGGCGTAGAAGTGAAGCACATCTTTGGTTTGGAGAGCGGGCGCTCAGCACTCACAGGAGTTGGGTTGATTCGCCTTGATGGTTTGCTTTTGCTGAAAAAGTGGAAAAATTAATTATCAATCATCAAGTCACAGAACAGATAACACAGCGCCACACAACTCTTCCAAACATTTCCAATTTGAGAGGACAGGATATGCCTCATTTTAGTTAGAAATTAATTCACTGGCAGTTTCTAACACAACCACAAGAAGAAAAAAAAAAAAACCCCAAACAATAAAGTTGTCTTTCAGTAGGAGTCCAGGGCCCCAAGTCACCACAGGCCCTTTACGTTTAGTGAAAGCCATCCTTCCTGCATAAACTACCTAAGTTTGTCCTTCAGGAAGAGGCTCTGTTTTGCAATAAGAGACATACTGAAAATGAGATACGGGAACACAGAAACATTACAGTTCTCAAGGAAATGCTACATATTAATTGCTACAGCGTTCTCAAATCATTACAGCATTGGCTTACAAACACTCCATGACATTTTTCCTCACTCTCTTTCCTAGCTGAGTATAATGCAACTGAGGAAGAGAGATTTACTGTCTATGCTGGAAACACACCTTCTCTCCCTTGGCCAAAGCATCATCTAGACCCAGCATCTGGATCTGCTGTACAAACCCACAGAGCCGTCAATTTTCAGCTGGAATTTTGCATGCCCAACTAGAAAGTCCCAATTTCATAGGCCAGTGCCTGGGCAAACAGGCTGACATGAAAGCCCTATATTTGGTAAGGAGAATTTTAAAGAGTAGAATCTCAAAGGAAAAGCGAAAAGGATTGAGGCAACCGCAACACAAACAGCTGCCCAGAAGCTAAGCCAAAGTCACCAGGGAGACCAGGGCTTGATGCCTGTATATTCTCTTTGGTCTGCAGCAGCTAGATATTTTGTCCGTGGCACAAGTGAAGCTGTACAAAAACATCTATTACCAGAAGCCACAGAACATCAATCCAAAACCTTTTTTTTGCTAGCATCAGTAAAGCTGAAGAGCCTTCCAGGACTGCCCTTTTTTAGCAATTGTTATTGTGTTAAAAGAGAAACCTGAAGAGCCAAATTAACGTTGACTTGTTAGAATGTGCAAGGACAAAGACGTGCTCAGCTTTGTATCAGCTAGTCTGTGCGCCGGTAAGCTGTGGGCAGCATCACAAGTGAGAGCCTAAAGAGGTGTCTTGGGTGAGTTCACAGGGTGGAAACCTGACTACCTGCTGAAGCAATATTCCCCTACATGGCAACCATAACAAAGCAGTTCTGACCAAGGAGGCCAGAAGCTGGGCCCTCAAGTATTGTTTATATTATAGCATCTTCTATATCTGGACACGCACAACAGGATGAGCTAGTCAAGGAACAGTAACCTGAAGCACAATCGAAATGCGACAGCAAGGCAGACTTGCTCTTACTTTGTCCAGCCAGAGGCAGCACCCATGGGCGGAAACTCCTCCAAGTTGTTAAGATTTAGCTGGCTGGGTGGGGATCTGGTAGAAACAAGAGGCACTTCACTCCGTTTCCTTCTCCCTCCGCTCCACAATACACTGTCATTCCTTCCATCTTCCTCTTCAGCAAGGGAACGCCCCAGATCCCGAGCTACCTGCCGACCAGAGCCACTGACCGAGCTGTTGCCTTTCCGTCGGCCTCGTCTCTGTGGCAGGGCTTCAGGCGTGGCTGTAAGGAAGCTCCCCAAGCTGGCCTTCTGAGATGACCGCTTCTCACTGTGGTTAAACACAGGGCTGTACCCAAAGCTCGGGCTGCTACTGGAGACCATGCTAAGGAAGTCACCACAAGGGCTGGACAGGTTTGACCCAGAAAAAGAAGGGGAGCCGCTGGATGCTGCAGCAGGAGAAAAGCTGGTATCTGTGGCGCAGGTGGTCACCGAAGTCCTTTGGGAAAAGAGCTGCACTCGGCTGCTGGTTGCATGGCCTGCCCTCCTTTCTGATCCTGTCCTTTGGCTCCCGTGGGCCTTGGAATTGGGAGTTTTAGCAGGAGTAGAGGGTCCATTAGTCAGAATCTGGCTGGTCTGCTCCCTTAAAAAATTCAGCAGAAAAGGCACAAAGTCTTTCTGAAGCAAACTAAGAGAAATCAGCTTGTCATGGATGTGGTTCTCCTACAAGGAAAGAGGACAAAGCATTAATGTAAGGATACTACCCAATTCTTTCTTTCCATGTGCCCAGACTCACTTAAGTAGTAACTGCAGGATTGCAATACACAGTAAGAGGACAGGACTTGTCAAAGCATGTCACTGAAATTCAAGCGACCGTAGCCCTGGTCATAGATCTGAAACTCGGCCTCCACATAAGTCATTTTGGCAGAAGTTTTCAGATGGAATCATTCACTTTGGTCTCTGACTGGGAAACAGTGAAACTGTTCTATGGAAACATCAGTAATACTTACTGATGCTATGACCAGGGAGAACTTGGAGCCACTGGCAGCCCTAACTCCAGTGTAAAATCTGCCACTTCTCTGTCCTCTGTCCGTCTCTGAACGCCACCTGCTACCAGTGAGGGGTGCTGTAACACCACTATTGAAGCACTTTGAGTCGGGCAGTGCCAAATCCAAGACCAAAGCTGCCCTCCCCCTTCAATTAAGTAATTCTGGTCCCTTGAGACCTCACAGAGGTCTAAACAGAGACTGTGTAACTGTAAGGTACATGAAGTTTATAATTAAGAAACCCAAACAAACAAACCAACCAACCCCACAGACTCAACACATTTAAAATCTAAACAGGTGGTAGTGATCTTACAAGTGTAAATCTGGACAAAACCCACCACATGTTGCATGCATAGTTCAAAGCTTTGTGCACTGGGTAAAACTTCTTTTAATTCTAACACTGTACCAGGTTTCTCTTTCAGCTCAGTGGGATTCAGCAACATTTGCAACAAGAACAGAAGCAGCTCTCATGGGCAGCAACTTATTCCTTACTAATATTAAAATCATTGCACACATACTCCTGTTCAATTATATTCACATCTGCACTAGACAAAAAGTCAAGACAGCAAACGCTATTTCTGTAGGACTTTTTTGTACGAAAGGAGGCAGTGAAAGCACGGCCATGACTGGACTCCTATGATCCTCAGCATCGATGCTGAAATGCCTATCTGAAAGCGCAAAACTAATTCAACTTCCTGAAGAAGCCTGAGACTCCAGCACAGCCTGGATAACAAGCCAAGCAGCGAAGGCTCACTGCTTTAGCATGCTAACACTCAGTGAAAAAAGACAGCTCAGAACACAAAGCCCACGAGGTGTCAGAAGACCCAACTTCTCACCAGCTCCAGTCCAAAACTGCCACGAAAGCTGGAGTAAGACATAGCCTGCCATTCCCCTGGGTGCCTCCCTGCGTTTAGTACAGAGGCACAAAGACAAGATTACAGTCTGTGCTATGCACAAGGTCAGGCGGTCTCTCCAACTTTTCAGCGCACAACCTGCTTTCACTCACCTTTCTCTGTGCCACTTAAGAGATGTTCAGTTGCTCCGCGGCCACACAACGCCAACCTGCCACCAGTTGCCAGCTGCAAGCCTCCCGCTTGCCTTCCCATGCTCAAGCAACTGGGCTGCTCCCAGCAGCGAAAGGCAGTGAGCAATCCCCGTGCAAGGGCAAACGTTCTGGTTAGTAAGCGGAGCCCCCGCAGCACTAGCTGAGCTGCCAGCGATTCAGACTTCACAACCTCCATGGGTCTGCTTCTGTACGTCACAGTTTAGGAAACACCGGGCAATGACAACTGCTGGTCCCTTTTTCACGCACAGGGTTAGGATGACAGCAATACTTGACTAATTTGCGTGGGTGACAGCAGTGAATTTTTGTTTTAATTAATACTGGGTAACATGCTCTGAGGGGCTCAGGCCGAAAAAGCTTTAAATACAAATTTTTTCTGTATGTGATGAGTGAAACACAAGCTCTCATAGTCCATCTACGGTTTTACCACAGGAACCCAAACTCTCCAGCCATACCTCACTACAAACCTCACCCCACTCAGACCCTGCAAGAACCCGTTCCCTGCCCCAGAAGACCCTCCTCAGCTCACAGGCGGGACGAGCAACCAGCCGGGGGACGCACGGGCGCTCGCACGGGGCCAGGCACCAAGCCCTCAGGGCCGGGCCGTGCCTCGGAGCGCCGGGCCAAGGCCGGGGCGCCGGACTGCGCTGCGGGCGGACGGCG